>QRFJ01000846.1:522064-549857 GCA_006176705.1 Cocos nucifera | reverse complement strand
TGGAGGATCTTCAAAACTCTTTTGAAGATCTGCAGTCGTCCTTTTGCAGCAGCGCAGCCTTCTTGCTTTTGATCGCCTTTCCTTGATCTGAATCGCACCAACCTAAGTCCAAAACACCTTTTGGACGTGGAGAGCAAGGGGAGAAGAGACTATGGCATGGAGAAGGAGGGGAGAGGCAGCCTTGGGGCGTGGGAAATCTCTCAATTGCATTCACTTAGGATTAGGGTTGGGCGCAGGGTCTTATTTATAGACCTCTTGTGATCCAACTCCTCTTCCTCTCAACCAATCACAACCCTTTGTGAAATCAGATCTAAATCTGATTGGTTGGAATAGAGACCCCTGGATTCCTCCTTAGAGGGCGCCTAAGACCAGTCAAACTGGATTCTTAGTAGAACTCTGATTGGAATCCAAAAGGGAGGTGGAGTCCTTGTCCAACAAGGACTCCTAGGCGCCTCCTACTTGGGCTCACGCCACCCTTGGCGTGCGCCCTTCTCCTTGCCAGGTTCTGGCAGGGGGACAGGCCCCCACCAGCTCTCCAATAGGTGCATGACATGTGGTCAAAAGTCAAAGGGTCAATGGTCAACGTTTGACCAGTCAAAGGTAGACTTTTGACCAAAGTCAAAGAACAAGAAATGGCAGGTGACCAAAAATGGCAGGTAATGTCTTACAAATAAGACAACCTATTCTGAACTTGGACAACCTCCAGTCAGACCATATGAAGGCCTCTGATTGAGCACAAACTCCTTTGGCTCAGTCAGGACAACTTATTTGTGATAGTAAAAGAAGAACGTTAGGTTCAATCGAGTGCTAGCACGATTTCCTTGAACCTAATTGAATCTCATTCAGATCAATTGAACTAGATCAGTTCAATTGATGATCACCAGATTCAAACCCTTGTTTGTGTGACCCAGTTAGGTTCAGTTCTGTATGGTAATGGGATATGTCATGATCTCTATCATAGACATCATCGAAACTCCTTTCGATGGATCAGAACTCTTCTGATTCGAACAGCTAGAATGATCGATCATCTAAATCATTCTAATTGCTCCCAAAATCCACCAGTGACACCTAGCAGTATATGGTGGCAACCCATCAGAGCTGAATGCGAACCTCTTGGTGCAGCTACCTGTGTGATTAAGTTCTTCTATCTTGAGCCCCGATCAGATTAGGGTTAAGGTGAACTCGTCAAACCCTAGTCTCTGTCATATGATGTAATCATTCGATTCGAGTCCAATGTGAAAATCTAAATAGAAACTCTTTCTATTATTTCACTCTGCCATGGCCATGGGCTTTCTGGACTTGATTCTCATGATCATCATAGGGCTACTCCTCTACCACCGAGGTAGATAGATCCCATCTTGATGCAATCCAGTTCCTACAATGAACATGCTATAGCCAACATACACCTCAGGGTTCCATATGGCTAGGAGACCGAGTAATGGTGTAGTCAAACTATAACACCCTCAAGGTGAACTGCCGATGCATCTCAGGTCAAAGAACCAGACACACTACTGCAGCATCGAGTCAGTCATTGACGAGAAGGTAGACTTCCCTAATGACTACTCGAGGTGGTCACGCTCAGTGCCCTCGTTCTCTAACGAGTACCTGTACTCTCGCTCCGGTGTCTCCACACCGTAGACTCAAGACTCATCTACTAAAGAGAAGCGATCGTACACCAACCTTCCGGATCAATCACCATCCTCGTGATGATCCTATGGTCGGGAGCTGTTTATGAGTTAATAATGATTATTCATGTCTTAAATTTTCAACTCTTGAAAATATGAATTATCATTACCATTAACTCAAAGGATGTATCACAGACACTAAATACACAGGTGTGATAGAAAATAACCCATTTTATTAATTATAGTCAAAATTATAATTTTGCCCCTAGAAGTGTATTACAAGTGTCAGCCAATTCTGGCTTCTAGGGCACATATATCTAACAATCTCCCACTTGTCCTAAAGCCAATTGGCTACAAGTCTAAGTCCCATCTTCTCAAGGTGGGCTTCGATCTTCTGCTGGCCCAACGGCTTTGTAAGTGGGTCTGCCACATTATCTGCGGAGTTGACTCTCTTGACCTCAACGTAACCTTTCTCAAGGTAATCGCGGATGAGATGATATCGCCGCTCAATGTGCTTGGACTTCTGGTGAGACCTCGGCTCCTTAGCAAGGGCTATGGCGCCATTGTTGTCGCAGTAAAGAGGAATGGCATCTGATGGCATTACTCCAATTTCTGCAGCAAACTTCTTGTACCAGAATGCTTCCTTTGCAGCCTCTGATGCAGCTATATATTCTGCTTCCATGGTGGAATCTGCTATCACAGTTTGCTTGGAACTCTTCCAGCTGACAGCTCCACCATTGCACACAAACAGACTTCCAGATGTCGACTTTCGATCATCTATATCAGACATGAAGTCCGAGTCTGTGTATCCCTTGAACTTGGAGTTCTCCATTACCAAAGACCAACATCATATCCTTAGTTCTTCTCAAGTACTTAAGGATACATTTCACAGAAGTCCAGTGTTCTTCACCTGGATTTGACTGATATCTGCTTGTGACACTCACAGCATGGGCTATATCAGGTCGTGTACATAGCATGGCATACATGAGGCTCCCTATTGCAGAAGCATAAGGGATCTTGCTCATGCGTTCTATTTCCTCAGGTGTGCTGGGGCACATCTTCTTGGAAAGATGAATACCATGTCTGAAGGGTATTAATCCCCTCTTAGAGTTTTCCATACTAAACCTCTTTAGTACTTCCTCTATGTACATCTTCTGTGAAAGTCCTAGCATCCTATTCGGTCTATCCCTATAGACCTTAATTCCTAGAATAAAGGATGCTTCACCTAGGTCTTTCATGGAGAATTCCTTGGACAACCACATCTTGACTGATGTCAACATGGGAATATCATTCCCAATAAGGAGGATGTCATCCACGTACAATACGAGGAAGACAACAGCGCTCCCACTGACCCTTTTGAAAACACATGGTTCCTCTTCATTTTTGATGAAACCAAACTTTTTGATCACATCATTGAAACGAGTGTTCCAGCTCCGAGATGCTTGCTTAAGTCCATATATGGACCTTTGCAGCTTGCAAACCTTGTGATCAGTATCACTGGATGTGAAACCTAGCGGCTGTTCCATATAGATATCTTCCTCAAGATATCCATTTAGGAATGCCGTTTTCACGTCCATTTGCCATATTTCATAATCGAAATAGGCTGCAACAGGCAAGCAATGTGCGGATGGATTTTAGCATAGCTACCGGGGAAAAGGTATCCTGATAGTCAATGCCTTCACGTTGACTATAACCTTTTGCCACCAGTCTAGCCTTGAATGTCTCCACATTCCCATCTGCACCAATCTTTCTCTTGAAGATCCATTTACACCCAATAGGTACTATACCTTCTGGTGGATCTACCAAGGTCCAGACTTGGTTTGAGTGCATCGAGTCGAATCTCTGACTTCATTGCCTCAAGCCATTTCTCGGAGTCGATATCTGATATCGCCTCGTTGTAGGTTTTGGGATCATCACCATGAGCACCATTACCTATGAGGAACATTTCCTCTACGTCCTCTGAAATAATACCTAAGTATCTTTCAGGGGGACGGGAAACTCTTTCCGATCTACGAGGTGGAGGAGGTAGTGTTCTTATTGGCTCAACCTGATTTGGTTCCACTTGGTCCTTAGCTCGTTTCTGCTTGTGAGACTTTCTCATCAAGCTTAATCTGCTTTCCAATGCCACTATCTTGAATAAACTATTTTTCAAGAAATATGGCATGTCGACTCACAATCACATTGTGGTCTTCTGGAATGTAGAAATAGTATCCTAATGACTCTTTAGGATATCCTATGAATCGAGCTCTAAAGGACCTAAACTCTAACTTGTCCGCTTGTTGTCTTTTGACATGAAGCCGGACAACCCCAAATTCTGAGATGACTCAGACTTGGTTTCTTACCGTGCCATATCTCATACGGTGTGGTAGGAACGGTTTTAGAGGGAACCCTATTCAGTAAATAGATTGAAGTTAATAATGAATGTCCCCAAAGAAAATCTGGGAGGTCTGTGAAGCTCATCATGGATCGAACCATATCCAATAGAGTCCGATTTCTCCGTTCTGAAACCCCGTTGAGTTGAGGTGTTCCTGGTGGAGTCCATTGAGAGACTATGCCATTTTCCTTAAGATAGTCTAGGAATTCCCGGCTAAGGTATTCACCTCCTCGATCTGATCGAAGAACCTTAATGGGTTTTCCAGTTTGTTTTTCTACTTCATGTCTGAATTCTTTGAACTTTTCAAAAGCTTCAGACTTATGTCTCATAAGATACACATACCCATACCTAGACAGATCATCGGTAAAGGTAATGAAGTAGACAAAATTGCCTCTAGCCGGCACATCGAAATGGGCCGCACACATCAGTATGTACTAGGGCAAGGAGATCTGTGGCCCTCTCCCCATGTCCAACAAAAGGGAGTTTAGTCATTTTGCCTTGAAGACAAGATTCACAAGTTGGATATGACTCAAAAGTCAATGGACTCAATAGCCCATTTTTCTCCAATTTGTTAATCCTATCTTCTGCTATATGACCTAATCTCAGGTGCCATAGATATCTGTCGTTTGGACTATCCCTAGGTCGTTTGGCATTCACGTTTTGCTCGATAGTTAAAATAGGTACATCAATATGCAACTGATAAAGACCATTAACAAGGAAACCATTTGCAATTTTATTTCTTTCATAAAGAATGTTACAATGGTCCTTAAAGAAGGTGATCACATAACCTTCTTGTGCTAAGCATGAAACAGAAATCAAATTCCTGCTAGCTGCAGGCACATAATAACAGTCTTTTAAAACTAAGTCTAAACCAGATGGTAATCGCAGAGGGTATGTTCCCACGGCTACTGCAGCAACTCTTGCTCCATTACCGATGCGTAGGATCATGTCTCCATCCCTCAGCCTCCTGCTATCCTCAAGACCCTGCATAGAAGTGCACAGATGAGCACTAGAACCAGAGTCAAGCACCCAACTGGATGCAGAAGAAACCGTAAGGTTAGACTCAATAACGAGCATACCTCCAGAAGGACCTTCCTTCTTGTTCTTCAGGGTGGCCAGGTAAGTAGGGCAGTTCCGCTTCCAATGGCCGTCGCTGTTGCAATGGAAACACTTTCCTTTGCCATCGACCTTCTTCTTCGGTTCTGCCTTCTTCTTCTTTGATCCTTCCACCTTTTGCTTTTTCACAGACTTCTTTTTCTTTCCATAAGACTTTCTTTTGGAAGAAGTCCGTTCCATAGCAAGAACTGAGCCTTTAGAACCTTTCATAGAAAGCTCAGCGGTAACCAGCATATTCATCAACTCGGCCAAGGAATTTTGAAGTTTATGCATGTGGTAATTCATGATGAATTGCCCATATGCATCAGTCAAGGATTGCAGAATAATATCGTTCTGCAAGATCCAAGTCCAACTTCACACCGAGCTTCTCAAGCTCTTCCATGTCCTTGATCATTGTCAGACAGTGATCTTGGACTGACTGCCCATCACGCATCTTAGCCTTAAAAAGTCATTTCGTGACTTGATATTTGGCTGCGCGACTCTGTTCACCAAACATCTCCTGCAGGTGAGCCAACATTTGGCGAGCAGTCCCGATATCTTCATGTTGGCGCTGGAGCTCATCAGACATCGAGCCCAACATGTAGTATCTGGCCTTATTGTCTTCGTCAATCCATTTTTCCAGAGACGCTCTCTGTTCAGTGGATGGACGAGCTGGTAAGGTGGGAGGGTCCTGGTCCAAAACATGTGTTAACTTCTCTGAACCCAAAACAATTTTGTAGTTCCTGAGCCAATCTTTATAATTGGGTCCAGTCAGTCTATGTGTGTCTAGGATACGTGCCAGTGGGTTGGACGCAGACATTTTCCTGTAGAGAGTCAAAGATTCTAGTTAGATACTGTAATTTTGACTTGACCAATTTGTTTAGGGATTTTATTTTTAAACAAATTAGCTCCCACTATTTTCTCGGATCCCTACACTCCCTCTGTAGAGATGCGAAAATCTCCGCGATTGATGATTTCTAGTGGGTGGTGCGGTCTCACCAACTGACTCATCACCTCACCTAACAGTTATTGGTGATGGGTTAGCCAATGAGTGAACAACTCTTGTTCAATGATTCTCTAATCATGGTGCACCCAAACTTGGTCTCTAATTCATGAATCTCACCGTATCCGGAATATTGATCCACTCCTTAGTTAAGTCAGACCCACCATTTGCATAGACTGGGTTCCTAATTGGGTCTCTCACCGTATCCGGAATATTGAGCCCAACTCATCCTCCAGCCCATAGCATCCAATGCCTAATAGACATGGTTGCGTCTTCCCGGTGCAACTGAGCCACTGTATCCAGCCGAGAACAATCAACCCCGGGAAGGGCCCGCACGTCTACAATGGTGGAAGACCTCGGACTTAATCTTTTCTTAGGGAGAATTGATTCAGGTCTCATTAAACTAGACTTGGCTTAGTCATAACAATTATGACTAACCTAGTGGCATGGGTTAGCTCGGATTATTGACCACCTCAGATCAGAACTGTGTCAACAGATATGGCCAGGTAAGTGAGACCGGTGGAAGGAATATGCCGTTAACTCGCACAAGAACGCATTCAGGTCGAGTAGCTTCCAATTAAAAACCAGTCGGTCGTCTGTGCCAAACTTACCTTAGACACCAAATTGTTGAGTCAGAACCAATTGGGTTAGCCTACAATCCAGACTCTAACCTCTGAGCCTAATTAGGTCTTGCTTGATCGTGACTCGATCTTGACCCAGACTTAATCCTATTAGGCTGGTCAATTTAAGCATTGTTGATCCCATCTAACCAACTCTTGATTCGGTTTGATCAACCGCTTAGACCTAATTGAGCTACCCAAGCCCGAACCCAGTATTATGAATATGTCTTAGATCTGAAATTCTCAATTTTAGACCTAATTAATATTCCATAAACTTAATTCTTAATTAAGTTGGGTTCATAAACAAAATATGCACAATAAATCCTAGGGTTTCAGGATCTAGGGTTTTGCAGAAAGTAAGTTTTGGGTTTCTGATTAAGGACGAACACGCAGCACCCCTACACGTCATAAGAACACCCCATCGAATGGGAAGAGAGGGCCTTTAAACCCTTCTTCGTTCTTATGACCGGACGGCCAAGAGGAACGCCTTAATCAGGAACATGTAAATCTACAAAACAGTTATAGATCTATATCATATATCTCATATACAAATTTAGATCTAATCAAGGCATATTTTGCATACATCTCATGTATCAAATCATGCATGTTTTCAGATCTAAATTATCTCATAATAATCTAAAAAATTAGATTTAAATTGATCTAATCAAAATAAATTCTAATCTAGACAATTATGTAGAACTATTCTACAACTAGTCTAGACATGCATCAATCATATCTCATATGATATTTAAAATTAAATAATTTTTATTTGCTGTTTATCAGATGTTATTATAACACTTATAATATCAGAAAATAGTAAATAAGAAGATCTAAAATATGATTTAATCAGATTAAATCAAAGACATGCAAAACTATTCTATAGAACTATTCTATTCTAGAACTAGTCATGCATATCTTCTTAATCTTAGATCCAAATCATTTAATTTTAATTTTTCTGATTTCAGATCTGATCACATCTCATGTGACATCTGAAATCACTTTATTTTCTAATTAAAATAAAATTAAAATCAGATCTAAACAATTTAGAACCATGGCTCTGATACCAGTTGAAGGGAAATCCTGATTTCCCGGTCCAGGTTCGTCCAGATCTGATCAGATCAAGAGATATATTTCAAAAATTTTCTCTTGATCTCAATCAGATCTTGATATATTTTAGATCTGATTCTTATTATTTTAATAAATAAAATAAAATAAGATAAATTAAATCAAATTTAATTTACCTGATTTGGGTAATCCTATTACCCTGTAGATGATCCTGATTGCAGCGGAAGGTTCTGGATCTTAGCCACGCAAGCGCCTGGCCTCTACCGGTATCCACTCGGGTTGGATCTGGAGATCCTCTTCTTCTCTATCACACCTCCAAAAATCAGATCTGGATCTGATCTGGAGGATCTTCAAAACTCTTTTGAAGATCTGCAGTCGTCCTTTTGCAGCAGCGCAGCCTTCTTGCTTTTGATCGCCTTTCCTTGATCTGAATCGCACCAACCTAAGTCCAAAACACTCTTTTGGACGTGGAGAGCAAGGGGAGAAGAGACTATGGCATGGAGAAGGAGGGGAGAGGCAGCCTTGGGGCGTGGGAAATCTCTTGAATTGCATTAGGATTAGGGTTGGGCGCAGGGTCTTATTTATAGACCTCTTGTGATCCAACTCCTCTTCCTCTCAACCAATCACAACCCTTTGTGAAATCAGATCTAAATCTGATTGGTTGGAATAGAGACCCCTGGATTCCTCCTTAGAGGGTGCCTAAGACCAGTCAAACTGGATTCTTAGTAGAACTCTGATTGGAATCCAAAAGGGAGGTGGAGTCCTTGTCCAACAAGGACTCCTAGGCGCCTCCTACTTGGGCTCACGCCACCCTTGGCGTGCGCCCTTCTCCTTGCCAGGTTCTGGCAGGGGGACAGGCCCCCACCAGCTCTCCAATAGGTGCATGACATGTGGTCAAAAGTCAAAGGGTCAATGGTCAACGTTTGACCAGTCAAAGGTAGACTTTTGACCAAAGTCAAAGAACAAGAAATGGCAGGTGACCAAAAATGGCAGGTAATGTCTTACAAAATAAGACAACCTATTCTGACTTGGACAACCTCCAGTCAGACCATATGAAGGCCTCTGATTGAGCACAAACTCCTTTGGCTCAGTCAGGACAACTTATTTATGATAGTAAAAGAAGAACGTTAGGTTCAATCGAGTGCTAGCACGATTTCCTTGAACCTAATTGAATCTCATTCAGATCAATTGAACTAGATCAGTTCAATTGATGATCACCAGATTCAAACCCTTGTTTGTGTGACCCAGTTAGGTTCAGTTCTGTATGGTAATGGGATATGTCATGATCTCTATCATAGACATCATCGAAACTCCTTTCGATGGATCAGAACTCTTCTGATTCGAACAGCTAGAATGATCGATCATCTAAATCATTCTAATTGCTCCCAAAATCCACCAGTGACACCTAGCAGTATATGGTGGCAACCCATCAGAGCTGAATGCGAACCTCTTGGTGCAGCTACCTGTGTGATTAAGTTCTTCTATCTTGAGCCCCGATCAGATTAGGGTTAAGGTGAACTCGTCAAACCCTAGTCTCTGTCATATGATGTAATCATTCGATTCGAGTCCAATGTGAAAATCTAAATAGAAACTCTTTCTATTATTTCACTCTACCATGGCCATGGATTTCTGGACTTGATTCTCATGATCATCATAGGGCTACTCCTCTACCACCGAGGTAGATAGATTCCCATCTTGATGCAATCCAGTTCCTACAATGAACATGCTATAGCCAACATACACCTCAGGGTTCCATATGGCTAGGAGACCGAGTAATGGTGTAGTCAAACTATAACACCCTCAAGGTGAACTGCCGATGCATCTCAGGTCAAAGAACCAGACACACTACTGCAGCATCGAGTCAGTCATTGACGAGAAGGTAGACTCCCTAATGACTACTCGAGGTGGTCACGCTCAGTGCCCTCGTTCTCTAACGAGTACCTGTACTCTCGCTCCGGTGTCTCCACACCGTAGACTCAAGACTCATCTACTAAAAAGAAGTGATTGTACACCAACCTTCTGGATCAATCACCATCCTCGTGATGATCCTATGATCGGGAGCATTTTATGAGTTAATAATGATTATTCATGTCTTAAATTTTCAACTCTTGAAAATATGAATTTTCATTAGCATTAATCCAAAGAATGTATCACAGACACTAAATACACATATGTGATAGAAAATAATCCATTTTTTTGATATTAGTCAAAATTATAATTTTGCCCCTAGAAGTGTATTACAAGTGTCAGTCAATTTTGGCTTCTAAGGCACATATATCTAACACTTGCTTCCTATGGTGATGCGTGGCTATCTGAGTTATGATGTTCAAGTTGTATTGATTGAGTTGGAAGTATTCTTTCAAGAACTATGTTGTCGAAAATTGAAGATTAACTTAATTGAGAAGTTTGAGAAGGATATTATGCTCATTCTCTATAAGTTAGAAAAAATCTTTCCACCATCATTTTTTGATGTTATGGTGCACCTAACTATTCATCTTTCAAAGAAAGCTCTTCTGACCAGCTCGGTACATTATCGATGGATGTATCCTATTGAAAGATAAAGAAATTATAATCTCTTTGACATATCAGTTGTAAGATGTAAATTATTAGTTAAATTTAAATTATTTTTTATTTATAGATGCTTGTGTATCCTAAAAAAGTATGTATATAATAAGGTATGGTCTGAAGGATCTATAGTGAAAGCATACATAGCTACGGAGTGTCTCATATTCTACTCAATGTATCTTGATGATATCAAAATAAGATTCAATCGTACAAATTATAATGCAGACTATAAATAGGATGAAGATGAACTGATACTATCGATATTCAAATAAATGGTTCGACCCATGGATGAAAGAAGATATGAGTTTATGGACATGAATGAGCTATCCAAGGCACATTTCTATATTCTAAATAATTATGAAAAAATTAAAAATTTAATTAAGTACCATCTTAGCATAATTTTAGTATTCTAACTAATTTTTTTATGTCGATGTAAAATTAAAAATTATGACTTGTTGCAGTGAGCACAAGAATATACTATCCAGGAAGAATAATACAAATGTTGATGATCAATATAGAAAAAAATTTACAAAATAATTTGGAGATCATGTAAGTTCCACTAGTATTATGTTATATATTTATAATTATAAAATTAATTATTTAAACCAACATCATTTTTATGCTATATTGTAGATTAAATCTAAGTATTTCAATAAAGAAGAGGGTGCGATCGATGAGTTATACGATTTAGCATTTAGGCCCCATCGAAGGGTTAATCACCATGCATCTTGTATAGTTGGAGGAATGAGATTCATATAAGAGAGCTCGAGATGCAAAGATAGACTCAGAATAGTGGGATTGCTATAATAGGATATGAAGGAGAAGAGGAGATTGAATATCTTGGTGTATTGATAGATATTATGAACTAAAGTATGGGTCTAAAAATTCGGTATTCTTATTTCAGTATGAATGGTGGGATATTAGCAATAAGAAGATCGATATTCATATCGATCCATACTTTATCAGTATAAATTTTATATGAACATGATATCAAAATGAGCCATATATATGAGCAACTTAAACGAAATAAGTAATATATTAGAAGGATCCAAAATATCGAGGTGATTAGCATGTCATACAAAGAATAATACTAGAGGCATATATGACATACCAATTCGATTAGAGATAGACAAAAATTTAGATCTACATAAAGAGAAAGCTTTTCAAGAGGAAGAACAAATATTGATCGAGCTCCTTATTGATGAAGAACTTGTAACAACTCTTTTGAATAGGATTGATCCGTCGTCTAATGAAATTGAAGCTAATTTTGTATTTAATCTTGATGATTCAGAGGGTAACAATCGATTCATAAATGATGATGAGATAGAAGATGATACATTAGTCAATTATTGTAATTCAGAGGAGGACCTATAAATCGAGGAGGATACAGATATTGATAAGTATATCTATATTCTTTATTGAATCTTTTCTTGCAATAATAGTATGCAATATAATTCTATTCATTAGCATTTATGTATATTTTTCTATTATTATTCATTATTATATTTATTTATATGCTAAGTTAGTTTTATGCATAGTTTAAGCATTGCAAGTATGGCGCCAGGAGGGAGATGACGACGTTTAAGCTCCTAGCCTATCCCTGAGGATGAGCCTTCCCCCATTTTCACTGCCACACCATCGAAGTCACCAGAGGACCTTATAGAGGCTAGTTCGAGTGGTATTTTAATATTGTTTATATAATAAAATTTGATTTTAATTATATCTATTATGTTTATAGATAGCTATCATACAAATAATTTATTCATTATTGTTTCAGGCCATTTTTTGTCGGTGGTGAGGTGAGGGTAAGGTCCATTGAAGAACCTCATCCTTGAGCATTGGAGACATGAGCACGAGGGATAGGATCTCCGTATCAAGATTTCGCCAGGCTATACCAAGCCTATTAGGAGATGGTGTGGGCCATGATAGACTGAGCTGGGCATCATATGCCGCAACTTTGTCCCGACCATATTCTTCGATTTGCATCAGGTTACACGAGCTCAGAGGAAGATCTTCTATAGCCACTTATAGGTAAAATAATATTTGTTCAAATATTTAATTAGCACTATATTCTTATAATATTTGTTATTGGTAGGCTATATTTGATATTATTGATTTCAAGCATGATTGCGTGCGGTGAGCTATGGATGATCATTTATACTCGCATTTTAAGAAGTATCGATATTGCATTCATTGTCACTGGTATGCTGTAGTACACGATCAGGGGGTGAAGGCAGTGCGGCAGTAGCCATATGACAGCATCAGTATCGAAGACTGGGCTATCATATACCATATGTACGAGGATCCAGCATATCAGGTTAAGCATCCAAACATTCTTTTTTTTAGAGTTTAGTAATTATATTATTTATTTTTAAATTTAGTTAGTTACTTACTAATTTAATTATTAACTGTGCATGATCGACGTGTCCAAATTGCCACAAATCGAGCGAGACAGACTATCTTGATTATGGGGGTTCGAAGCCATTCGCTTGCCATATGGAGTAGATAATAAGTAATTTCTATTTAACATATTTTAACTTTTTAACTATTTAAAATATTTTTTATTAATTATTCTTAAATTATAGAGAGATGTAGAAAGTGCGAGCTTTTTGGTAGGATCGAGATCTACCAGTGGATCCACCAACGATAGTCAGAAGATGGGATCGCGGGGAGCCAGAAGCTTTATATAAGTTTTTCCAACTATTTTTTTCATTGACATTTTGATTTTCAGTACAAACTTAGAATAGCTATAACTTTAATTTTTAGGATCGTATGATAGACATTAGATCCTAGCCTACCTTAAGGGCTTGACCGCATCCATAGATAATGAGATCTTTGATCAGATACTTGGTACGGGATCCTATTATGTTAGGAGGCTAGGGCATGGGATCAGAGCTCTTACATCTTTACATTTATCCAAAATTGACATCTATGCTGCCTGTGATATTTGACTGGTTGAAATATAGAAATAGACTGTTGAGGATTGACAGCAGGCTGCTGAGTTGATTATATGTGTCGACGAGTACTAGCTATTTCAAATGTAAATGATGAAGCAGATGGTACAGATAATGGAACGGATGATACAGCTTATGAGACAGCAGTAGGCCGATCTAAGCTCCTATGAGCGCTCCCCTCCTTCGACCCATTTCTCTTCTCTAGATGTCGATGCTTGACGATAAGTGGTCTATTTTTATATTTTTTAATTTTTATTTCAGATCTTTTGTATTTATAAAAAATACTTTTTATAATTATATTTTAATATAATAAAATGATGAAATTTATTTATTCATTTATTATGTGGATTTTTTATTTTAATTTTATATATTATAAATATAAAATATTAAAAATATAAATTAAAAATATATATTTATAATTTTTTTAAAAAGTTTATTTAGTTACTTATTTATGATAAAAAAATTTTATCATAAAAAATTGATTATTTATGATGAAAAATTTTCATCATAAAAAATAGATTATTTATGATGAAAAAATTTTATCATAAAAAATCTATTAATTATGATAAAAAAAAGCATCACAAATAATTATTTTTTGCAATGACACTTTTCCATCACAAATAATTAACTTTTTATGATAAAATTTTTTCCATCATAAATAATTTAAATATTTTTGATTAATTTTTTCTATCATAAATCATTATTTATTTATGATGTAAAAGTATGAATTTTCATCACACATATATCCATCATAAATAATTAAATAAATAAAAAAAATGATGAAAATTTTCATCATAAAAAATTATTATTAGCAATAAAAATTTTATTTTCATCAAAAAATATTATCTGCAATCTCATTTTTTATGATGAATAATTAGTGATGAAATTTTCATCACTAATAATTATTAGCGATGAAAATTTATTTTTTGCAATACTTTTTTTGCATCATAAAAAAAATATTTTTTTATTGTAGTATCTCCCAACCTAGAAGTTGGCTGTGCAGGATGACACTCGACCTTGGTACGAGAAACTCGGCCCCTTACGGACTCTGCCACCCTTTTTCAATGGATCTTTTGCTCTAGCTTCTTTAAGAAGCTTGGAACCATCATTGCAATCCAAATTGTTAATTGATTAGCATAAAATTTGAATATAAAATAAGTATACGATCCTGAGGCAAATGATCCATGCACACATTTGGGACCTACTTGCTGATACCGACATTGAATAAAGTCTGCTATGATAGAAGCTCCTTCAATTCTAGAATCATGAATTTGTGCAGGATCTCTAAGTTTTACCTTAGGTGCTGGTCTAGTATTGGCTCCCTCAACATGACCTCCTAGGGTTCACCCCAATCAACAAAATCCCAATCCTCACCCGATATCTAAGAAACAAATAAAAGGTGCTCTTTCCAATCGTGAATGGTGAAAGGAGAGCCTTGGATTAATGGATGGATATTCTTCTTCCTCTGTGGTGATACATACTACCATCCATGCAATCTAGGGTGTTTTTTAAAAGTAAAAAAAATGATGGAAGAGTGCGATGTTAGGTTCGACCCCAGCCAACATACAAGCTATGGTAAAACCGTAGATATATCATCATGAATTTGGGACTATCGAGCATGGTGACATCCTAAAAAACTTAAAAGGTGCGATAAAAAATGTATGAAGAGGAAGCCTTAACTTGGCTCGAAAGCACTCCTCATAGAGGCTCATTTGGCTTGGGAGAGGATAGCAAACTCGCTCTTCTACTCCTAAAATTTTTAGCTAAAATTTTGAAGAAATAAGGAACTGATTGTGAAAAAATACCACATCTCTCTCTATCATTTTGGACTAAAAGGTCATTGGAGCAAAACCAGGGTCACGGGAAGAAGCCATCTCTTCACAAGGAAAATGAAAGAAGAACAGAAGATAAGAAGGACCTATAGTTAAAAGACTTATGGCAGAAGAAGACAAGATAAAATCTTTTTGAGGCTTGTCTTGTCTAGGGTTTTATATAACCCAGGTTGGGAGGATTTTCTAATGATTTCTCTTCTTAGAACATTGATTATTGAAGGCATGAATCGATGAATCCTAGACACATGGCAGTCACTAATTAGGCATGGCCCCTACTGTCGATACGATAATTAATTTGAGTGATAGAAATCATGCTCTGTGCCACTTCTGAAGGAACGTACCACTATTATAGAATGGGGCTATGGCAGTACATACTATTGCAGTAGTTTTGAAAACTGCTGCCATACGTTTTACAGCAGTGATTATATAGAACCGCTATCGTAGGTCGGACCTATGGTAGCTGTTACAATAAACAACTATTATAGGTCAACCTAAGGCAATGGTTAGACATAACCGCTGTCATAGGTCAAACCTATAACAACGGTATAGCATAATTGCTGTAATAGAATTGATTTATGGCGGTGGTTAATCAACAACTACCATAGATCTTGACCTGTGGTGGTGGTTAGGCATAACTGCTGCCATAGGTCGACTTATTGTAGTGGTTTCGTATAATCACTGCCATATCTGTTTTCATATTTTTATTCTAAATATTGTATAATCTTAAAATTTAATATCCATCTTCATCATTTATTTTTTAAATAATTACCATTAGAGTATCATCACAAAAGGCCATCTCGATCCATAGCCCTAGCTTCATCGATCAATAAAATTTGATTTCAACAATCATGAATGATAGCATGATGATCTAATAGATAGAGATCATCGGTGGATCCAAAAATCTATAACGATGATCTTGATGATGTTTGTAGCATACTATCAAAATTTTACATCAATTGAATATCATTATCATATGATCAATTTATTATGAGATGATTTCGACTGTTAAATAAGAAATAAGTGATCAAATGGCCAAATGATGTCTGATTATGAGATAATTTTTTTGTTAAATGATCTTTGCTATAATTTTAATTATTTTATATGGCGATGATCATAAAATCTAAATCATTTATGTATGAATTATTCATGTTAAGTAGATCTTGTAAAAGCACAAGTATAATTACCAAAGAAGTTTAAGAATGAGTATTGAGCGATATATAGTTTTGGATCGTTCTTAGATCCATGGTTTAAATTTTATGATCACCATCATAAAATAATTAAAATAGTAGCCAAGATCATTTATCTAAAAAATTATCTCATAATCGATTGTCATCTAGTTCTTTGATCACTCATTTTTTATTTAACAATCAAAATCATCATATACTAAATTGACCATGATAATAATATCTGATTGAAGTAAAATTTTGATAGTATGCTATAAACATCATCGAGATAATCATTATAGATTTTTGAATCCACCGATGATCTTCATCTATTAGATCATCATATCATTATTTGTGATCATCGAAATTAAATTTTATTGATCAATGAAGCTAGGGCTATCAGATCGAGACAGTCTTTTGTGATGACATTCTAATGATAATTATTTAGATAATAAATAATAAAGATGAATATTAAAATTTAAAATTATATAATATTTAAAAAAAATAAAAAAATTCTAATTTATGGCAGTGGTTATTGGAAACCACTGCCATAGATCTATGGCAGCGGTTTTCAAACTGCTTCCATAGGTAGGTTTTTTCCCTCAAATCTTGCCTCCAATTTCATTTCGCTCTCCAAGCTCTCTTTCTTTCCCTCCTCTCCACCGTCGGTGAGGCCCTTTCCTCCATTTTCTTTCCTGATCGGTGCTGACTCCTCCCTCACCTCCTCTTTCTTTCCCGACTGACGTCAGCTCCACCCCCACCTCCTTCTTCTCTGATTGGCTCGATCGTCGGGTTCGCCACCTCTCCCGCTTGCCCCTTCTTCTCCGACCAGCTCGGCTACTAGCTTTGCCACCTTTCTTGCTTGCCCCTTCTTCCCCAGCCACCAATCTCGCCACCTCCCCCTCCTCCTTTTTCGACCAACTCGTCTGTCGGCTCCACCACCTCCCCCGCCTCTCCCTTCTTCCCCAACCATCGGCCCCAACCCCTTCCTACTCTCTCTCTTTCTCTTCTCTCTTCCCTCGGCCAACCTGCCCCCTCCCTGCTCTCTTTCTCTCCTCTCTTCACTTGGCCCGACCCACCCCTCCCTACTCTCTCTTTCTCTTTCTCTCTCTTCCCTCTTTCTCTCTCTCTTTCCTCTTTCTCTTTCTTTCTCTTTTCTCTATCTTATTATCTTATGTCTCTCTCATTTCATAAGCTACCTCTAGCGCCATCGTCGACGACCCTCGGAGCTCTCTGTGTGACCCCCTCTTCGTAACTACAGATATAAATTTTTTTAAAAAATTATAGTATTATTTATTAATTATTTATAATATTTATAATTTTTATAATAAATATTATAAATAATTATTATAAATATTATAATTATCTATTGATCATGGATCGTGCTGGCGGTTAAGAGAACTCCTGCTGATTGGTTCTAGGCCATGTCAGTGCCTTGGGTTGTGCCGTGTCAGTGGTCATGGACAGTTCTTGGGCCGTGTCGGTCGATAAAAAAACTTCCATCGACTGATTTTGGATCATGTCGATAGCCTTGGATCATGCCGTGTTGGCAACCGTGGACGGCCCTAGGTCATGCCGGCAGCCTTAGGCCATGCCATGTCGGTAGCTTGGATAGCCCTTGGGCCATGTAGGTCAATAAGGAAACCCCTGTCAGCGGGTTCTGGGCCATGCTGGCACCTTGTAGTTATGATGCATTAGGAGACGATATTTTCACCATCATTTTTTGTGATTATGATGTATCTCACCGTATATCTTACGAAAAAAGTTATACTTGGAGACCCAGTGTTCTGCCCATGGATGTATCATACTGAGAGAAATATTCAAACTTTGAAATCTTATGTAAGAAATATAAATTGTCCGAAGAAATTTATAGCAGAAGGTTATTTGGGTTAAGAGTGTATGAATTTTTATACCATGTACTTAAATAAGCTTGAGACACGTCGTAACCAATCAATAAGAAATCAAGATGATCAGTATGAGCCAATTGAGCCAGCATTTGAGTCCATTCCATAGTCAAGTGGACTTTCCACTTTATACCGCCTCATTGATTTAAGCATTGAGAAAAGGAATAAGGCACACCTATTATGATATCAACTCACTCTGATACTAAACTATTGAGATATCAGCTACTCTAATACCACTTGTTAAGAATCTAGTATCAAATTATTACGGTACGTAGGAAGAAGAAAGAAATAAAATAAGAAAATAATCAAGTACGTAGATCAACCAAAAGGCTTGCCTCTATGGGGCATGCAAAGCTTTACTATGAAAGAAAAAAATATGTATAAGAGAAGAACATTCACTCTCAATCATCCTACATAAATCTCTCTCAACTAGAAGCTATCCTCATAAAAGCTCTCTCAAAATTTTAAGGAGACCCATAGAAGTTACAAGATACTCTGCCCTCATAGCCTTCTTGTCGGATGCTATGCATCTGTTGCTTCTTTCTCTCGCAAGCTGCACATACTCAATGCTCTGCCAAACTCCTCTCGATGGCTGTTTGAGCCTCTCTACATGCCTCTCACTCCATAGACACCATCTTTTCTGCTCCACAGCACCTCAGTTCTTTAAGTAGGATGAGAATTCTCTTCTCAGCAGTTCACAGGAGTTCTAACAAGGCTCGTTCTCCTGATATGAGTTGAATATGTTCTTGATGGAGTCTTGAAATATTTTTCGACCTCCACATCATGACCATAATCCTTCATGGCCGCTAGATCTTATGGTCTACGTGCAACTTGAAGGAACCAGATCTAGGATTTTACAGATAAATCTTAAAATTTTTTTAAGATTATGCAGTGAAAGACTTAAATAAATTAAATATTTATTTAAATAAATATATAAATATCTAGATCTTAGATTTATTACATGATCAAGATATGATATTAAATTAAAAATTAAAATTAAATAAGAAAGAAAAGGTTGATCAAATCAACCTAGATCTACACTAAATCAAATATAGGTATGAAGTTAATAGATCAGATCTATTATCTGAGCAAGTTAGACATTCTAACTTATGATCTGAGCTTGAAGATGAAGTCATGAGTCATACACACATTCGACCTCTAGGTCATCCACACGAGCCCACGAATATGATCAGAGATCCTGATGTAGGAAATCAACACAGTATGCTAGCACTGTGTTGATCTCTCTTCGACGGTTGATCTGATGCTTCCTTCTTCGAAACTTGGATACTCTAAAATATCAAAAAAAAAAAGAAAGATTTGTGATGCTGAGACATCTCTCAAAAGCTCACAAAAAGGAAGAAAGAGATCTGAAATAAAAACCTAAAAGAAGATCCTCTTCTTCTTCTTTGTTCTTTTTCTAGACACCTTAATTTGTGTTTTCAATATCTCCATGATCCAGATGATTTTTTCTTTGATTTTCTATACCAAAGAGGACTCTCAAATATCTACAATCCATGAAAATTTTAATCAAATTTTTTTTTTAAATAAAGAGATATGTAAAGTCCAAGTTAGGACAAAAACCTAGACTAGGAAAGACCAAATAAGGGAAGTTGTTGGGGCGCCCAACTCTTGGGCGCCCCCACCTTTTTTTCTGCCATGGACCAGTAAGGGGGGTGCACAAAAATATTCTCTTTTATCATAAAAATTAAAAAAAAAAAAAGGAAGGATGGGTCGGCATACTTATGGGAAGAGTTTTGGTTGACAAGGATTCTATCTTATAGAATCCTTAAGCAAAACTAATTGCCCTTTTGACTTGGTCTTCCAAAAAACTTTCATATGAGAAAAAGGAAGAGAGAAGGGAGGCATGAGATTGTTTGGGCATGGAGATTATTCACATAAAAATATAAAGAGAAAAGGGTGGGGCGTGAGGATTAGGTGGCGCAAGGCATAGGGAGTCCTAGTCACACTAAGACTCCTATTTTGATTTGGTCAAACAAGGTCTTTTAACCAAATAAAAATAAGAGTAAACCAACATAATTAAATAAGATCCTAAATTATTTAAGAACTTAATTAAATTAAATTTAATTAGATTTAATTTTAATTTAATTTTTAATTAAATTAGAAAATTGGGTTGACCCGAGTCCTAGTTAGATTAGGACTAGTTCTTTCTTGCACTTGACTTATCTAATAAGCCAATTGGATTTGATCCAATCAAGCTCAAACCAAATCTAATTAAATTATATTTAATTAGATTTAATCTTAGTCCTCTGGCTTAATTAAATTAATCCAATTAGCAATCTAATTGCTAATCGATTCTCTTGCAACATTTGCACTAGGTCAAACATCAATCGTATTGATCGTTTAATCTTAAAATGATTCTAAATTGCTGATCAACCATCCGGTCGAAATGTGAACTCTAATGTGTATAACCTCATAGGTCTAAATCTAAGTCGGTAGCATAGAAATAAATTTTTATACCAATCAAAGTAACCACCTAGCAATGATACCCGACGGTCGGATAGGTTGAAAGGTGTAGAACACCATCCTTAGAATCCATGCGAGTATAGTTTCCATATAATTCATTGTTAGATATATATGCCCTAGAAGCCAGAATTGGCTGACACTTATAATACACTTCTAGGGAAAAAATTATAATTTTGACTATAATTAATAAAATAGATTATTTTCTATCACACCTGTGTATTTAGTGTCTGTGATACACCCTTTGAGTTAATGGTAATGATAATTCATATTTTCAAGAGTTGAAAATTTAAGACATGAATAATCATTATTAACTCATAAATAGCTCCCGACCATAGGATCATCATGAGGATGGTGATTGATCCGGAAGGTTGGTGTACGATCGCTTCTCTTTAGTAGATGAGTCTTGAGTCTACGGTGTGGAGACACCGGAGCGAGAGTATAGGTACTCGTTAGAGAACGAGGGCACTGAGCGTGACCACCTCGAGTAGTCATTAGGGAAGTCTACCTTCTCGTCAATGACTGACTCGATGCTGCAGTAGTGTGTCTGGTTCTTTGACCTGAGATGCATCGGCAGTTCACCTTGAGGGTGTTATAGTTTGACTACACCATTACTCGGTCTCCTAGCCATATGGAACCCTGAGGTGTATGTTGGCTATAGCATGTTCATTGTAGGAACTGGATTGCATCAAGATGGGATCTATCTACCTCGGTGGTAGAGGAGCAGCCCTATGATAATCATGAGAATCAAGTCCTGAAGCCCATGGCCATGGCAGAGTGAAATAATAGAAAGAGTTTCTATTTAGGTTTTCACATTGGACTCGAATCGAATGATTATATCATATGACAGAGACTAGGGTTTGACGAGTTTACCTTAACCCTAATCTGATCGGGGCTCAAGATAGAAGAACTTAATCACACAGGTAGCTGCACCAAGAGGTTCGCATTCAGCTCTGATGGGTTGCCACCATATACTGCTAGGTGTCACTGGTGGATTTTGGGAGCAATTAGAATGATTTAGATGATCGATCATTCTAGCTGTTCGAATCAGAAGAGTTCTGATCCATCGAAAGGAGTTTCGATGATGTCTATGATAGAGATCATGACATATCCCATTACCATACAGAACTGAACCTAACTGGGTCACACAAACAAGGGTTTGAATCTGGTGATCATCAATTGAACTGATCTAGTTCAATTGATCTGAATGAGATTCAATTAGGTTCAAGGAAATCGTGCTAGCACTCGATTGAACCTAACGTTCTTCTTTTACTATCACAAATAAGTTGTCCTGACTGAGCCAAAGGAGTTTGTGCTCAATCAGAGGCCTTCATATGGTCTGAACTGGAGGTTGTCCAAGTCAGAATAAGGTTGTCTTATTTGTAAGACATTACCTGCCATTTTTGGTCACCTGCCATTTCTTGTTCTTTGACTTTGGTCAAAAGTCTACCTTTGACTGGTCAAACGTTGACCATTGACACTTTGACTTTTGACCACATGTCATGCACCTATTGGAGAGCTGGTGGGGGCCTGTCCCCCTGCCAGAACCTGGCAAGGAGAAGGGCGCACGCCAAGGGTGGCGTGAGCCCAAGTAGGAGGCGCCTAGGAGTCCTTGTTGGACAAGGACTCCACCTCCCTTTTGGATTCCAATCAGAGTTCTACTAAGAATCCAGTTTGACTGGTCTTAGGCACCCTCTAAGGAGGAATCCAGGGGTCTCTATTCCAACCAATCAGATTTAGATCTGATTTCACAAAGGGTTGTGATTGGTTGAGGAGGAAGAGGAGTTGGATCACAAGCTTAGGTCTATAAATAAGACCCTGCGCCCAACTCCTAATTCTAATGCAATTCAATTGAGAAACCCCACGCCCCAAGGCTGCCTCTCCCCTCCTTCTCCATGCCATAGTCTCTTCTCCCCTTGCTCTCCACGTCCAAAAGAGTTTTGGACTTAGGTTGGTGCGATTCAGATCAAGGAAAGGCGATCAAAAGCAAGAAGGCTGCGCTGCTGCAAAAGGACGACTGCAGATCTTCAAAAGAGTTTTGAAGATCCTCCAGATCAGATCCAGATCTGATTTTTGGAGGTGTGATAGAGAAGAAGAGGATCTCCAGATCCAACCCGAGTGGATACCGGTAGAGGCCAGGCGCTTGCGTGGCTAAGATCCAGAACCTTCCGCTGCAATCAGGATCATCTACAGGGTAATAGGATTACCCAAATCAGGTAAATTAAATTTGATTTAATTTATCTTATTTTATTTTATTTATTAAAATAATAAGAATCAGATCTAAAATATATCAAGATCTGATTGGATCAAGAGAAAAATTTTTGAAATATATCTCTTGATCTGATCAGATCTGGACGAACCTGGACCGGGAAATCAGGATTTCCCTTCAACTGGTATCAGAGCCATGGTTCTAAATTGTTTAGATCTGATTTTAATTTTATTTTAATTAGAAAATAAAGTGATTTCAGATGTCACATGAGATGTGATCAGATCTGAAATCAGAAAAAATTAAAATTAAATGATTTGGATCTAAGATTAAGAAGATATGCATGACTAGTTCTAGAATAGAATAGTTCTATAGAATAGTTTTGCATGTCTTTGATTTAATCTGATTAAATCATATTTTAGATCTTCTTATTTACTATTTTCTGATATTATAAGTGTTATAATAACATCTGATAAACAGCAAATAAAAATTATTTAATTTTAAATATCATATGAGATATGATAGATGCATGACTAGACTAGTTGTAGAATAGTTCTACATAATTGTCTAGATTAGAATTTATTTTGATTAGATCAATTTAAATCTAATTTTTTAGATTATTATGAGATAATTTAGATCTGAAAACATGCATGATTTGATACATGAGATGTATGCAAAATATGCCTTGATTAGATCTAAATTTGTATATGAGATATATGATATAGATCTATAACTGTTTTGTAGATTTACATGTTCCTGATTAAGGCGTTCCTCTTGGCCGTCCGGTCATAAGAACGAAGAAGGGTTTAAAGGCCCTCTCTTCCCATTCGATGGGGTGTTCTTATGACGTGTAGGGGTGCTGCGTGTTCGTCCTTAATCAGAAACCCAAAACTTACTTTCTGCAAAACCCTAGATCCTGAAACCCTAGGATTTATTGTGCATATTTTGTTTATGAACCCAACTTAATTAAGAATTAAGTTTATGGAATATTAATTAGGTCTAAAATTGAGAATTTCAGATCTAAGACATATTCATAATACTGGGTTCGGGCTTGGGTAGCTCAATTAGGTCTAAGCGGTTGATCAAACCGAATCAAGAGTTGGTTAGATGGGATCAACAATGCTTAAATTGACCAGCCTAATAGGATTAAGTCTGGGTCAAGATCGAGTCACGATCAAGCAAGACCTAATTAGGCTCAGAGGTTAGAGTCTGGATTGTAGGCTAACCCAATTGGTTCTGACTCAACAATTTGGTGTCTAAGGTAAGTTTGGCATAGACGACCGACTGGTTTTTAATTGGAAGCTACTCGACCTGAATGCGTTCTTGTGCGAGTTAACGGCATATTCCTTCCACCGGTCTCACTTACCTGGCCATATCTGTTGACACAGTTCTGATCTGAGGTGGTCAATAATCCGAGCTAACCCATGCCACTAGGTTAGTCATAATTGTTATGACTAAGCCAAGTCTAGTTTAATGAGACCTGAATCAATTCTCCCTAAGAAAAGATTAAGTCTGAGGTCTTCCACCATTGTAGATGTGCGGGCCCTTCCCGGGGTTGATTGTTCTCGGCTGGATACAGTGGCTCAGTTGCACCGGGAAGACGCAACCATGTCTATTAGGCATTGGATGCTATGGGCTGGAGGATGAGTTGGGCTCAATATTTCGGATACGGTGAGAGACCCAATTAGGAACCCAGTCTATGCAAATGGTGGGTCTGACTTAACTAAGGAGTGGATCAATATTCCGGATACGGTGAGATTCATGAATTAGAGACCAAGTTTGGGTGCACCATGATTAGAGAATCATTGAACAAGAGTTGTTCACTCATTGGCTAACCCATCACCAATAACTGTTAGGTGAGGTGATGAGTCAGTTGGTGAGACCGCACCACCCACTAGAAATCATCAATCGCGGAGATTTTCGCATCTCTACAGAGGGAGTGTAGGGATCCGAGAAAATAGTGGGAGCTAATTTGTTTAAAAATAAAATCCCTAAACAAATTGGTCAAGTCAAAATTACAGTATCTAACTAGAATCTTTGACTCTCTACAGGAAAATGTCTGCGTCCAACCCACTGGCACGTATCCTAGACACACATAGACTGACTGGACCCAATTATAAAGATTGGCTCAGGAACTACAAAATTATTTTGGGTTCAGAGAAGTTAACACATGTTTTGGACCAGGACCCTCCCACCTTACCAGCTCGTCCATCCACTGAACAGAGAGCGTCTCTGGAAAAATGGATTGACGAAGACAATAAGGCCAGATACTACATGTTGGGCTCGATGTCTGATGAGCTCCAGCGCCAACATGAAGATATCGGGACTGCTCGCCAAATGTTGGCTCACCTGCAGGAGATGTTTGGTGAACAGAGTCGCGCAGCCAAATATCAAGTCACAAAATGACTTTTTAAGGCTAAGATGCGTGATGGGCAGTCAGTCCAAGATCACTGTCTGACAATGATCAAGGACATGGAAGAGCTTGAGAAGCTCGGTGTGAAGTTGGACTTGGATCTGCAGAACGATATTATTCTGCAATCCTTGACTGATGCATATGGGCAATTCATCATGAATTACCACATGCATAAACTTCAAAATTCCTTGGCCGAGTTGATGAATATGCTGGTTACCGCTGAGCTTTCTATGAAAGGTTCTAAAGGCTCAGTTCTTGCTATGGAACGGACTTCTTCCAAAAGAAAGTCTTATGGAAAGAAAAAGAAGTCTGTGAAAAAGCAAAAGGTGGAAGGATCAAAGAAGAAGAAGGCAGAACCGAAGAAGAAGGTCGATGGCAAAGGAAAGTGTTTCCATTGCAACAGCGACGGCCATTGGAAGCGGAACTGCCCTACTTACCTGGCCACCCTGAAGAACAAGAAGGAAGGTCCTTCTGGAGGTATGCTCGTTATTGAGTCTAACCTTACGGTTTCTTCTGCATCCAGTTGGGTGCTTGACTCTGGTTCTAGTGCTCATCTGTGCACTTCTATGCAGGGTCTTGAGGATAGCAGGAGGCTGAGGGATGGAGACATGATCCTACGCGTCGGTAATGGAGCAAGAGTTGCTGCAGTAGCCGTGGGAACATACCCTCTTCGATTACCATCTGGTTTAGACTTAGTTTTAAAAGACTGTTATTATGTGCCTGCAGCTAGCAGGAATTTGATTTCTGTTTCATGCTTAGCACAAGAAGGTTATGTGATCACCTTCTTTAAGGACCATTGTAACATTCTTTATGAAAGAAATAAAATTGCAAATGGTTTCCTTGTTAATGGTCTTTATCAGTTGCATATTGATGTACCTATTTTAACTATCGAGCAAAACGTGAATGCCAAACGACCTAGGGATAGTCCAAACGACAGATATCTATGGCACCTGAGATTAGGTCATATAGCAGAAGATAGGATTAACAAATTGGAGAAAAATGGGCTATTGAGTCCATTGACTTTTGAGTCATATCCAACTTGTGAATCTTGTCTTCAAGGCAAAATGACTAAACTCCCTTTTGTTGGACATGGGGAGAGGGCCACAGATCTCCTTGCCCTAGTACATACTGATGTGTGCGGCCCATTTGATGTGCCGGCTAGAGGCAATTTTGTCTACTTCATTACCTTTACCGATGATCTGTCTAGGTATGGGTATGTGTATCTTATGAGACATAAGTCTGAAGCTTTTGAAAAGTTCAAAGAATTCAGACATGAAGTAGAAAAACAAACTGGAAAACCCATTAAGGTTCTTCGATCAGATCGAGGAGGTGAATACCTTAGCCGGGAATTCCTAGACTATCTTAAGGAAAATGGCATAGTCTCTCAATGGACTCCACCAGGAACACCTCAACTCAACGGGGTTTCAGAACGGAGAAATCGGACTCTATTGGATATGGTTCGATCCATGATGAGCTTCACAGACCTCCCTGATTTTCTTTGGGGACATTCATTATTAACTTCAATCTATCTACTGAATAGGGTTCCCTCTAAAACCGTTCCTACCACACCGTATGAGATATGGCACGGTAAGAAACCAAGTCTGAGTCATCTCAGAATTTGGGGTTGTCCGGCTCATGTCAAAAGACAACAAGCGGACAAGTTAGAGTTTAGGTCCTTTAGAGCTCGATTCATAGGATATCCTAAAGAGTCATTAGGATACTATTTCTACATTCCAGAAGACCACAATGTGATTGTGAGTCGACATGCCATCTTTCTTGAAAAATAGTTTATTCAAGATAGCGGCATTGGAAAGCAGATTAAGCTTGATGAGAAAGTCTCACAAGTGGAAAGAGCTAAGGACCAAGTGGAACCAAATCAGGTTGAGCCAATAAGAACACTACCTCCTCCACCTCGTAGATCGGAAAGAGTTTCCCGTCCCCCTGAAAGATACTTAGGTATTATTTCAGAGGACGTAGAGGAAATGTTCCTCATAGGTAATGGTGCTCATGGTGATGATCCCAAAACCTACAACGAGGCGATATCAGATATCGACTCCGAGAAATGGCTTGAGGCAATGAAGTCAGAGATCGACTCGATGCACTCAAACCAAGTCTGGACCTTGGTAGATCCACCAGAAGGTATAGTACCTATTGGGTGTAAATGGATCTTCAAGAGAAAGATTGGTGCAGATGGGAATGTGGAGACATTCAAGGCTAGACTGGTGGCAAAAGGTTATAGTCAATGCGAAGGCATTGACTATCAGGATACCTTTTCTCCGGTAGCTATGCTAAAATCCATCCGCACATTGCTTGCCGTTGCAGCCTATTTCGATTATGAAATATGGCAAATGGACGTGAAAACGGCATTCCTAAATGGATATCTTGAGGAAGATATCTATATGGAACAGCCGCTAGGTTTCACATCCAGTGATACTGATCACAAGGTTTGCAAGCTGCAAAGGTCCATATATGGACTTAAGCAAGCATCTCGGA
>QRFJ01000846.1:503026-521064 GCA_006176705.1 Cocos nucifera | reverse complement strand
AGATCCTCTTCTTCTCTATCATCTCCAAAAATTAGATCTGGATCTGATCTGGAGGATCTTCAAAACTCCTTTCGAAGATCAGCAGTCGTCCTTTGCAGCAGCGCAGCCTTCTAGCTTTCAGTCGCCTTTCTCTCATCTGGATTGCACCAACCAAATCCAAAACCCTTTTGGACATGGAGAGGAGAGGGAGAAGGTGGTTTGGCATGGAGGAGGAGAGGAGAAGCAGCCTTGGGGCATGGAGAATTGTGATGCTCTTTGAGTTGGGCGCAGGGTCTTATTTATAGACTAAGCGTGATCCAACTCCTCTTCTTCCCAACCAATCACAACCTTTGTGAAATCAGATCTAAATCTGATTGGTGGGAATAGAGTCCCCTGGATTCCTCCTTAGAGGGTGCCTAAGACCAGTCAAAGTTGGTTCTTAGGAGAACTCTAATTGGAATCCAAAAAGGAGATGGAGTCCCTATCCAACAGGGACTCCTGGGCGCCTCCAACTTGGGCACACGCCAAGGGTGGCGTGCGCCCTCCTCCTTGCCAGGTTCTGGCAGGGGGACAGGCCCCCACCAGCTCTCCAATAGGTGCATGACACGTGGACAGAAGTCAAAGTGTCAATGGTCAACATTTGACCAGTCAAAGGTCAACTTTTGACCAAAGTCAAAGGACGAGAAATGGCAGGTGACCAAAAATGGCAGGTAATGTCTTACAAAATAAGACAACCTTTTCTGACTTGGACAAGCTCCAGTCAGACCATAGTGAAGGCCTCTGATTGAGCACAAACTCCTTTGGCTCAGTCAGGACAACTTATTTATGATAGTAAAAGAAGAACGTTAGGTTCAATCGAGTGCTAGCACGATTTTCTTGAACCTAATTGAATCTCATTCAGATCAATTGAACTGGATCAGTTCAATTGATGATCACCAGATTCAAACCCTTGTTTGTGTGACCCAGTTAGGTTCAGTTCTGTATGGTAATGGGATATGTCATGATCTCTATCATCGACATCATCGAAACTCCTTTCGATGGATCAGAACTCTTCTGATTCGAACAGCTAGAATGATCGATCATCTAAATCATTCTAATTGCTCCCAAAATCCACCAGTGACACCTAGCAGTATATGGTGGCAACCCATCAGAGCTGAATGCGAACCTCTTGGTGCAGCTACCTGTGTGATTAAGTTCTTCTATCTTGAGCCCCGATCAGATTAGGGTTAAGGTGAACTCGTCAAACCCTAGTTCTCTGTCATATGATGTAATCATTCGATTCAAGTCCGATGTGAAAACCTAAATAGAAACTCTTTCTATTATTTCACTCTGCCATGGCCATGGGACTTCTGGACTTGATTCTCATGATCATCATAGGGCTGCTCCTCTACCACCGAGGTAGATAGATTCCATCTTGATGCAATCCAGTTCCTACAATGAACATGCTATAGCCAACATACACCTCAGGGGATTTCCGAATGGCTAGGAGACCGAGTAATGGTGTAGTCAAACTATAACACCCTCAAGGTGAACTGCCGATGCATCTCAGGTCAAAGAACCAGACACACTACTGCAGCATCGAGTCAGTCATTGACGAGAAGGTAGACTTCCTAATGACTACTCGAGGTGGTCACGCTCAGTGCCCTCGTTCTCTAACGAGTACCTGTACTCTCGCTCCGGTGTCTCCACACCGTAGACTCAAGACTCATCTACTAAAGAGAAGCGATTGTACACCAACCTTTCGGATCAATCACCATCCTCGTGATGATCCTATGGTCGGGAGCATTTTATGAGTTAATAATGATTATTTCATGTCTTAAATTTTCAACTCTTGAAAATATGAATTATCATTACCATTAACTCAAAGGATGTATCACAGACACTAAATACACATATGTGATAGAAAATAATCCATTTTATTGATTTATAGTCAAAATTATAATTTTGCCCCTAGAAGTGTATTACAAGTGTCAGCCAATTCTGGCTTCTAGGGCACATATATCTAACAATCTTCCACTTGTCCTAAAGCCAATTGGCTACAAGTCTAAGTCCCATCTTCTCAAGGTGGGCTTCGATCTTCTGTGCCCAACGGCTTTGTAAGTGGGTCTGCCACATCTTTTGACTCACTTGACCTCGACGTAATTCTTTTCGAGGTAATCGTGGATGAGGTGGTAACGGCTTTGTAAGTGGGTCTGCCACATTATCTGTGGAGTTCTCCATTACCAAAGACCAACATCATATCCTTAGTTCTCTTAAGACTAAGGATACTTCACAGAATCTAGTGTTCTTATGGAACTGATATCTGCTTAACACTCACAGCGCTATATCAGGTCGGTAATCGACATACGGCTTCCTATGCAGAATCATAAGATCTTGCTCATGGTCTATTTCCTCAGGTGTCACCATCTTCTTGAAAAAGATTAATGTCTGAGGGTATAATCCCCTTTAGAGTTTTTCTACTAAACCCTTTAGTACTTCTCTGATCTTCTTGAAATCCTAGATCTTGGCTCCTTAGACCTTAATTCCTGAATAATGGAGGGCTATGGAATTTCTTGGACAACATATTCTTGACTGTTGTTTAATTGGGAATTATCGTCATCCACGTATCGAGGAAGACAACAGGCTCCCACTGATTCTTTTTGAAAATACACGGTTCCTCTTCATTTGATGAAACCAAACATTTGATCACATCATTGAAACGAGTGTTCCAGCCGATGCTTGCTTAACTCATATATGAATATTTGCAGTGCAAACCTTGTGACTTCATTGGATGTACTACGGCTGTTCCATATAATGTCTTCCTGATATCCATTTAAGAATGCCTTTCACGTCCAGCCATATTTCGTAATCGAAATAGGCTGCAACGGCAGCAATATGTAATAGCATAACTGAGAAAAATATCCTATTCAATGCTTCGTTGATATAGCCTTTTTGCCACTAGTGGATGTCTCCACATTTCCATCTGCACTAATCTTCTCTTCAAGATATCACAATAGATACTATATCTTTTGCTTGGTCTAACTCTTTCGATTGAGCTGGACTAAGTATCTCTCAGGAGGATGGAAAACTCTTTTCGATCACGAGGTGGAGGAGGTAAGTGTTCATTAGCTCAACCTGATTGGTTTCCATTGGTCCTTAGCTCGTTATAACTTGTGAGACTTTTCATCAAAGCTTGATCTGCTTTTCAATGCCGCTATCTTGAATAAATTATTTTTCAAAAAAGATGGCATGTCGACTCACAATCACATTGTGGTCTTTTGGAATGTAAAAATAGTATCCTAATGACTCTTTAGGATATCCTATGAATGGAGCTCTAAAGGACCTAAACTCTAACTTGTCCGCTTGTTGTCTTTTGATGTGAGATGGACAACCCCAAATTCTGAGATGACTCAGACTTGATTTCTTACCGTGCCATATCTCATATGATGTGGTAGAAACGATTTTAGAGGAAACCCTATTCAGTAGATAAATTGAAGTTAACAATGAGTGTCCTCAAAAAAAATCAGAAAGGTCTGTGAAGCTCATCATGGATCGAGCCATATCTAATAGGATCCGATTTTTTTGTTCTGAAACCCCGTTGAGTTGAGGAATTCCTGGTGGAGTCCATTGAGAGACTATGCCATTATCCTTGAGATAGTCTAGAAATTTTTGGCTAAGGTATTCACCTCCTCGATTTGATCGAAGAACCTTAATGGGTTTTTCAGTTTATTTTTCTACTTCATGTCTGAATTCTTTGAACTTTTCAAAAGCTTCAGACTTATGTCTCATAAGATATACATACCCATACCTAGACAGATCATTGGTAAAGGTAACGAAGTAGACAAAATTACCTCTAGCCGGCACATCAAATGGGCCACACACATCAGTATGTACTAAGACAAGGAGATCTATGGCCCTCTCCCCATGTCCAACAAAAGGGAGTTTAGTCATTTTGCCTTGAAGACAAGATTCGCAAGTTGGATATGACTCGGAAGTCAATGGACTCAATAGCCCATTTTTCTCCAATTTGTTGATCCTATCTTCTGCTATATGACCTAATCTCAGGTGCCATAGATATCTGTCGTTTGGACTATCCCTAGGTCGTTTGGCATTCACGTTTTGCTCGATAGTTAGAACAGGTACATCAATATGTAGCTGATAAAGCTAATAATTTCAATTTTATTTCTTTCATAAAGAATGTTACAATGGTCCTTAAAGAAGGTGATCACATAAGCCTTCTTGTGCTAAGCATGAAACAGAAATTAAATTCGTGCTAGCTGCAGGCACATAAATAACAGTCTTTCAAAACTAAGTCTAAACCAGATGGTAATCGAAGAGAGTATGTTTCCAGGCTACTGCAGCAACTCTTGCTCCATTACCGATGCGTAGGATCATGTCTCCATCCCTCAGCCTCCTACTATCCTCAAGACCCTGCATGGAAGTGCACAGATGAGCACTAGAACCAGAGTCAAGCACCCAACTGGATGCAGAAGAAATCGTAAGGTTAGACTCAATAACGAGCATACCTCCAGAAGGACTTGCCTTTTTGTTCTTCAGGGTGGCCAGGTAAGTAGGGCAGTTCCACTTCCAATGGCCGTCGCTGTTGCAATGAAAACACTTTCCTTTGACATCGGCCTTCTTCTTCGGCTCTGCCTTCTTCTTCTTTGATCCTTCCACCTTCTGCTTTTTCGCAGACTTCTTTTTCTTTCCATAAGACTTTCTTTTGGAAGAAGTCTGTTTTATAGCAAGAACTGAGTCTTTAGAATCTTTCATAGAAAGCTCAGCGGTAACCAGCATATTCATTAATTCGGCCAACGAATTTTAAAGTTTATGCATGTGGTAATTCATGATGAATTGCCCATATGCATCAGTCAAGAATTGCAGAATAATATCGTTCTGCAGATCCAAGTCCAACTTCACACCGAGCTTCTCAAGCTCCTTCATGTCCTTGATCATTATCAGACAGTGATCTTGGACTGACTGCCCATCACGCATCTTAGCCTTAAAAAGTCATTTCGTGACTTGATATTTGGCTGCGCGACTCTGTTCACCAAACATCTCCTGCAGGTGAGCCAACATTTGGCGAGCAGTTTCGATATCCTCATGTTGGCACTGGAGCTCATCAGACATCGAGCCCAATATGTAATATCTAGCCTTATTATCTTCATCTATCCATTTCTCCAGAGACGCTCTCTATTCAATAGATGGATGGGCTGGTAAGGTGGGAGGTTATTGGTCCAGTACATGAGTTAACTTCTCGAAATCCAAAACTATTTTATAGTTCCTGAGCCAATCTTTATAATTGGGTCCAGTCAGTCTATGTGTGTGCAGGATACGTGCCAATGGATTGGACGCAGACATTTTTCTATAAAGAGTCAAAGATTCTAGTTAGATATTATAATTTTGACTTGACCAATTTGTTTAGAAATTTTATTTTTAAATAAATTAGCTTCCACTATTTTCTCGAATCCCTACACTCCCTCTGTAGAGATGCGAAAATCTCTACGATTAATAATTTCTAGTGGGTGGTGCGGTCTCACCAACTGACTCATCACCTTACCTAACAGTTATTGGTGATGGGTTAGCCAATGAGTGAACAACTCTTGTTCAATGATTCTCTAATCATGGTGCACCCAAACATGGTCTCTAATTCATGAATCTCACCATATCCGAAATATTGATCCACTCCTTAGTTAAGTCAGACCCACCATTTGTATAGACTGGGTTCCTAATTGAGTCTCTCACCGTATCCAAAATATTGAGCCCAACTCATCCTTTAGCCCATAGCATCCAATGCCTAATAGACATGGTTGCATCTTTTCGGTGCAACTGAGCCACTGTATCCAGTCGAGAACAATCAACCCCGGGAAGGGCCAGCACATCTACAATGGTGGAAGACCTCAGATTTAATCTTTTTTTAAGGAGAATTGATTCAGGTCTCATTAAACTAGACTTATCATAGTCATAACAATTATGACTAACCTAGTGGCATAGGTTAGCTCGGATTATTGACCACCTCAGATCAGAACTGTGTCAACAGATATGGCTAGGTAAGTGAGACTGGTGGAAGGAATATGCCATTAACTTGTACAAGAGCGCATTCAGGTCGAGTTGCTTCCAATTAAAAACCAGTCGGTCGTATGTGCCAAACTTACCTTAGACACCAAATTGTTGAGCTAGAACCAATTAGGTTAGCCTACAATCCAGACTCTAACCTCTGAGCCTAATTAGGTCTTGCTTGATCGTGACTCGATCTTGACCCAGACTTAATCCTATTAGGCTGGTCAATTTAAGCATTGTTGATCCCATCTAACCAACTCTTGATTCGGTTTGATCAACCGCTTAGACCTAATTGAGCTACCCAAGCCCGAACTCAGTATTATGAATATGTCTTAGATCTGAAATTCTCAATTTTAGACCTAATTGATATTCCATAATCTTAATTTTTAATTAAGTCGGGTTCATAAATAAAATATGCATAATAAATTCTAGGGTTTCAAGATCTAGGATTTTGCAGAAAGTAAGTTTTGGGTTTCTGATTAAGGACGAACATGCAGCACCCTTACACATCATAAGAACACCCCATCGAATGGGAAGAGAGGGCCTTTAAATCCTTCTTCATTCTTATGATCGGACGGCTAAGAGGAATGCCTTAATCAGGAACATGCAATACTACAAAACAGTTTTAGATCTATATCATATATCTCATATATAAATCAGATCTAAACATGGCATATTTTGCATACATCTCATGTATCGAATCATGCATATTTTCAAATCTAAATTATCTCATAATAATCTAAAAAATTAAATTTAAATTAATTTAATCAAAATAAATTCTAATCTAGATAATTATGTAGAACTATTCTACAACTGATCTGACATGCATCAATCATATCTCATATGATATTTAAAATTAAATAATTTTTATTCATTATTTTTTAGATATTATTATAACCATTATAATATCAAAAAATAGTAAATAAATAGATCTAAAATATGATTTAATCAGATTAAATCAAAAATATGCAAGACTATTCTATAGAACTATTCTATTTTAGAACTAGTCATGCATATTTCCTAATCTTAGGTCCAAATCATTTAATTTTAATTTTTCTGATTTCAGATCTAATCATATCTCATGTGACATCTAAAATTATTTATTTTCTAATTAAAATAAATTTAAAATTAGATCTAAACACTTTTAGAACCTTGGCTCTGATATCAGTTGAAGGAAAATCTGATTTTTCGGTCTAGGTTCGTTCAGATGTGATCAGATCAAGAGATATATTTCAAAATTTTTCTCTTTGATTTTATCAGATCTAAAATATTTCAGATCTAACTCTTATTATTTTAATAAATAAAATAAAATAAGAATAAATTAAATCAAATTTAATTTATCTGATTTGGGTAATCCAATTATCCGTTGATGATCCTGTATGCAGTAGAAGATTCTGGATCTAGCCATGCAAGTGCCTGACCTCTATCGGTATCCACTCAGACTGGATCTAGAGATCCTTTTCTTCTCTATCATGTTTCCAAAAATCAGATCTGGATCTTATCTGGAGGATCTTCAAAACTCCTTTTGAAGATCAGCAGTCATCCTTTGCAGCAGCGCAGCCTTCTAGCTTTCAGTCGTCTTTCTTTGATCTGAATCGCACCAACCAAAAATCCAAAACTCCTTTTGGACGTGGAGAGGAGAGGGAGAAGGTGGTTTGGCATAGAAGAAGAGGGGAGAGGCAGCCTTGGGGCGTGGGAATTGTGATTCCTTTCAATCACTTCCAATCACAATCTGGGTTGGGCGCAGGGTCTTATTTATAGACTAAGCGTGATCCAACTCCTCTTCTTCCCAACCAATCATAACTCTTTATGAAATCAGATCTAAATCTGATTAGTGGAAATAGAGTCCCCTGGATTCCTCCTTAGAGGGCATCTAAGATCAGTCAAAGTTGGTTCTTAGGAGAACTCTAATTGGAATCCAAAAAGGAGATGGAGTCCTTGTCGCCTCCAACTTGGGCACATGCCTAGGGTGGCGTGCGCCCTCCTCCTTGCCAGGTTCTGGTAGTGGACAAGCCCCCACCAGCTCTTCAATAGGTGTATGACATGTGGTCAAAAGTCAAAGTGTTAATGGTCAACGTTTGACCAGTCAAAGGTAGACTTTTGACCAAAGTCAAAGAACAAGAAATGGCAGGTGACCAAAAATGGTAGGTAATGTCTTATAAAATAAGACAACTTTTCTGACTTAGACAACCTTCAGTCAGACCATGTGAAGGCCTCTCATTGAGCACAAACTTCTTTGGCTCAGATAGGACAACTTATTTATGATAGTAAAAGAAGAATGTTAGGTTCAATCGAGTGCTAGCACGATTTTCTTGAACCTAATTGAATCTCATTCAGATCAATTGAACTGAATCAGTTCAATTGATGATCACCAGATTCAAATCCTTATTTGTGTGATCCAGTTAGGTTTAGTTCTGTATGGTAATGGGATATATCATGATCTCTATCATCAACATCATCGAAACTCCTTTCGATGGATCAGAACTCTTCTTATTCGAACAGCTAGAATGATCGATCATCTAAATCATTCTAATTACTTCCAAAATCCATCAGTGATACCTCACAGTATATGGTGGCAATCCATCAGAGCTGAATGCGAACCTCTTGGTGCAGCTACCTGTGTGATTAAGTTCTTTTATCTTGAGCTCCGATCAGATTAGGGTTAAGGTAAACTCGTCAAACCCTAGTTTCTATCATATGATGTAATCATTCGATTCGAGTCCGATGTGAAAATCTAAATAGAAACTCTTTCTATTATTTCACTCTGCCATGGCCATGGACTTCTAGACTTGATTCTCATGATCATCATAGGGCTGCTCCTCTACCACCGAGGTAGATAGATTCCATCTTGATGCCATCCAGTTCCTACAATGAATATGCTATAGCCAACATATACCTCAGGGTTCTGAATGGCTAGGAGATCGAGTAATGGTGTAGTCAAACTATAATACCCTCAAGATGAACTGCCGATGCATCTCAGATCAAAGAATCAGACACACTACTGCAGCATCGAGTCAGTCATTGACGAGAAGGTAGACTCCCTAATGACTACTCGAGATGGTCACGCTCAGTGTCCTCGTTCTCTAATGAGTACCTATACTTTCGCTCCGATGTCTCCACACCGTAGACTCAAGACTCATCTACTAAAAAGAAGCGATTGTACACCAACCTTCCGGATCAATCATCATCCTTGTGATGATCCTATGGTCGGGAGCATTTTATGAGTTAGCAATGATTATTTATGTCTTAAATTTTCAACTCTTGAAAATATGAATTATCATTACCATTAACTCAAAGGATGTATCATAGACACTAAATACACATATGTGATAGAAAATAATCCATTTTATTTATTATAGTCAAAATTATAATTTTGCCCCTAGAAGTGTATTACAAGTGTGAGTCAATTCTGGCTTCTAGGGCACATATATCTAACACAGCTATCCACCTGTAGCCATTTAAATTCAGTTTGCTCAATAAGATAAAATTTTATTTGAAATTGGGTATGTATCGAACCTTTCTTAATCTTCTTACCGCACCATCATGATCTTCTAGCTGACCATCTCAATGTCTCTAATCGCACAGCTCAATCCATCCGGTAAATAAACAATGCTATCATTGCTCTCCAGAAAGTCAAACTGCTCTTTTCTACAATAAACATGAATGTGCATGCAGAATCTAAAATCCACTATTGAAAAGAACTAGATACCTCATCAGATATCTCCAAAACATCATCCTCTGACTTACTACTAGCCGTCGCTACAGTAGCCCTTATTCGATCCTTGAGTTATGGGCAATCCTTGACTCGATGACCCAACTTGCTGCACCTATAGCATCTGATCTTGTTAGGATCTCTCATCTTGAACCTGGATCATCCTCCTCGTGATCCTCTACCGCTCCTTCTACTATCTCTTGCTCCTTTAGAAATCACCAAAGCTGAGCTGCCGCCATCTGAGCTTGAAGTTGGGTTCTTCCTTCTGAGAATCTCATTTTGGAGTATCACTGTAGTGATCTCATCCATCTTGATGGTGCTCTTTTCCACTAGAAGAGCCATCATCAAGGACTTCTACAAAGGACGGAGCGATGCCAGCAAGATCAATGCCCTGATCTTCTTCTTAATTTTTTCACCAATGCTGAGAAGGTCAGTGAGGATCTTCTGAAAGTTGGATAGATGCTCCCGCATACTTTGATCTTCATCCATCCATAGCTGGTAGAACTACTTTCAAAAAAATAGCGTGTTGGTGAGCGACTTCGCCATGTATAACTCCTCGAGCTTTGACCATAGCACCATCAGGAAAGTCTCGTCATGTACATGGATCACCACATCATTCGCTAGGTACAAGTGGATCTTACTTACCACCTGCATCTGGATCCGTTTTCAATTTTTTGCCTCTATGGTGGCTGGCATCTCATCATACAAAAGAGCATCGATCAATCCATATTGGATGAGGATATCCTTTACCCTTACTTATCATAAGAAGAAATTGCCTTTCCATCGAACCTGTTGATCTTTACCTTGATTATGCTTGTCTTCTCCATATTCTTCAATCTCTATCCACTGCTACAATCTATGCTCCGGTACTATCTGACTTTGGTATCAATTATTGGGGTATCAACTCTCTCTGATATCAAACTATTGGAATATCAGCTACTCTAATACCGCTTGTTAAGGATCTGATACTAAATTATTATGGCAGAAAGAAGAAGAAATAAATAAGAAAATAATTAAGTACATGGATCAGCCTAAAGGCTCGCCTCCATGGGGCATGCAAAGCTTCACTATGAAAGAAAAAATATGTACAAGAGGAGAACACTCACTCTCAACTCACCATACATAAATCTTTCTCAACTAGAAGATACTCTCATAAAAGCTCTCTCAAAATCCTAAGAAGACTCACAAAAGCTACAAGATGCTCTGCCCTCACGACCTCTTCACCGGATGCTATGCACCTATTACTTCTCTTTCTCGCGGGCTGCACGTACTCGATGCTCTATCAAGCTCCTCTCGATGGCTATCTGAGCCTCTCTACTTGCCTCTCACGCCACACGTGCCATCTTTTCTGCTCCATAGCATCTTAATCCTTTAAATAGGATGAGAATCCTCTTCTCAATAGTTCACATAAGTCCTAACAGGGCTCGTTCTCTTAATATGAGTCGAACATATCTTTGATGGAGTTTTGAAATATTTTTTGACCTTTAAATCATAACCGCAACCCTTTATGGCCGTTAGATCCTATGGTCCATGCGTAACTTTCGTAGACCCTTTGAATTAATCACAATCCGAGTTCAAACAGAAAAATCACATCATGTTTTGTTCGCCTCCATCGAGCCAGCTCGATCAGGGATCGAGCTGGCTTGATTGCATCTCATCCAGACTCTTGCTATCTATCTACCTAAGAGAGTCGGCTCAACTATGGTTCAAGCTAGCTCAATCTCAATCCAAGTTGGCTTGACTGCGTATCAGAGCCGGCCCAACTACTATGCTGAAAATTGATTCTCTTCTTGTTGTGGGTCAAATTTAAGACATCAAATCCTAACAGCACTGCTACGTGCTCTTCAACTATTATGTCATTGAGCTATACATAAAGTGAGTCACTCAGCCTTATTTATTTTATAATAATTAAAAAAATATTTAATTATATCTAAATTTATTCTTTGTGTATGCAGCAAATATAAGAAGGTCATTAGAGTAAAATATAATACTCTAAGTATGCGGAAGAAAGAGAAAATGTATAGCAAAATTTTTTTTTGAATGATTCAATGATCATGTAAGCATTTATATATTCTTACCTTGTACAACTTATTTGAACATGTTTATAAATTAGGTGTCATCTTTTTAATTAGATATGGAGATTACCGTTCGATGATGAGAGTCCTGTAGTGCATGCTCTTTCAATGGGCCTTAATCGTACCATGCATGAGTATAAACAGTTCGTCATTAATGGCTACAGGTTTAATATTCATAGCAGATCTGTAAACATGATAAAATGAAATAATGGCATGATGTTGAGTGCTACCACTGGACGTTATACTAACTCGAGGGATTCACAGCCTCGTACGGAGGATCTGAACTATTATGGGATGGTGAAGAAGATAGTAATCTTGGACTAAAGAGAGGATTGTGTTGATGAAGTATGATTGATTTGACATCTGATCTCAGTCAGGAATGAAGATTGATAAGTGCGGTTTTATTCTCGTCAACATGCAATGCCATCTCTGCATTGAAGAATCATATATACTTGCCTCCTAAGCTAGTTAAGTCTTCTACATTAGTGATCCCTTGGAGCCTCAATGGGATGTTGTTGTGAGGATGGTGCCTAGGCATATCTTTGATGATACCAAGATTGATGACGATGTTGGACCATGCATGCAAAGTGCTACTCCAGGACAAAACTTATTTAGTATTGTCGAGGTCCCAAATATATTTATCAAGAGCGATGATGATGTCCATATTGTAGATGCCACTAGATAATGACTTCAACATTCTGGTATAGATATTAGAGTTTATTTATTGATGCTATACTAATATTATTGTCCAACATATTATATTAATTTTTGTTCATTAACATTGTAGATCAGGATGGCACCGAAATGCCATCTAGCTTTCACCGAAATACCTGGTATGCGGTGCAACTCCATTTGGAGAGAGAGAAAACCCTCCGTTTCATATACTGCAATTTTTTGGATGTCTATGATGAACTTATAATAAAGTTATAAATCTTAATATTGATTTTCAATGCAACATTTTCTAGATACTGCTAGTTTTTTCTACTAGATACATACTTTGCTAAGCAGCATTGCTATACAATGCTAACCTCGGTATCGCATATCTGCTTGACCTTTCCTATCAATAGAGCATGATATAAGAGTATGGTAAGATTTAAATAGACTTCATTTAGTTAGAATCTATTTATTGATAGTCTACTAATAATATTATTCGACATATTATATTGGTTAATATTTATTAACGTTGCAGATCACGATGGCACTGAAATGCCATCTAGCTTTCACCCCTGCCTCTCAACAGGCTACGTGGAGCTCCGCATCTAAGTCGTAGGTGGAGTATATTCTATCCACCTCTGCATCGACTATCAGGGACCATCAGCATCTACTCCTCCACCAACATCTAAGCCTCCACTGTTAGCCACATCGTCGGCATATGCTCCACCCATCGATGAGTCTTCACTGGCATCCATGTTATATGATTCCATGGCCAATGAATGTATATTTTTATTATGTCATTTATTTATTTATTTGTATAGTTATTGTACACTCTTATATATTTGCATAATATATTTTTATTATAGGTGCATCATCTAGTATGATATTTTACGATCCTACATGCATCTGCATATGTGGAACCGCCAACATTAGGTGATGGTGGAGTATGATGCAGAGAAAAAGCCAGTAGAAAAGACCGCAAGGAAGATGCTTTTTTTTTGGAGTGCTTGTGAGGTAGTCCAACATCATTCTAGTACTACTCGTAGACTGACGATTGATGGATGCTGATATCAGAGATCAGGTGTAGAAGAAGATATGGATAAGTGTATCTTAATTATATTTATGTGTTTGATATGTTTATACTATGTTTGATTAGAATAATTTTGTAACTGACTTTTGATAATTTTGTGCAGAGATACGACTTTCTAGATCACGAAAGAGCTTGAGATGTTTGACTAAAAAAGATTGAGGAGTTATATCGGGCTACACGATCAAGCTCCACAGAAGATGGCTCGAGCATCGATGGGATACTCTAGAGGAGCTTGTACCTTGGATACAGGACTGTTTCTCGAGTCAGTGGAAGGAGATTGTTAGACATTAGAGGAGCTAGAAGTTTGAAGTTTAATTTCTAACTTTTAAATTTTTAATATATTTAAAATTATATTTAAATATTTTTAAATATTTATTATTTATTTAAATATTTTTTAGGCTATCTCTCGTCAGAATTGAGAGAATCGGACAGCTCAGGAGTACACGCAGACTTTCGATCGCAAGTCTATGGCCAGTCATGTGCATAGAGAAGTAATGAATTTTGAATCTTACTAGATAAATTAAATTAATATTTTTTTATATGTTTCTAATAAACTGATTGATTATAATAGTTGATGAGAGATGGGGTGATGCCTGACCATAGTAAGATCTTTCGATTCAGCTGTATGGACAGGAATGGCAGATCGATGAATGTCATGATTGAAAAAATTTTTGTAAGTAATAAATATATTAGTATGATTAGTATTATAGTATTTTTTATGATATTTTATTTAAATTTATAATTATTGGAGTAGTTAGGCATGCTCACGAGTGAGGGCCCGGACTCGAACATCTCTAGCCCTTATGACCATCTATCTCAAGTCTTAGAGCCTGAGCACTCTGAGAGGATCCGATATAGGCCCGGACATACATCAATGAGCTACTGATCTGAGGCGAGCATCTCTTCACATACTTTTGGTATCGTCAATCGAAAATAGCTTGAGGAGGCATTGGTGCAGGCAGCTCAGGCGAGGGCGTAGAAAGATCCAACTATGGAGTGGGCTGCTCAGACTGAGGAGCGCACATCTCATCTACAGGACATCCTGAGCATCATGGTGATGAGGCTCAACATGTATTTTGAAGCTAACTTTATAGGGCTTGAGGACATGTTGGTCGACGTTCCAACTTCAGCTCCAGCTCCTTCAATTCGTGCTCCATCTCCTTTCAATGACGATGACTTAGATATAGATTTAGAAAACTTTTGATGTATTTTTTAAAAAATATTATAATAAATTTTATTCAATAATAAAATTTGAGCATTTCAAAAATATTCTTATGTTTATAATATTTTCTTATGTTATATATTGAACTATATTTATCAGATAAAAAATAAAAATTAAAAAAATTATATATTTTTATTATTCAAAAGCTACGACAATGGTTGCAAAACTACTACCGTAGGTATGCCAAATGCTACCTAGATTACATGCTAACCGCGATCATAACCTATGGCAGTGGTTACAAAATCGCTGTATTAGATCTATGGCAATGATTTTTAATTGCTGCCATAGAGACTATGGCAGTGGTTCCATAACCGCTACTATAGATCGAACCACTGCCATAGACGATCTATGGTAGTGGTTTTATAACAGCTATCATAGACTACCTATGATAGCGATTTTGCAACTGCTGCCATAGACTCTATGGCGGCAATTATAGAACCACTGCCATAGGTAGTCTATGGCAGCGGTTTTTATAATCGCTATAAAAATTATTGCCATAAACCTACGACAATGGTCATAGTGGCAGCGGTTAATTAATCGCTACCGTAGCTTATGGCAGAATCATTGTTGTAGCCCTTTTTTTTTATAGTAGTGTATGAAGACGTGTGATAGCACTTGCCATGTGGAAGTGGTTTTGGTTTCGATTTTTTAGATCTTTTCAAATTTCGTTATGTGAACATTTTCGGAGCAACAGATATGGTTAGACCGAAGTTTGAACTATAGCTCGGATTGTATGATTTGAGTACTTACATAAGCTCAAAATTCAACAAATGAGGTGTGAGCTTTTTTAACAAAAAAAATGAATTTATTTATTTGTACAAAAATCCAAACATAATATTCGGCTTACAATGAAAATGAGGAAAGAAAATACAATTTGGAACCTACTCGTCTTGCCGTCGACTAGCATCGGAATGACCTTCTTCAATATCAACAATTTCTTTCGTTTGAGTAGCTAAATTGACTTTGCTCGTTTCAGCAAGATGTTCAAATGCTTTTATAAATTTTTCAATGCTATCATCTATCACAGCCTTCAAACTCTTATATGAAAAGTCAACTCGCAGAAGCTCAACACTATCTAGTGGAATGAGCGCTCGAGCCATTATTTTATATTTCTTAAAGCCTGCAGAGAATGCTGACTTGCAGGCCTGACTCATGACTTGGGTCCCTCTTTTAACTAACCGATCAAATCTTCTAAGAGTGGTCGAAGCTAAAAGATCCTGATCAGCAAATATATTGAAGAGGAGGGTCCGACTTTCCTCGCTCAACTTTAACTCTTCTTCTAGGTGCTTTACCCTTAAAAGAGCCTTCTAAAGCTCGATCTGAGACATCAGTAGCTCTCGGGTTGTCTGCATCCTCTTCGAAGAAGGATCCTCGCTCCTCTGAGATGTCCTCTCCCTATGATCCCCTATATCGAAAGCTCTAGGCTTTTTAACTGAACTCCTATCATGGCTCCTTGAAGAATAAATCTTAGAAGGAGAGCTTATTTTCTCTCTGAGCATCCTTCTTAGATGTTCAATGTTGTCATAGGCTCGACGGCAATCCCTCTTAGCCACAGATCTCCTCCTTTTGAGATCTTTGTTCCTTTGGCGAGCCCTTCTTATTTCATCATCTCGATGGTCGACCATCTCTCGAGCTTCGTGAAGAGCTTCCTCAGAGTAATCGATCTCCTTGACCAACTCAGTATTAATGGTTTTTTCCTACTCTAAAAAGTATTTCAACTTATCAACCTCCTCCTTCGCCTCTGTAAGCTCCAAAGCCAAAGCCCCAGAGGTAATTCCTACGAAGCTGACCAGATAACATCTTATCTAGGCCAAAGACTTTAAGGCACCCATCATTTGATGCTGAGCCCCATCTCCATCTAAAGCTTGCTTTTCATCGAATGAGAGGAAACCCTCCAAAAACTCCACTATGGTCTTAAGGTTCTCCGCCGCGAAGGGAGGAGGTGACGGGTGTGAAGATCCTATTTGAGTTATAGCTAGAGGAAGACTTAAATCAGGAACTACTTGCTCTATGGATCTCTAACTTCTATTGTCTCTGTCAATTCCGAGGGTTTAATCATCTCCGTAACCTTCATCACCTCTGCAGGAAGCTCCTCTATAAAAGTTTCTCCTATCAGAGATTTCTCTGTGGAAACCTTCTCTACAAAGATCGACATGGCAACCTCTACCATTGAGACCGTGGGTCTGACCGCTGAAGGAGGATTGTCATCCCCCACACTCATCGGAGCTGAAGGAAGTGCGATTGAAGGAACAACATCTAAAGCCTTAGTAGTGGTGTCCCTAGAAGCCGATGGATTGATAGACGAAGTCCTAGCCTGTCTCCTTCGAGCTGATGACAACTCCAACATCTTCACCAATGCGGGATCCATCTTATTTCCAAGGCTTGTAGTGAAAGCTCAAAGTAAGAAGAATGGTGGGCACTTTTGCTATGGCCATCCCCCCAACACGCTCTCCAAACAGATTTTAAAAAGAGAGAAGATGAAGACAAAAAGCCACCTCTTGAATGAAATTCTTAAAAGGACCGTTGGTCGAGTGGGCCCCCCCAACATAGTCATTTTCAATAACCCTGCACGATAGGCTGATGTTATCAGCTTTTAAATATCAGAAAGTATGTCCAATAGCATAAGTGCATATTATCGGATCTGAGATATAACTTCAGGAATAGTCCTTTCGCCTGATTCTCAGACTCAGGACTAGAAGAGTAGTATTACGGTGGTAACATAGATACCTCGGATCGATCATCTTGACATTACGAAAATTTCAGATCAACGTACAATTACGAACATTCCAAGCAGCCTAAGCTATCCATATAGTTGCCGACCCGAAAGCTAGGTTGAGCCACACATATTTGGGCTATTTCTTCTAGCTTGACCAGTAGCTCATTCAACAACAGATATCCCTTCTATTACTTCTGCCAGCTGGCTCCCCAACACGTGTAGCAATCCATGCACCCTATGGATAAACTACAACTTAGCTATAATCCAACCATAATCAAGCTGTTATCCATCCCGCATGATTTCGCTGGAGCAAATAAAGTATTTAAATCATGCCGATAATGGCCTCTTGATTTCGGAAGAGCAAAAGAGGGCTATAATTCCGAAACGGCATGATTAATAGCTTGAGATCTTCAGAACTGCACATTCCACGACCATTTTTCTCTACAAATACCTAAAATCTTGAGGATCCAGGTAAGTAATTTTTCTCAGAGAACTGGTTGCTGCTCCATTATTTTCTGCTTTCTAACTTGAGCATCGAAGAATCTTTATCG
>QRFJ01000846.1:355526-493026 GCA_006176705.1 Cocos nucifera | reverse complement strand
AATCTCTTCCTTCCATCCATATAGACCGCTGCAGAAAGCATGATCCAACAATTCATGCCGTGAGAAAAGATATTCTATCATGCAAAAAATACAATCCATGCATATTATGTTACTCAAATGATATCAAGTATTATATTTTTGTATCAATTCTTGATTGATTCTTACTCTGTGAACTATGGTAGATACATGCCAACCAAAAAGAACAATCTTGAGCAGTAAAGCCTCTAGAGAATACGTATACAACTTTGTAAGCAAAGCTTCTGGAATAATTGAAAGGTCGCCAACCTACTCATTGGCAAATTGGAGATCGCCGTACCATAGGCTGGTCCAGCGAAAGCAGCCCGACGGATTCTCCAAGTGGACCGAGTTATTTAATGCGCCCACTTTATTTGGTCTGACGTCTTAAACAGTCTCGTTGGATTCTCAGCTGCACCCATTTTGGAGATCCATACTTTCCCCTCTTCAATATAACATCTCTTAGATTTTTAACACAGTGGATCATAAAAATGTGGAGGAAATATAGAATGCCGTCGAACGAGTTAGATATATTGGTAGAGGTGGAACAGGATGTATTATTTTTTTTGGTGTTTTTAAATCGATCTTCTCTCTTCATTATGATATCTCCCAGATTTTTAACATAGTGGATATAAAAATGTGGATGAAATATAGAACGCCATTAAACGAGCTAGACAGATTATTGGTAGAGGTGGGATAGGTTTTTTTTTTTTTTGGTGCGTTTGTTTTTTCTATTTTGGTGGATACCATGCTAAATCCCAGAGGGCTCAAGCGGGATATCCAGCGCGCTTCCATGCTTGATGCGAGTGAAAGGGCCCCAACCACAAAATGGAGCTACGGGTAACTTTTTGATTGAGAAATAAAAACCTCCCACGTAGCAACGTGGTTGTACTACTTCGAAACTCCCGTTCCATTTTGGAAACAAACAGCAGATGTGGGGGACAAATGTTGAATCCAAAAAGAAATAGCATGTGATGTTTCTCCCCCCAATCTTTTTTTTCTTTCTTTTTTGACGTGTGTATAGTTGGAACACTAAGAATATGCACGGTTTAGATTAGATCAATTTAAAATTATTTTAGTAATCACATCTATTTAAATTTATTTTTCGAAGTTGAACTGATCTATTAAAAAAATTGGTTCAAACTAACCGAAACATTTAGTTCATTTTACCCGATTGATGTCCGATAGGTTGGACTGCATGAACTAGATTAAATCTAAATATAAACATTCTATTTTATATAAGATTAATATTCAATAAATTAGACTAAATGGATTGGATTAAGTCTAAATACATCAAAAAAAAATTAAAATATATACATATGCTTATGGATCAGATTGGATCAAATTGGTTTGAATGTATATACCATACATAAAGGTTGGATCGATTTAAATTAGTTTTCTAAAAGCTTAAGCTGACATCAAATTGAATTTTTTCGGTTCAAGACTTTCCCGATCCAAATTTATTTTAAGAAATAATATAATTCAAACTAAAAAAATTATTTTGGGTTAGATTTGTGGTTGGCTCGGATTTTTCGCATCCCTTGAAAAGATACAAAACTATGGTGAGGAGTGCCTCAATAATGCTAAATGTCATACAAAAATGTTATGTGGTTGGCATACAACCTTTCTATTAGTCCGCTGTGTGGGTACTACAAAGGAGCTAAGGAAACTAATGCACTTGAGTCGTAGTTTGTTGGAGGAGGTTTTCATGTTACCATAGAACTGCTCATGAAAAGAGGCAGTCACCACTTAAGTAAGTTCCAACAGTCTTGACCAAAATACTACAACAAAAAGCAGTTAGAGGATAACAAAAACAGTGAAGCACCTCAAAAGCAAGATTGCAAAGGACAACCAAATAAGTCAATGAGCACTTCCTTCTCTGTCACTTCTTCCATTTTCTCCAAATCATCTCTATTTCCTTGACTATAGTCTGAATGCAATTTTCATCATCAAAAAAAAAAAAAAAAAAAAATCCGAATGTTGCCAGCTTCCTGTCTCTCCATGGAGCTGTTTGGAGCCAAGACACAGCCAGCTTGTTTTAGTTATCTGAAGAGAAGAGTTACTTGAGAAAAGACAAGGTATTCTTGTACCACTAAGAGCCTAAACAGCTCAACGAAAGAGACAATTACAAAAAATTATTAATAAAGGGAGGCTAAAAGGAGCCACCCAGCTTTTGTTAATAAAGATAAAAGAATTTACATTTTGGAAGAGAGAACAAGGTCAATTAAAGAGATTAAAGGGTTGAATAATAAGAATCCTAATGAAAATGAATAATAGGAAGAGAGTAAGAAATATTCTTGATTTTGTTTCAAATTCTGTTGAAAGTTTATAGCTTTTTTAAAACTTAGGATGTGTTTGGTTATACTTGTTAATTTTTAATTTTTAAAGAATATTTTTTATTTTTTCTAATTTTTGCTATTGAGTAAAAGCAAAATAAAGTATATTTGATAACTACCTATAAAGCAAAAACAAAAAAAGTGAACTCACATCCTAAAACTTGATTCGAAGCAAAGAATAGCAAAAAAATCAAACCAATCGTAAATCAAAATACAACAATGGAAAGATCCTAAGATAAATCCAATTTTGAATGATCAAAAATCTCGAAAAAATAGAGAGAAATCATTTAATCTCTGAAGAAAATATAGAATCCGAGAAATATCATCATTTTCTTAGGGCTTGATGATAATGGATAGGTTAAAAAGAAATTTCTTCACTCATCAAGAAGAGAGCGTAGTGTTATTCAGGCTTGTCGGCTAGGTAGATAGAGGGCAAGAATACGAAAAAAGGAAGAGAGAAGAGAGATGGGGAGGTGAAGAGCTCGACGAGGAAGAAAGTTCGAAAAGGGAGGGAGAAGGGAGCAGGTTGGGAGGTGAAGAGCTCAATAAGGAAGAAGATTTTGGGTTTTTTATTTTTTGGTTTGACGTTTTAGACATGGAAAAGCAAATTTTAGGAAGCAAAAAAAGCAGAAATGTAAGTTTTGAAAAGCAAAAAATTTTTGCTTTACATATAAAATAATTATTTTATTTTTTACTTTTCATGATGTTACTAAATATTACTTTTTAATTTTTTATTTTTTAAAAATTAAAAAAATAAAAAAAATATTTGTTTGATGACTAATCAAATGCATCCTAAATTACCAACCTAAAAGTTAATATAGTGTGCGTGTGTGTATAGAACTTGATGGATCAATTTCATTCACATAATAATAATAATAATAATAATAATAATAATAATAATAATAATAATAGTAATAATAATGGTCTAATCATTACACATTCCTTGCTAGCTGAACTAGCTGGAGATGGAGTCTTCTAAATGAGAATGACAAAAATATACAGTTCCAAGTAGTATCAATTGCAAGTGCACCCTTGGAAAGAAAGTATCATTTGAGTATGATCCTTGATCGATCAAGCTATAAAGATATAGGGCAAACAAATATTCTCCAGGGAAGCAAGATATATTCTCCTCTTTTTTCAAGATAAGGATGATTAAGTACTCAAAATATCCGAAGTGGCCATGGCATTACACTTTTACTGAAAGCATCCATATATACGTAAGAGCCTCATCAGATCCACAAAAGCAAACCCCAGTTCAATTATTCTCCATACATATTTTCCAGCAATGGACACCTTTGTAAAGCAAGTATCCTCTTCTTTAGGTGGCCTAGTTCTTCTTGTGTAGGGACACGTAGATAGCTACTGCTTAGTGCCCTTACGATAGCGCATCTTTATACTCATATAAATTAGGGTACCCATATTCATCTCAAGTGCATCTTGGTCCACCTCCTTAGCAGAACTATTGAGGCTACTTGAGCGTCATGGATAGGAAGAAGCCTTATATGGTTCTGATCTTCATACAATTAATATATACTGGGATGTATGTGATCTCCAAGGCGGCATTTGATAATGGTTTGAACTCATATGTGTTCGTCTTCTACCGACAAGTGGCTGCCTCCATACTGCTGGTGCCGCTCGCTGTTATTTTTGAGTGGTAAAGATCAATCTCAATAAGCTTCTTTCCTTTTGCTTCTGTGATCACTTTTGAATGATATGCACCATCTTTAATTACTTTGTTGCTAATGTCTTGCTCAATAATATTTAGGAAAAGTGCTCCACCACTATCATTCCCTGTATTGCTCAAGATCTTCATGCATGCATTGCTGGGGTAAGTTTTGGTTACAAGTTGGTGTTTCTTAATTTCTGTAGATGTTTTCAGTATGACAATATATATTAACTCCTTGGGAGTTTCAGGATTACATTGAGTTTGAACATATATAACATTGGGCTGATATACACCTCGGCGACGGTGGCCTCTGCAACGACAAACTCGGTACCAGTGATCACGTTCTTCTTAGCCGTTCTACTCCGGTAGGCCTTCATCATGCTCAGTTTTGATGATGATATCTGACTACAAGAGGAAAAGTATATGATCATACTATTTTATGTATAATATTTAGTCAAGAAGTTAGATAAAGATATCCCCTTGTTTTTGGAAAGAAGTTGTTATTGGCAAACATCAGCAAAAGCGGATGACATGATTTGCTAGTCTTTCCTTCATCTAATATTAAACATTTTAGGGGATAAGATGGTGGATGAGTATGGGGCCAAAACTGTTATCTTTTTTCCCTGCACTTTGAGTCCAACCCAATCAAAAGTTGTAACCATGCTTGGCACGCCACCGGGTCAGTGTCTCTGGCAATTGGGAATAGCCTCTTGTTAATGATGATGTCTCAGAATGGGATGGCCATAGTTCCTTCGATATGTGTATTTTATGATTAAAGCCTTGAACAAGGCACAATCCAATAGCATAAAAGGTCAGAGGACACATTGCAAAAAGAAGATTCCTTGTTTCACCAAAAAAAAAAAGAAAAAAGAGAAGATTCCTTGGCTAAGATAAACTTCTTTGAGTCAGGCATGCTATACAAAGTTAATTATCAATAGCAGAATGAGTTATCATGGCTAGGCCAGCTTAATTATCAAGGTTTTAATTGCCTAAGTTTCAGGTGATGGTGCAAGCTAATTACTTACTTTGTTTTTTTTTGCTAACTTTTTCTCATGCACACATATATTCATTCATATGCACTATGTGTTGCACATGCATCAATGGGCGCCAAGGATCTCCCATCTGCTAAATTTCTTCTTGAGTAAATCACTGTTATGGCTCATGTACAGTATTCAATCTTGTAATAGTTTTGAAGGATAGATTCACCATGAGTTTAGCTGAAGTTCTGAACAGTGACAAAGCTGTTCAAGCTTCTCAGAAAAGTGGAAAAAAATGTGGGAAAGAAGATGCAGCTATCTTCCCTATAAGATGAATATAGAGCTATTCAATCCAAACTTGGCCAATCATACAGAACAATGCAATACTTTATATTCACTTCTCTTTTTTCATAAAAAAGAGACTTGTAGGGAATAGGCTATATAAAAGGGAGGCTAATCTCCCATAATATCTCTTGTCCCTTTCACCCTATTGAAGGCACCTTTTTGACTTATATCTGGTTACCATGATTGTCGATTACACTATATATATGGTTATGAGCCTATGAATAATTAAAGACAGCACCAAAATAAAATAAAATAAAATAAAAGCATGTTTTGTGCACCTTGGATCAAGTAAATATGAGAAATGAAGGACATATACTAGTTTTGATATGTGAATTGATAGACACTTGTGACTATTAGCTCAACTGGTTGGCACCCCATTCTTCATGGCTTGTCCTTGGAAGAGGCCCAGGTTTTGTACAAAAGAGGAGAGAAATAAAGAATATCATTTCTAATTATAGAATCCATCGGAGCATGATTTATAATTTTTTGCCCAATATATAGTTCGGCTTAAACAATATGAAATTGGCTTGCAAACTAGCTAGCTTTTTGTGATTCCAGAAATTTTTGGCTGTATAATATATACATTTTCTCTTGAACCTTTTGTGCCAACCCTTTTTCCAACCTCTCACCATATGTTGGTCTCTAACACTACATACCAACACATCTAGAGCTCTGATATGCCTAAGCCATGAAAGGCATAGGTATGCTCTATCGTAGTATCCATCTTGCACTCATCATCGGTCATCATCTCTAACATTAGATATTCAGATGTGTGTATGAAAGAAAACTTATATTTTTATGTGTGTGTACATATATATGGGTGATCAATCATTTAAATAAAGTGATCAATTATTTAAATAACTATCTTATGGAATTTGGCTCTACATTTTGTGAAATGAAAGTGTTAAAATTATTTTTCTAATTCCTTCCTACAAAGTTCAGATTTGCTTCTTTAATTTGGCAATTCATGTTCTTTAGTTGGAAAAAAAAAAACTAAAATTTATTTTGAGAGAGAAATGTCACTAATTTTTGCTGATCACGGTTGTCCAACAACATATCACAGAATGGAAAGAGTCAACCTGAAGAGCCTCACAGGAGTAGCTAAGGCCTCAGGTGTAGCACTTTGTTTGGCTGGAGTCACGACTATCGCATTCTACACAGGTCCTCATCTAAATCCCTTGATCCGTTATCGTCCCTTCGGCCACAAAACAAGCTCCACCAGCATTGGTCCTGCCCAGTCAAAGCAGAACTGGATAAAAGGATCCTTCATCATGGTCACTTCCAACATACTTTGGTCCCTTTGGCTTGTTCTCCAGGTACATAGTAACAAGATTGCTCTTAATCCTGTCATACTTTAACACTCACCATTTCTAATATAGCTGCTTCTTTTGGACAGGGAGTTGTATTAAAAGAGTACCCTTCGAAGCTTCTTCTTACAACTCTCCAATGCTCGTTTAGCTCAGTTCAGTCTTTCATTGTTGCCATGGTATTTGAGAGAGACACCTCGAGATGGAAGCTAAGATTAGATATAGGGCTGCTTGCTGTCTTATATTGTGTGAGTATATATCGATTATTTTTTTCCCTCTTACGTAGAATCCTAATAGGTGGTATCAATCTTTCTAAATAGCGTATGTAGATTTACATGTTGTGATTCATTAGCTGTGCATCTTCATGTATGCTTTGCTTATTTTTCTTTGTAAATACAAATATTTTGTGATATCCAAGCATTATATTAAATTTACTAGTCAAAAGAGATTTTCTAATTGATAAAAATAACTATTTCTTGTTATTAATATCAAAATGGCAGGGATTTATTGTTACTGGTGTTTCCTTCTACTTGCAAACTTGGTGCATTGAGAAGGAGGGCCCCGTTTTCCTAGCCATGTCCACCCCACTGGCCCTTATTTTCACCATAATTTGTTCATCATGTTTCTTAGGCGAGATGATTCCTTTGGGAAGGTAACCTTTCTTTATCTACTTGGGTTGTGTTTTGAGTGAGTTGCATGCATTAGATACATATGGTCTTGCATTATGATGACTGGTATATATTTTGGATGCAGTGTTTTAGGTGGAGCCTTGATGGTAGCAGGCCTCTATAGTGTTCTCTGGGGAAAGAGCAAGGAGAATGTGGTATGTGAGCCAGTAAATGAAGAAGGAGAGGATAGTATTGAAGAGAAAGGAGCCACATCACCATTTCACTCAGTTTGAACTTATTTTATATGCCAATATCAGGAATCCTAAGTCCGTATGTTTTGTAATTTTATATTATGTAAACTCTTTTATTTTCATATATTTGAAGAGACTTGTGGTGCTACTTTAGTGGCATAGTAATTTAGAAAAAATAGCTATTGATATTTTTTAAGCCATATATCAATGTTGAACCTACTATATTACGTCATTCATAATGCTTATAACATCATGTAGTTAGCAGCATGATGAAGTGCTTCTACCTAGTGATTAGGGTGGAATAATTAATAGCATGCTCCCACAACCACATGACAGAATCCAAAAGAATTGAAAGCAAATGTTTTCAGCCCAAACAATATCCAGATAACACTATAATCTCAAACCAAAATGATAAGCATAGCTGATGTGTAAGTATCCTATTTCTCATTACTCTTCATGTATACTACTTTGAAATCTAAGATACAGTAATAGGAAAGTTACACATAAACCCTTTAAACTTTTTTTCGTGCAAAATTTCTATTTACCGTATCATATATGACTGCTCCCAAGTCTCTCATAGTCTTTCATCACAACTACCATCTAATTGGGTCCAGAAAGCAATGCTCCAGCTAATTAAAATGATACAAATGAAGTGCAACCGGGCAGATATGCAGTCTCCTTTTCTTACTGAATACAGACATCTGGATCGAAAACTTATTGGTTGAATCGGGTCCATCATGTTATTTTTGAAATAGATCAACCAAAACTTGATATGTCAGGAAAAATAGAGACAAAATAATTGCAACGAAAAGAGAGAATGGAATCATCATGATTTTTTTTTATAGCACTCATGTATCAAAAAAAAAGTCTTATCCATCTCTTATCCTCTTTCTGTTTCTATCGAGATATTCTAAGCCAAGCAATGAATCCCAGTGGAAATCCTCCCCTTCATCCGAATGTATAAGGATGGCCACATCTAACATCTTCTCTCCGCCGATATCATACCTCCCTCACTCAATTCTCACCATCCCTCTATCATACATAGTGATGCCTTAAGGATACACCGCCATCGGGTCGGGTTCGTGACTGAGCTTGATCTTTTTTTTCTTGCGGTAGGAGAGGTCGAGAGAGCAGTCAAAAAACTGAGTCTCTCCCCTCTATCTTCAAATTGCTACTGAGTCAAACCGGTTCAACTCGCTACAAGAGCCAGTTTATTCTTTTGTGCCTTTTTGCCATCATCGTCCTCGTCACCTCTGGTGTCTTGGTAAGCCTCTTGGTCCACTTTCGAGCCCACTTCTCTGGTTCAGGCCTAAATGAACCCCAACCCATGCCATCTCCTAGACTTGTGCTCTAATCTAGCACTCAGAGCTATGCATGAGCTCTCTCCCCAACTTTCTCGGTGCCCTCAATGCCGATGAGCGTGATCTTAACTACATCTCCCTCAACATAACCATCCATTGAGTTGGCAAGGTACTCTATGGCACCTCAGCCATCGGTGACATCTACATGGACTCCCTTACCCATTGTGCCTATAACGACTACATGGAGCTTCTCGATGACTCTCTCGACCAACTCTCTTAGACCCTACACTACTACAAAAAAGGACTACGACAGCGGTAACCGCTGCCGTAGCCCAAAAAACTGCTGTCATAGGCTATGGTAGCGATTTTCTAACCGCTGCTACTGCGGCCGTCGTCGTAGCTTTATGATAGCGGTTGTTTGAATCGTTGCCATAGATAGCCTATTATAGCGATTTATAAACCGCTGCAATAGATCGACCTATATAGTTAATCTATAGCAACGATTATATAACTGCTGCCATAGATGATGTATAGCAGTGATTTTTTAACCGCTATCATAGGTCTAATGCAGCGGTTGGCATGGTTTGTAGCAGAAATCTATGACAGTGGTTGGCACGGATATGACAGCAGTTATAAAATCACTGTCGTTGATCTTGAATAATTAAAAAAATAAAATTTTTATTTTTTATATATTTTATCTGATAAATATAGATATATAATATAAAAAAATATAATAAACATAAAAATTATTCTGAAATGCTAAAATTTTATTAATGAATAAAATTTATTATAATATTTTTTAAAAAAATAAAATACATAAAGAATTTTCTAAATCTACATCATCATCGTCATCATCGAAAGCTGGAGTTGGAGCCGGAGTTGGAGTCGGAGCTGGAGCTAGAGCTGGAGCCAGAGCCGGAGCTGGAGCTGGAATACGGACCAACATATCCTCGAAGCCTATGACTCCAAAACATGCATTGAGCATCGACATCATGTCTCTCATGATGCCCTCCATATGAGATGCACGCTTCTCAGCCCCATATGCCCGCATCGCAGCATGATTTGCCCGTGCTAACGCCTCCTCAAGCTCCTCCTAGCTGATAACACCAAAAATCTGTAAGGAGACGCTCGTCTCGGATCAGTAGCTCGTCGACGTATGTTCGAAACTGTATCAGATCCTTTCAGAGTGCTCAGGCCCCAAGACCTAAGACAGATGGTCATGAGGCCCAGAGGTATCCAGACCCTCGCTCGCGAGTGCATCTAACTGATCCTTTAATTATAAATTAAAATAAAATTTTATAAAAAATACTATAATACTAATCATATATACTAATATATTTAATATTTATAAAAATATGTTCGATCGCGGCATTCATCAACCTGCCCGTCTTGTCCGTACGGCTGGATTAGAAGATCTCGCTACAGTTGGGCATCACTCCATCTTTCATCAGCTATAACAAAGAATAAATTTACCAGAAAGATGATAAAAAATATGAATTTAATTTATCTAGTAAGATTTAGAATTAATTACCTCTCTATGCACACGACTGGCATAGACTCGTGGCCTAGAGTGTGTGTATACTCCTGGGCTGCATGATTCTTCTGATTCTGATGGAAGATAGCCTAATAAGTATTCAAATAAATAATAAATATTTAAAAAATATTTAAATAAAATTTTAAGTATATTAAAAAATTTAAAAGTTAAAAATTTTATCTCAAACTTCTGGCTTCTCCAGTGTCAACCATCCTTTTCCACTGACTCGGAGGACAGTCCTGTATCCAGAAAATAAGCTCCTTCGAAGTATTTCATCGGTGCTCGAGCCATCCTCTGTAGAGCTTGATCTTGTAATATTGGTACAACTTGATTTTTTTCAGTCGAACATCTCGAGCCCTCTCGTGATCGAAAAAGTCATACCTTCTCTATACAAATTTATCAAAAATCAGTTACAAAATTATTCTAATCAAACATATATAGTGTAAATATACAAAATACATAAATATAACTAAGATGCATGTACTTACCCATATCTCCTCCCATACCCGATCTCTGATGACAGCATCCATTAAACGTCAGTCTCTGGGCTTTATGGGAATGATGTCCGACTGTCTTACAAGCACTCCAAAAAAGGAATGCATCTTCCATGCGGTCTCCTCTACCGGCCTCTCCTCCACATCATAATAGACCATCACCTGATGCTGCGGTTCCACACGTGTATCATACGTGTGGGACTGCGAAATGTCCGACTGCATGATGCACCTATAATGCAAATATATTATGCAAATATATAAGTATACAAATACTATATAAAAAATAAAGTTATGCTACTATAATAAAAATGTACACTCAGATGCCTGCGTAGTAGCATGTGCCTCAGATATGGATGATGATAGAGGCTCAACTACTAATGAAGTAGATGCCAATAGTGAAGATCCTTGAGTAGTCGATGCTGAGGTGGATGGAGTATGCTCCGACTGTTCCTCGGATGCTGAACTACACGTAACCGGCTGAGGGATAGGAGTGAAAGCTAGATGGTATTTTGGTGCCATCGTGATCTGCAATGTTAATGAATATTAATCAATATAACATTATGACATATCAAATTTTATTCACTCGAAAGTTGAGCCGACTCCGTATCTGAGACAGCCAGCTTCGTGCTTGAGACATCCGGCTAGGGTCCTCCCCCAACCAGCTCGATCATGGCCCGAGCTGGCTTGACTATGTGTCATCCCCTCGATCACTCCCTCTCTCCCTCTCTCGATCTCTCTTACTGGCGATGGCGATGAGGTCGAACCCCTCCCTTTCAGCTTTTCCATCTCTCGATCTTCCTCTCTTCATCTCTTGATCTTCCTCACCGACGAGGTCGGATCCCATCCCTCCCTCTCTCACTCTCTCGATCTCCCTCGTTGGTAAGGCCAGACCCCCTCCCTCTCTCTCTCGCTCTCTCGATCTCCCACTCTCCCTCTCTCGATCTCCCTCATCGGTGAGGTCGGACCTCCTCCCTTCCAATGATGGAGGTGAGGCCAGATCCCTCCCTTCCTCTCTCAAGTACAGATCCATCGAATATTCAGATTCGGATCCGATATCAGTAATTAAAATTAGGTCGGGATCTGAATATCCAGATTTTGATCCAAACCCAATCCGTTGATAGATCTAGTCCACAGCCGTCGACATGGCATGGCCTAAGGCTACCACCACGGCACGGCCCAAAGACTACAGCATGCAAATAATTATAATATTTATAATATTTATTATAAATATTCTATAAATTATTATAAATATATATGATTAATAAATAATACTATAAAATTAAAAAAATATACCTGTAGCTATAGAGAGAGAATCGCATCGAAAACTCTGAGGGTCATCAGCGACGATGCTAGAGGAGGATGACGATACTAGAGGTAACCTGCAAAACAAAAGCAATATAGTGAGATAGAGAAGAGAGAAAAGGAGGAAAGAGAGAGAGAGCAGGGGCGGTCGGGGATGGGGGCCAGGGAGAGAGGGGCACAGTGACAAGGAGGTCGAAGGAGGCTTCGCACTCGATCGGAGGAGGGTCAGAATGGTGATGGTGGGGGGTGGGATTTCGCGGGGGCTGAAGAAGGGTGGAGGGGGGCTCGCTGGAAGGAGGGTTTGGTTTTGCACCAGGATTGGAGGAGGATAGAGTGTGTGGGAGGGGTTTCATGGGGGTCGGTGGAGGGTCGAGGGTGGATGGAGGTTCGTCGAAGGAGGGGTTTAATAGGGGCTCGAGGGAGGTCGGATGGGGGTTTGCCGAGGGGGTTCACTGGGGATCGAGGGAGGGCTGGATGGGGGGCGGAGGGGGGTGGGTGGGTGGGGGGTGGGTTTTCGCAGGAGGCCAAGTGAAGGTGGAGGGGGGTTCACCGGAGGGGGTTGGTTTCATGGGGGGCCAAAGGAGGGTCGGATGGGGGTTCGTCGGGAGGGATTTTGTTGGGGGCTGAGGAAGGGTTGGATGGAGGTGGGAGGGTCGGGTGGGGGGGTGCAGGTGGCAGGGAGGGGCGGCCAGGGATGGGGGGCCGAAGGGGAGGGGGAAGGAGGGGCGATGCCGACCAGGAGGAGAAGGAGGGGCGATGTCGATCGGGGGGAGGAGGGGCGACGCTAGTCGGGGGGGGAGGAGCCTCATCGACGATGAAAAGAAGGAAGAGAGAGAGAGAGATCGAGCGCGCACGGAAGAAAAGAAAAAATTTAGAGATTTTTAACCTAACCTATGGCAGCGGTTATCGAACCGCTGCCATAGATCTATGGCAGTGGTTATCGAACTATTATCATAGATCTACGATAGCGGTTATCCTAAATTGCTATCATAGATCTACGACAGCGATTCTATAACCGCTGCTATAGATCTATCATAGCGATTTTTGATAACCGTTGTCATAGGTTGAAAATAATTTTTTTTTATTTTTTTAAATATTATATAATTTTAAAATTTAATATCCATCTTCACCATTCATTATCTAAATAATTATCATTAGAGTATCATTGCAAAAGATCACCTCGATCCGATGGCCCTAGCTTTATCGATCAGAAAAATTTGATTTCGATAATCACGAATGGTGATGCGATGATCTGATAGATGGAGACCTCTGATGAATCCAAAAATCTGTAATGATGATCTCGATGATGTTTATAGCATATTATCAAAGTTTCACTTCAATCGAATATCATTATCATGGTCAATTTAGTACGAAATTATTTCGACCGTTAAATTAGAAACAAGCGATCAAAGGATTAAACGACATCTGATTATGAGATAATTTTTTAGTTAAATAATCTTTGTTATAATTTTAAATATTTTATATGATGATGATAGTAAAATTTAAATTATTTTTATATAAACTATTCATGTTAAGCAGATATTGCAAAAGCACGAGCATAACAATCAGTGAAGTTTCAGAATGATTATCAGGAGACGTATAGTTTTAGATCATTCTTTATCTCACAAGTTGAATTTTATAATCACCAAGATAAAAAATGATTAAAGTAGTAGCCAAGATCATTTATAAAAAAATTATCTTATAATCAGACACCGTTTAGTCCTTTGATCACTCGTTTATCATTTAACGGTCAAAACTAACCTATACTAAATTAACCAAGATAATGATATCCGATTGAAGTAAAACTTTGATAGTATGCTACAAACATCATCAAAATCATCCTTACAGATTTTTGAATTCATCGAAGATCTTCATTTATCAGATCATCGCATCATCATTCATGGTTATCGAAATCAAATTTTTTTGATCGATAAAGCTAAGGCCATCAGATCGAGGCGATCTTTTGTGATGACACTCTAATGATAATTATTTAGATAATGAATGATAAAGATGGATATTAAAATTTAAAATTATATAATATTTAAAAAAATATATATATGATAGCAGTTACAATTAACCACTACCATAAATTAGATTATAGCAACGGTTCCTACTAACCGCTGCTATAGATCTGACTTATAGCAGCGGTTACAATGAACTACTGCTATAAGATGATCTGCAGCAGTAGTTTTTTGTAACTGCTGCTATAGGTTCAACCTACGGCACTGGTTTTCTGTAACCGCTGCTATATGTCAAACCTATAGTAGCGGTTACAAAAATTATTGTCATAGGTCCGATTTATAGCAGTGGTTAATAAAAATCGCTGTCGTAGAAGCTATGATAGTGATTTCAAAAATTGCTACCATACTAACTACTGTCATAGACCATTTTTATAGTAGTGCTAGTTGTCATCACCTTAACTAACTTTTGCCTCGCCAGTGCTTCCGACGAGGAGGAAGTCCGTGAACGCGGTCGAACTTCATTCTGCCCTTTACCAGCGGTAGGTCTATTGGACTCACCTGCTTGCCGCTCTCCTGCGGCTTTCTCATCCTTCAACCTGAAGGTTTCTTTCGCTCGGGCATATCCTTCAGCCCGAGCTAGCAGATCAGCAAAGTTTCTAGGGTACTACTCCAGAAAGAATAATAAATCATTCTTCTGAAGGTTGCCCTTGAATGTGGCCATTGCAATAAACTGATCTAGATTTTGGACCTCTAATGCAGCAGTGTTAAATCGGATGACATAAGTTTGGATACATTCTTCCTTCTTCTACTTGATATTCATTAGAAAATTCGAACCTCGGTGCAGACGTCGGCTGTTGATAAAGTGAGACGTAAATTGATGGTTCATCTGATCAAAAAAGAAGATCGTATCCAGCTTCAATGTCGAGTATCAATTTTTTGCTGCTCCTTTAAGGTAAATGGGAAAGCTTGGCATAAGATGGCGTCTGATGCATCATGAAACAGCATCATGGTCCGGAAGGCCTCCAAGTGATCGATCAGATCAGAAGTTCCATCGTAGCTTTCAAATTGGAGAAGCTTGAAGTTTGATGAAATGGGCTCTTGCATAATCCTCTGAGAAAAAGGAGGATTAGTGCAAATATCATTACCATGTGAGGAGGAAGTATGGCGGAGTTCTTCGATTCGTCGGCTCATTTTTAGGAGCCTTTGATCCAAAAGATCTTTACGATCGTTGATCTCCAAGATTTTCTAGTGGAATGGGCGTAAGGCTCTCCCTTGGGTCGAGTCATGGTTCGAGCAAGGGTTCTCCATTCTCTATTTCCCCCTTTCAGAGGTCTTCAATCAACTAGCCCAAATGCTCTTCTTTGGAATCGATTTCTGACATCCCGATGGTGGGTTTCTTGATAAAATCACCATCGAAGGCTGCCGTATAGCCTGCACCATCTCGGTGAGGTCTTGAACCTGCTGCATCAGCATATTAAACTGCTTCGAATCTACCATGGCCATCAGTGGAGAAGGAGGTTGAAGCGTCGGTGCTAGAGCAGAAACGGATGGATTTGGCTCGGATTTGGCGATAGAAGTGGTAGATCTCTGGATAGTCACCTTCTTTGAGGGCATTTCTTGGGATCGAGAGAGAGGATGGAGATGGATCTTAAAGAAGAAGATCCATAGGATCGGTTGAGCATTTCTTTAAGAATAAGGGTACCTCAGAAATAGAGGATCCTTCCTCTAGCACTAATTCTATTGGTGCGGAATTTGGTCGACGCCGGATCGAGCTAGAATTGAGGAAGAAGAGGCCACCATCGGTGACCTATAAAATAAAATCCCATTCGGAGTCGATGGTGGTGGCTTCGGCAGAATCCTCCGATGATCAAGTCAGTTCTTCTGATCAACAGAAATGGAGTGCTCAGAAAATAGTTTGGTAAAATTTTGGAAAGAAGAAGAGGGTTTAGAAAAAATATATCTGGAGGATCTCTTTTATAGATGGAGTCCAGAGCAGACTGATAGTGACAGCCATAGTCGTCTAGTAGCTGGCTGCTCGAAGCCGTATAGAATTTGCTATGGAGAGGGGCACCATCTGTAGTAGACTGATAGTGATAGCCATAGCCATCCGATAGTTGGCCGCTCGGAGCCGCGTGAGATTTGTTACGGAGAGGGGTGCCACCTGTAGTAGATTGATAGTGATAGCCATAGCCATTCGATACTGAGTCACTCGGGCCTACGTGGAGAGGTGAAGAGTTTTGACGTATGTCAATTCTCGCTCGGGGCCATGTGGAAGGATGAAGAGCTTTGACGTATGTCAATTTCAGAGGAGTTCGGACTCCTAAAGAGAATACGGCTAGAGGAGATCATCCGAAAGGAATGCTACTTGAAATCTAAAAGTAATCCACTGAAGAAATTCGGATGAAGTTCGACTGATGGAGAAGTATAGAAGAAGTCTGACTGGTGAAGAAGTTCGACTGAAGGAGTTTGACTGGTGGAGAAGTTCGGCTGAAGAAGAAGTCCGAAAGGAGTTCGGCTCCTAGAGAAATTCGGCTAAAAAAGAAGTTCGGAAGGAGTTTGACTCTTGGAGGAATCTGACTGAAGAAGAAATTTCGAGGGAGTTTGGCTTCTGGTAGAATTCGATTGAAGGAGAAGTCCAAAAGGAGTTGGGCTCCTGAAAAAATTTGATTGAAGAAGAAGTCTGAAAGGACTTGGGCTCCTGAAAGAATCTGACTGAAGAAAAAGTTTGAAAGAAGTTTGGCTCCTGAAGGAATCCGACTGAAGAAAAAGTTTGAAAGAAGTTTAGCTCCTGGAGGAATCCGATTGAAGTAGAAGTCCGAAAGAAGTTGGGCTCCTGAAGGAATCCGATTGAAGGAGAAGTTCGGAGGAAGTTCAACTCTTAGAGAAATCCGATTGAAGGAGAAGTTCAGAAGAAGTTGGGTTACTGAAGGAATCCGACTGAAGGAAAAGTCTGGAAGGAGTTCAGATCCTGAAGGAATTTGACCGAAAGAGAAATCTAAAAGGAGTTCGACCGCTGGAGGAGTTCGACCGCTGGAGGAGTTTAGCCGCTGAAGGAGTTCGGCTGGGGTTCAACTGCTGAAGGAGTTCGGCTATTAAAGGAGTTCGGTCGGGGTTCGACTGCTGAAGGGATAATTTTCAATCGAAGCTCTTTCGTGATTATCAGTCGCATTAGGCTAAGCATCAGACTGGACTTCGATGGAAGCGGGGTTTATTTCCAACAAATCATAATGTATAGGATTAAATAATCTGATATGATAAGTAGATAATTAATTAGATTAATTATTTTTCACTGCTTCTTTACTATTTTCAAAAATTTTAAAAATAGCTTAGCAAATCCTGTATTGTTTCCTTCATAAAGAAATCAGTTTGAAATGCAAGCTTAAAAAAAAAAGAGATACCAAATATAGTTTGAAATGCAAGCTTAAAAAAAAAAGAGATACCAAATACAACCCCGCCTCCCCTCTGCTGGGATGCATGCAGGATTTTTAGCTCTATTTTTATTTTTTTTTTCAAAAATAAAATATAGCAAAATTAAAAATTAATCTAATTTATTTATAAAGAGCTATAAATCTAATTTAAAAATCCTACATTACTAGGATCTAATATGATATGTATACATGAAAAATTGAAAATAAAAATAATCACCAGTAAAATTATTTTACTACTTTACATGTTCAGAGCATGTTATCTTTGCGCGGATAGTTGATCTCTATAATTTGATCACCATCAGAAAGATTTGATCATCACGATGCAGCCATACATATGTCTAGCCTCCACGAATGGTCTATACGAGATTCTAATCCTGACCAGCTCCTTCTGAGTGCTAGCTCGATGTAGGATCGTTCGATGACTGATGCTGATTGAACTCGTTCGATCTTTCTCCACCAATTCTTCGGATGCTATGGATCAGTAGCAGAGGCAGAAGTGAGGAAAAAGAGAATCTCCAGAAATATCGTGAAGTTTTGATGCTTAGAACTCACAAAAATGCACCACAAACCCTAGAATAGAATTTTAGGGCAGCACTCTGAAAACCCTAACCTTGCACCTTCTTTTCTCTCTTATTTTTCCTCTCTAATTTTTTTCTTATTTTTTTATGCAAGGGGAGAGCTCACACACATACAGGGGAAGCCTTCTCAGATGTATTTGCATCCCAAAAATTCCACAATAAATATAGAGCCACAAAATAAAAGGTGGCATGGAGGAAAGATAAGATAAGGAGGTTATCCATTCAAATTCAAACTTCATTATCCCTTTAGGATGTGGAAAAGGAGTGTGTGAGGCCTCTTGTGTGTGAAAAAAATAACGAGAACTCTGAATTCTCATGGAAGAATAAAGAGCACAAGTTTGGGTGATGTGGCGCATGAGAAGACTAATCAAATTAGTCTTAATTTCTCTTATCCAATTGAACCAACCCAATCCAAATTGGTTAAGCCCAGTTAGAGTAGATTAAATCCAATTAATTTAAGCTCAATTAAGCTTAATTAAATTCTAATAAAATCAAAAATTGATCAAGCCCAATCTTGGATCAAATTAGGGATCAAACCTCCTCGATAATTAGGTCATCTCATAACCTAATCGGATCAAACCCAACTAAATCTAATTCAATTAGATTTGATCCAAAAATAATTACTTAATTAAATTAAGTTAATTAGCAATTAAATCACTAATTAAATCTCTTACAAATATAGAATTCAAATTCAGTGGATGTTCAGGCAACAGAGTCCCACTAAAATGACTCTTAATTGAAGAGTCCCAAACCCATGGGACTCTTGATTTTAGTGTCCAAAATAAGTGGAACTCATGATCACAAAATTTTAGACCAGTAAAATTCTTGATCATAGAGTCTTTGACAAGTGGGACTCTTGATCATAGAGTCCCAAACATGCAGAACTCAGAGTTCGAACCTAGTAGGACTCTCAGTCGAAGAGTCACAGTCCAGTGAGACTCTTGACCATAGAGTTTTAGTATAGTGAAACTCTCACCAGCCATCAGATCAGGTAGAAATCTCAAATGTGTGTGACCCCGCAGGTTCAAACCTAAGCCAGTAGCATAGGAACCAATTCCTGCACTAATCGAAGTGGCCATCTAGCAATGGTACCCAACATCCTGATAGGTCGAATAGTCGCAATCGCAATATTCAGAACCTACGTAAATATAATTACCGCATAATTCATCCTTTTGACCTCTGTGTATAGGGTGACTCCAAGTTAAACTGTCAACCCTGAAAAGTATATTCAAATTGTGTCTCAAAGCAATCAGTCCTGTGACCCCTCACTAGAACTATCCTAGCCAAGAATTTGCTAAATTGAAACATAATTAAACACAGCTCTTAAATTAAAGTGGTTAATCTTATTTTGATTCACACACCAACTCCTCAAGTATTTGATTGTGCCCAGAAATCTTTCGTCACTGAATTAAAAATTCAGATAGTTCGGCACCAAAGCATATTAAGTTGCTTGTAAGTCACCATGATGATCTCAAGTCAAAGAAATAATTATACCCATATTCATCGAAGCAAATCTTGACAGTAGAAAAGCTCTGGAGTTGATCACGTTCAGTGCAGATGTACCCCTACATCTCATCTGCATGCCATACTAATATCTCCATACTTCTTAGTTAAGAGGATAATCAACCTAGATGGCATACAACGATCTATACTCGATAAATGTTATTGTCTTTGGCAATAACGTATCATTTGGTCACGAACAGGTTTAAGAACTAAACGATAAATCCTCTTTTGTCGATCCTAAATAGTCCTAAGGACTTTACCATAATACAGGAGTTCATTAGAAAATGAAAGAATTTATGATAAAAAATATCAAAATAATTTTTATTTATTTATTAATTTATATATAATTATAAAATTAGCTTAACTGTCAATAGATTGATGATTGATTTTGGGATGCTATTTCTAACACTTTCCACCCCACCAAAGCTTATTAAGTTTTATGGTGGCGAGGAATATAGTTCGTATCAATCCAAAGCAAGCAAAACCATTTAATACTATTTGGTTTAAAACCATTCCATAATTCGGAATGAGAAAAAGTATTGAAAGTGATCTTGTTATGAAATAAGTAAATATCGGACCTTTGACTATTATTCTTGGCATGAAAAAATTGACAGCCCATCCTCCGAACAAGGTCCAACATTCCTCCAAGTTAAATTGGACCCACGTGACAGGCTTAAATTTGAAATGCCAGTATTCTCTAGCTGGATATAGGCACATGGCTTTGTTGGAAGGCTTAACTCTTCCAAAACTGACAATACTCAAAATACACCCACCGCATTAAATAATAAGATGCTCGCCTCTGCCTTAATCAGTAATTTATAACTGGATGCATGCGGGTACAAGTGAGGGAAGAGAAGTGATCACATCTAGTCCACTGCAAATCAGTTGTGTGAAATTTCTACGGTCAGTATATATCATAGATTTTTAAGTAAAATATAAAAAAATTTTAAGATTGGAGATAAATTATGCTTACATCTACGAATCTATTTGGTTGGGGTATATTAAATTATGGGATAACCTCATAATTCATAAGAATCATTTATCTAAAAAAATAATTATAGAGAAAAATAATTTTTACTATATTTGTTTGGTGGAAAAATTACTTCAAAAAATAACATCGAAAAAGGATAATTACGTTTGATTGGAGGTAATCCAACATAAGAATATATGATCAAATTTATAAATATATTCTTCAATATAAAATAATTTTTTAATATTAAAATAGTATTATCATTTTTAATTAATTTTTATATGATGACTATAATCACATAATTCTTTATATAATGTCATCTCCGTCTTAATTTTTTATAAAAGCTTTTTATTGAATAAATTTTGAAAAATATTAGAATAAAATTAATAATTATATATACAATTTTATTAGGATATGATCAAAATTATAAATATATCTTTCAATATAAAATAATTTTTATCTAATTAATTTTTATATGATGATTATAATCATATAATTCTTTGCATAATGTGATCTTCATCTTAATTTTTTATAAAAAAGTTTTATTAAATAAATTTTAAAGGATATTAAAATAAAATTAATAATTATATATATAATTTTATTAAAATATTTTTATCAAATATAAATTATTATCATTCAAAAATTTACTAAATATCAATCCTTTCTTGATATTTGTTTTACCTTCTCTCTCAGGAAAATAAGCAGCTCACTAACTTTTTTTCCATCTTTTTCACCCATTTTATATATCAAACATGATAATCTGACATAAAAATATTTTTCTATGCCAGATTACCGTCAACCAAATAGTCTCTAATGGTTTGAAAATTTTTTATTTACTCTTTTAAGGATTATTTTTATCCAATACTTCAACTCATAGTTTAACAGAATGTTAGTCAAATTATTGATTTAATTAGATATAAGTATATATTATATAAACTATTAAATATAAGTATAATAATGTCACCGGGAGCCCTACGAGAGTAGACTATCGTAATTGGGGGACGATGGATACGAGACACGTCGAGGAGGGTGAGAGTCATCAGCAGATGGCAAAGAGGGCGAAATAAATTTTCATTTCAGTCCCATGCATCGTCCACAGAATAAGACTACCAACGAAAGGATTCAATACTCCACCACTTCAGACAACCTTATCTTACATGCTTGAAGAAAATTTTTTCATCTGCAATTCTAGTTTAGGCTTTTTTTTCAATTCTTAGTAGATTGCTTTGGCGTGGAATTGTACATGGACAGCCCGTCGCAACCCTGTCGAGTGTTTGCAGGCCAGACCTCGGCCCAATTTTTGGGCTCTAGTAGATTACCTTTTTCCTGCAGCAGAATAGGGTGCAATATAACACACAGCAGTCCTTGAGATTCATGCTTGGATAAGATATTGCTGTCTTAATTCATGTCTATATGTTAATTAGGGATGAAATCGAGCTGAATCGAATTAAGTAATTAGAAACTTAAGCTCGACTCGACTCAAAATAATTAGGCTCGAAACTTGACTCGAGCTCGATCGAGCCTTAACATCCCAAACTCAAATTCGACTCAATAAAAAATAGGCAAAGCTCGAGATTGACTCAACTCAATTCTAATATGAATCGAGCCATACTTGAGCTTGAGTTCAAACTCGAAATCAAACTTTATTTTACTAATAATATATATATTAATATATATATTAATATATATTATAACTCGAGATTGACTCAACTCGATTCTAATATGAATCGAGCCATACTTGAGCTTGAGTTCGAACTCGAAATCAAACCTTATTTTACTAATAATATATATATTAATATTTATTATAAATAAAATTAATATTATATATATATTTAAGTAGGCTCGTGAGCTTTCGAGTTGAGTATCCTACTATACGAGCTCGATTTGCATATTCAAGCTTGATTCGAACTCAATAATAATCAAGTCGAGTCGAATTTGAACTCGAGTCGAGCTCAAGTAGCTCATGAGCAGCCTAATTCATTTGTAGTTCTAATGCTAACATCTATGGTTTAAAATCCTGGACTCCGTATGACAGACTTGAGTAATGGATGGGCTTGGGCTTAATAAATATCAAATTTGATATAGGCTCAAAATTCTATTATAAATAAATAGAATATAGGTATGTGGCCCAGCCAATGATGAGCTCTATCCACGTCAAAGACCAAATCTTTAACTCCAATCTCGTTGTTGCATGATGCTGCTTGCCTTCTCCCTCTCATGTCATCGTCGGGGTTGGGTTTGTATCTTTCGCCCCCTTGTCCTTTCGAGGTCTGGTGGTCCATGGCCAGTTCAATGCCACGTGGCAAGGTTTGGGCTCAAATTTGCTTGGAGGCCCGCCCATGATTGAAACATACGTCTCAGCCATACATGATACGTTTATAGTCCAAAGAACACTTTTTATCGAGATTTGTCGTACCATCTTATTAAAATATGATTCGGTATGGTATGATAATATCGATATGGTATGATGTGTTTTGTATTTATCGGATGATGTGTCACCAACTTGGTTATGTTGTGGAAGCCGGTCAGAAGCTCTAGACCATCTACGGTTTCAAAGCAACAGAGAATCATTAGTTTGGCAGAGGATTCAAATTTCAGAACGGGCAATGATCCAATCTGACAATCAAGTGGTGGACTATTTGCTTTCAATGGTGAATTCTTTGCAGATGGTCAAAGCTCAATCTCTTTTGGCTTATACTCTTTGGCCAAGCTGAAAAAGAAGGAAAAAAATTTTCAAAACATTAGAGTGGAATCTAAAGATTGTGAAAAAGGGCCTATGATCTACTTGAAGGATATGAGAGATATTCTGGAATTACAAAGTTTTAAGGATTCTAGCATCTGCGGCTATCTTATATCTTATGAGTTTGCAGATCCTTCGTGACAAAGCCTCTACAATTACACTATCTCAAAGTGAATTTCATTTGGGACATTATTGATCTTCATAAAGGGATAAAATTCATAGAGTATAAGTGAATCTTCAAAAGATAAAAGAGTGTAGATGGAAAGATGGAGACCTATAAAGCCTGTTTAGTTGCCAAAGGATATCGTTAACATTATGGTATAGATTATGACGAGACATTTTTTCTTATGGTAATACTCCAATCCATTCGGATTATGCTTACGATAGCTATCCATCTGAACTATAAAATCTGGCAGATGAATGTGAAGATAACTTTTCTAAATGAAGAACTGGAAAAAGAAATATATATGATACAGCCTGAAGGATTCACATCCATAGATGAGTTTAAAGTATGCAAACTTCAGAGATGCATTTATGTATTAAAGCAGGCATCTCGAAGTTGGAACATGTATTTTAATAAAACAATTAAAACGTATGGCTATTCGGCCTAATTATGCATGTGCTAGGTTTGTTATCGAAATTAAATTGGTCGAGAACTATATACTGCATCTATTCTAATCATGACTAACTCATATCTTATGGCTAAATCAGTGGTGGCTTAAAATGGACTTAAAACAATTACACCTATGTTCCAAAATCCAAAATGATAAAATTATCTTGGAGGGAGATTTGCGGAACGTTCACAATATTTGGCATTATGAAAAATTAAGTATCTTTGTTCTTCATTGACTAGTTTCTCTTGTCTCTACATTTTTTGGAAAGTTAATCAAGCATCTGTCATATCCTAAATTCGGAACACAATATGGCTATGCTATCGAAAGGTACCACTCTCGATAATACGAAGCCTATCGATCATAATCAGTTAAATTTCATCATAATTAAAATATAAATAAATATTTAATTTTATTATTTATTAAATAATCAAATCAAAATTGATTCAGAGCATCTAAATTCATAATCAAAACCAAACCTATGTCTCAAAATCATAAATAAACAATTATAAGTTCATGATCAGACTAAATTCAGCTACAAAATCTTCAAGCTTGCTATGCAGACCCTCAAGCCTATATCCTTCGTTGGTCTTAATTTTATTTCTTTGTAAAAAAAAAAAAAATAAAAAGGATATGAACTATACTAGCTCAGTAAGTAAAACTTACGCTTTCTTATTAAATCAAGCATAAATTTTTCATGATAAGCAATATTTAAAAAATAATAGATATTATAAAAATAAAATATTTTATATATCATATAATAAAGCAAGTTATAAAAATAATCATGCATGCATAAATCATGAGATTTCATTAATATGATTTGTAAATCATTCTTGTCAGATATTCGCGTCATGTTTCAAACTATTATTTATAGATATTCATGCCATGGTCATTTTATACTCATGATAGGATCAGTATTTTTAATCGACAAATGCTTGTTTCGTATACCAACTTCATGTCCATTGGCAAGGCCTATATTCTTATGGATGCTAGCTCCAGATATCGATCTTTCCATAAAAATTCATTCATAGCTACTTGAGAGCTTTTGAAATCTTTATTTCTTTTTCTTAAAACATACATATACTTAGATAGAAAAATATTAAAATTCATGCATCATAGAACATGTCATTTTCATAAAATATATTTATGAAATCAATAATCATAATAAAACATGCTTTTTCATATCTCATATGCTGATTCTTATTTTTTAAAAAATATGATTTCATCAATAATAATTTATTTATATAAAAAATATGATAATTTTAAAATAAATAAGAAGCGTAAGATTCTACTTATCTCGATCGTCCTAACTCTTAAGGCTTCGTTAGAAGAATTAGATAGTCTTATTTTAAATATTAATTCATAATTAATTTTTATTCATTAAATTTAATAAAATTAAATAAAAATAAAAAAAGATGATTGATCGAGTGATCAATCCGATAGGCTATCCGAGCACCAAATCAATTTAAGATCATCTTGTCGGAGTAAATATGAGTCCCTAAAAGAGGAAGGCATAACTTAATACTGAAGTTTTTAGAGAGAGAAAGTAAAGAAGAGAGAAAGTAGAGAAAGAAAGTGGAGAGAGAATCTTTGTATCTATCAAAAAAAGCAATTATGATTAAGATCATCAGGAATCATGTTAGGATGACTCAATGTGGGTTAACTATGATCAAATACTATGAATTTCTAACAAGAACTAAACTAGAATTCAATAAACTGTATGAATTTCAAAGCAACATCCAGTCATGCTATTTTCATCTCAAGTTCGTCTTGGAGTCCATGGTGCAATTAAAAAGAGAGAGTAGAGACCTAGAGAGAGAATGAAAGAGAGGTGAGAGAAAATCGTTTTCTTTTACTTTCTTTTTCTTTTTTTTTCTTTTTTTTTCTTCTTCTTCTTTCTTTTCTTTTCCTCTTTTCTCTCTTGGCTGGACAGGGGAGGGTGGGGGTTGGTGGTCATGATGGCTGGGGGCCGGAAGATCGGTAATGGTGGTGGCCAATAGTAGGCGACGATGATGGAGAAAGAGACGACCGGCGATGAGGATCGGCCAATGATAAAAAATCATGGGAAAAGAATAGGGCATCCAATTTTTTTTTCTTGATCTTTCTGGCCAAACCAGTGGCCGACGGTAGTTGCTAAAATTGAGGGAAGAAAGAGAGGAAGAAGAGGGGCCTTACCTTGGGTCCAGTAGCATCGTCGGCTTCAATGTCCGATGAGCATGAGTAAGGGAGGCGCGGCTTCAATGGAAGAAAAGAGGAGGACAAGCGCTGGTGGAGGGTCTTAGGGGGAAGAGGGGTTCGTTCCTTTAAATAGGATAGAGGAGAGGCCGAATCCTTTCTAGCTTCGACTTCTCCTCCGGAGTTTTCACAAAGAAGAAGACTCCCTACGGGAATCTTCTATGTTAATTAATTTTTTTCAGGTTATTACATTCTATCCCCTTACAAAAAGTTTCATCTTCGAAACTTGGCATATCTTTGTTTCTAAATAGGTAAGGAATCTTTATCTTCATACCATCTTTACTATTCTTTAAATCAGTTTCTATCAATCCTAGCTTTCTTATCTAAAAATGATGCAGTGTTTAAACAAAATATTAATGAGAATAACTTTCTTAAGAATAAAGATGTCATATAGTGGCTTATTCAATTCTATAGATATATAGTTAAACTTGAAAGTTATAAAAGAATAAGCACATCAATATCTATGGGTTAACTAGAATGGTACCTATAACTATTTGATCGTTTGCATTGGCACCTTGTTGGGTCAAAGTGAACACTCGTGTATTTTCTTGTAATTTCTGATCTGCTAGTTTGGAAGTCTTTGAATTATTCTTTTTCTTAATGGGACAATCTCGTGCCATATGTCCTATTCTGTTGCATGAAAAGCATGCTCCCAACTTTCTAAGACAAGGTCCATAATGATCTTTGCCACTATATTTGCAAGTCACTATTTTTTTAGTGTTATCTGAGTTATTAGTAAAATTTTTCTATCCATCATTTAGATGTTCTACTAGTCTCGATTTTTTTTTTGTTACTCCTCTTTTGTTCCGATCTTTTCATCTCAGATTTTACTTTCAATGTCCACTCTAATACATCTTTATAATCATTAAAAAGATGAAAAGACAATCGAGATTGAATTCCATACCTTAGATCTTTCTCAAATATGTTAGCTTTACTCCTTTCGAGCTCCATGAGCTGGGGGTAGAGCAGCCTAACTCATTAAATTTATTTACATACTCTAATACTATTATGTCATCTTTTGCTTCAAAGCCAAGAACTCATTCTCTTTTACTAATCTTATTTAATCAAAAAAGTATTGATCATAAAATATTTTTTTAAATTCCTCCCATGTCAACTGATTATCAGCATTTTCATAAGCAGATTTTATTGCTATCCACCAAAACTCAATATTTTCTTTTAGCATGGAAATGGCTAGCCTAACCTTCACCTCCTTGGGATACCGTAGTGCATCAAATATTATTTTTATTTCTTGAATCTAGATCTTTGCAACTAGAGGATCAGGTCCAACCTCAAATAGTGGTGGGTTGAGCCTTCTAAATCTTTCATAATATGACTCTAAAGATGGTGTAGGTCGAGGAGCAGCTTGTATCTGATGAATAAGCTGAGCTACCACTTCACAAACTTCAGTAATGTCTGTCTAAGTAGCTGGTATATTAAGAGTCTATTCAACTATCTAGTTGGCATCTCTCATTGCAGTCCTTCTCGCTCCTCTTTTCTTAGGGCAATGTTTGCTAAGACTTCATTCTCAGCATCGCTCATCATCATCTATTAAAAGTACTAGCATTAATCAAGTTCCTTAAATAAGTAACAAAAATTTTAAATAAACTTATCTATTCTCATTCAATCAAACATGATTTAGCTAAATAAGATCTATTTATCCATCACTAGACTTTTAAGGTCTATCCATGATCAAACCTATTGCTCTGATACTATAAAATATCATATCCCAAATCTGGAACATAACATGGCCATACTACCGAGAGGTACCATCCTCGATAACACGAAGTCTATCAATCATAATCAGTTAAATTTCATCATAATTAAAATATAAATAAAGATTTAATTATATTATTCATCAAATAATCAAATCAAAATTGGTTTAAAGCATCTAAATCCATAATCAAAATTAAATCTATGTCTCAAAATCATAAATAAATAATTACAAGTTCATAATCAGACTAAATTCAGTTACAAAATTTCTAAGCTTGTTATGTAGATCCCCAAGCTTGAATCCTTCATTGGTCCTAATCTTATTCCTCTATAAAAGAAAAAAAATAAAAAGGATATGAGCTATATTAGCCCAGTAAGTAAAATCTATACTTTCTTACCGGATCAAGTATAAGTTTTTTTATGATAATATAATATTTAAAAAATAATAGATATTATAAAAATAAAGTATTTTATATATCATATAATAAAGTAAGTCATAAAAATAATTATGGATGCATAAATCATGAGATTTCATAAACATGATTTGTAAATCATTCTTATCAGGTATTCATGTCATGTTTCAAAATATTGCCCAAAGATATTCCTGCTATGATCACTTTATACTCGTGATAGGATCAGTGTTCTTAATCAACAAATTTTTATTTTGTATGCCAACTTTATACCTGCTGGTAGCGTCTGTATTCTTATAGATGTTAGCTTTGGATGTCGATCTTTCCATAGGAATTCATTAATAGCTACTTGAAAGCCTTTAAAATTTTTATTTTTTTCTTAAAACATACATATACTTAGATAAAAAAATTAAAACTCATGCATCATAAAATATATCAATTTCATAAAATATATTTATGAAATCAATGATCATAATAAAACATGCTTTTTCATATATGTTGTCCACAGGTAGCAACCTAAGGAAGGGGGTGAATTGGGTTCTTATAAAATTTTAACTAAATTTAAAATCTAAATAAGTATGTACAATTAATTAGGCTAACTCAAGTGTTGATAAAGTGTATACAATGGAGCAACGAAAATAGGATATAAAGATTACAATTCAAGAATTAAAACTAAGCAAGCAAGAATTGAATATAAGAAAAATAAGCTAGATAAGGCATAACACAAACACACAAGAATTTTATAGTGGTTCGATGCAATCCATACCTACATCCACTCTCTAAGATCCTCTTGGAAATTTCATTATAATTTTATTGATTATAGTATGTTTGTTTTCTCGGGCTCATAAATAAATTTAATTGATTTTTCAAGATCACTAATTAAAATTTGATACCGATAGTTTTTCGGATTTACTATCAACCCAATTGATTTTACGGGCTCACCAACCAAAATTTACAATATCTAATTTCAGGCTTGGACGGGCCTAATCTTTAAGTTTCTTTTTTCTAAAAAAACTTATAAAGAAATAAAATACAAGGATAAAGAAGTTCAGCACAAAAGAAAAATAGAAAATATAAATTCTTTGAAGCTTGAAGAAGTTGCTGAATGTATGCTCTTTTGAAGCTTTACTTCTCTTCAAATGATGCTTGAGAGGTTGTACTAGATGTTGAAGAAGATATCTCTTGAAAGTCCTCTGATTTTACTATTTGATTTCTCTTTTTTTTTTTTTGATATACAATGGAGCTCACTCAAATCTGAATATTTTTTACTTATTCCCTCATTTTCTTTTCTTCTCTTGTGTCTCTCTTTTATTTTTCATAAGTTCTATATCCTTAGAACTCATTTCTAGCCATTGGAGACAAAAAATAACCGTTGGAAATTTTTTTTGGATGAAGATAAGCTTCTACAGAACTAGCTGTTACACCTATCAAATACCATCGAATTGGCTCGATTCTAGCTTTTAGCTGGCTCGATTCTATCTCGAGCTGGCTCAAACTGTAGAACTAAAAAAATTAGCTTTTTGTCATCCTAAGAGAGCTGGATCGATCAGCAGAATAGAAAAATATCTTTTCTATCATCTTGAGAGAGCTGGCTCAGATTTAATTAGAGTTAGCTCAGCTGCATGCCAAATCAAAATATCAATCCTGTTTTATGCTAGAGCTTGCTCTATTCTTGGATGGGTCAGCTCTAAACTTTTTAATTTTATTTTTTTTCATTATTTGATCTTTCAAACTTGAATTTCTTGACTTTAAATCTTCTAAATAATATTTATTTCTTTCTCTTTTATTTTTTTTATAATGAGCCATCCAAATTTATGAGAACTTCTTCTTTTAAGTATTTTAGTATGGCATCTTAAGAGAATTTATCCTTAAAATAAATTCTTCATTTTGGATACTTCAAAAATTCTACATATATTCTTAAAATACATAATTAGTAATATTTTTATTCAATATTTTATGATTATCAAAATCAATCATAGGGTTAACAATCTTTCTCTTTTTGATGATGACAAAACTTTGAGTATATGCACAATAAAATAAATGATGTATTTTCATGCATTTTGCCAATATGTATCATGAAAGATCAAACACATGCACACTTTATAAATATTCTTAATTAATCTTTAATTTATTATATATATTTAATTCATTATACATATTTTATATATTCATTTTAAATTAATGTCTCAATTCAAATCAATGAGTATTAAGATTTCAAGCATCAAATTAATGAGCATCTTAAAAATTAATTCATTAAGCATATACTCAATATTTCTCTCTTCTTTTTTGACAGCATCAAAAAGCTCATGGGAAAGTTGAAGGAATCATCAAAATCAATAATATGTAAGAATATATCAAAATGAGAGATGTATCGAATTTAGAAAATCAATTCAAATGAATCATCTTTTCTTTGAAAACTTATCTTTTGATTTAGAAATTAGCTTAAATTCAAATGTCAAAGGCTCTCCCTTTTTTTGAATGAATATAACTTTTTAATCAGATTTTTAAATATATATTTATAAGATTTAAGAAGAATAGAGCTTTTCAAAAGATTTGAACAAAAAATCATGCATAATATATACATCAATATTCATTCTTTTTTTAAATAAAAAATTATTATTTAAATTTAGAAAAGACATGTATTGAGAATGTATTAAGCAAATTAGTGATAGTATCAAAGCAAATGAGAATTATTTTTTCAAATTTATTTCTTATGTAAAAATTACTTTGATACAAATGATTTTATATAAATTTTTAAAGCATATCAAAAGTCCTTTATTATATTCAGATTCTTAAATGAGTTTCAAAATTAGAAGTGTGTATCAAATTCAATTCTTGGAGTAAAATTATATTTCAAATTCAATTTAACTTCAATTAATTATCAAAATTGATTAGGTATGAAATCATGCATATCAAATTGAATAAATATATGAAAGTTTAAGTTAAGAAGATCATAAAATAATTGATTAAAAATTTAAGCTCAAATTTTATTTTTTTAATATAGATTAATAAAAAATTTCAATCAAATCAAGATAAAAAATATTTCTTCTCAATGTTTCATAATTATAGCTAGATTATTTTATCTTTCAACTTTTCTTCCTTCTTTTTCTTTCAAATTAAACATATTTAATATTAATTTAATTTCTAAATTTAAATTTTTTAAATTTGAAAGATATTTTTAATTTTAAATATTTTTTTAATTAAATAATTATTTTTTCTTTAATATTTTTCTTTCTTACTTTTACAAATAAAGCTATTTTAAAATTAAGCATATTTTCTTCTTTAATGTTTTCTTTCCTTATATTTTAAGAGTGAAATAAAATATTTTCTTTTCTTCTTAAATTCAAATCAAACTTGGCTAGTTTTAGAAAATATGTTTTAGTTAGATTTTTGAACAATATAAATTTAATGGCATTTCTCCTCGTTCTCAAAAATATGGATACAAAAATATTTTCTTAAACTCAGTTTAAAAAATGCTTTGAGCTTTAAAGATTCAAAAGAGATAGTGCTTTTCACTATTAAGAATTTTGAGTATCAAAATCAAGCATAAGATATATTTATTTTTTAAAAAATATTTTTTTTCTTTATGAGGTATCAATCCATTGTGTTTAGAAGAGGCATATATTTTTTGAATTTATCTCAAATGGTATCACATTAAGAGTATATCAACACAAAATAGATTTGAAATATAATATTCAATTCTTTTGCCAAAAGTAATGTAATAAAGTGTAAAGCAAGAATGGTCTATTTGATATCAATAGATCATGCAAAATAAATCATAGAGAAATTTTCTATTTAAATTTAGATCTTTCTTTTCTTAAGAGATATCAGTCAATTAAGTTTAGAAAATGTATAAAATTTTTTAAATTTATCTCAAATGGTATCATATTAGCTATGCAAAATTAAATTTGAGATAAAATATTCTTCACTTTTTGTCAAAAAATAAAAAGATGAAATTTAAGGTAAGAATAAACTATTTGATACTAATTATGAGAATAATGATACCAATTGCTTTAAAATTTAAATTAATTGATAATTTTCTTAAAAAATTTCTTAATACCAATTAAAGATTTTAAAAAAATATTTGTTAAATTTATTTCTCTACAATAATCAAATTTATTTATCAGGGTTAAAATCTTTCAAGTTTAGCTTGATATAAATTATTTTAGTTTTGAATTGATAAAGATAAATCGATTCAAATCAAATAGTTTTGAAGATTTAGAATAATAAATCAATCAAATATAGAATAAATAGTAATCTATTTAATACTAATTTATTAAAACTAAAGTTTTTTTAAATATTTTATTTTAAAAATAAATGATAGCTTTTTTAAAATATTTTGCTTGATATCAACTTCAAAAATTTAAGAAGAGCATTTTTTAAATTCAATTTTCAAAATCAATCAATCGAAATAAAGAATGAATGTTCATCGATAAATTTTCTTTTAAGATAAGAAAAGACAATTAAATCAATGATCAAGTAAGATATTTAGATTAATTTAAGAGATTAAAAATTCATCAATTGGGGATATGATAATCAAATTAAATGAGATTAAATCAAAATTAGATCAAGAGAAAACTAGATAAAAGCTCTAAGATTTTAGTACAACTAAAAAATTTTTAAATCCTTAAAAACTAAACTAGGATACAATGCATATCAATCAAGAACTTGATTTTTATGATTAAATGTCTAATTTTCAAGTAGTTAGGTCATATAATTTTTAGGAGAATTTTGATAATTAAGAAACTTATGGAGGAATGTCAAAAATTAATTCAATTTATAAGTTTTGTAATAAAAAAGATCCTTATACAATCATATTTATTTTATTTTAAATTTTTTTAAGAAATGATAACATGATATAAGAGATTAAACAAGCATGCTGAATTTAGAATAAAAATATAAGCTTAAAAATAAATAATTAAAATAATATACTAGTTTTAAGCAATACATTAAAACATCCAAGTCATGGAGTATGATCATTATAAGCACGAATAAAATATCAAAATTAATTAAATATATTTAATAACTATGCTAATTAATAATCAAAATAATGATGGTATGATGTGAGAAAAGTTTAGATTTTACCAAATATCATCATCCATCTAATTTTATTCTCAAAGTGTTCATCCATAATATTTTTTTCTTTTTATTTCACTAAATCTTTGGTGTATCTACAAAATCATTTGCTAATCTTTGGTATGCAAATCATCTTGGGTCCATTGAAATTAGAGCATATGGTTTCTTTTGAAATCTAAATTTACTTTATTAAATTATGATCTTTTTCTTGATATTACATTTTAAAATTTTATGGCCTATTTTGTTATATTTGAAATAAATAGTAGAATGATTTTAAGATGAATCTTTTTCAAACATATTCTTCACATTTGTTTTCTTAAAGGATTATAGCCAATTCTAGCTTTATCAAAAACATCTTTTTGATTGATTAAAATAGATTGAAGCTTTTGAGAGCCAATTGTAAACTTGTTAAGCATAGCCTTTAATCTTTCAATCTTTTTTCTTAGATAGACATTTTCTTCCAAAAAAAACTTATTTTCTTTTAGCAAATTTTTTTTTTCTTCAATATAAAATTTTAATTTTTTAAATTATATTTTTAGCTTAATATTTTTTTCAACCAAAGATTTTTCAGAACTAAGAAGAACTTCTTTTTCTTTAGCCAAAGCATTCTTTTTTTTCAAAATATCTTCTGTTTCAATCAATAAATTACTTTTTTTATTAGCTAAAAAAAGATTTGACCTTTTAAGTTTTTTATTTTTTATCCTTAACTTTTTAAATTCATTCATTAAATTATTGAAGGCTTCAAACAACTCATTAAAAATAAAATTGAAAGGATTCTCAAGATTTACCTCATTGTCATTGGCCATGAGGCAATGATTTATAATTCTTTCTTCCATTTTTTCATTTCTCTCTTCTTTGCTTTGCTCCTCTATAATCAATACTTTCTATTTTTTTTGTTTCTTTCTTTTATTCTTCTTTTCATCCTCATGCACTTTGAGGCATGAGTTGGGATGAGCTTTCTTTTCTTTTTGAAAGCTTGATATTTTTTTTAATTTATTTTTTTAAAAATAATTTTTAATTTTTTCTAAACTTATTTAACTAAAATATATGAAAAGATTATATTAAATTTATTAATATCTAAAGAGCAATAAAGCATGTTCATGCTCTTGATATTTAGTTGGATCATTTTTTTATTATGCTCAATCAATGCTTTGAAGGTATGTAAGTCATTGATTATAATCTTTCATAAGTTATAATCATATGCTTGTATGAAGATGCGCATACGTGCTTTCCAACAACTATAATTTGAGCCATTAAAAAGTAGTGGTCGATCTATAGAATGGCTTTCATTAAAAAAAGATTCCATTTGGATTGCCATGATCTTTCACTCTAGACTACTAGGTCAATACCTAAATATTAGAGCACCTGCTCTGATACCAATTATTGTCCAGAAGTAGCAACTCAAGAGAAAGGATGAATTGAATTCTTATAAAATTTTAATTAAATTTTAAATTTAAATAAATATGTATAATTAATTAGGCTAACTCAAGTATTAATAAAGTGCATACAATGGAGCAACAGAAATAGGAAATAAAGATTGCAATTCAAGAATTAAAATTAAGCAAGGAAGAATTGAATGTAAGAAAAATAAGCTAGACAAGGCACAACATAAATACACAAGAATTTTATAATGATTTGGTGCAATCCGCACCTACGTCTATTCCTCAATCTCCTCTCAAAAATTTTATTATAATTCTACTGATTACAGTGTGGTTGTTTTTCCAAGCTTGCAAACAAATCTGGTTGACTTTCCAGGATCACCAATCAAAATCTTACACCGATAGTTTTTCGGACTCACTATCAGTCCTATTGTTTTACGGGCTCACCAACCAAAATCTATAATGTTCAATTCTAGGCTTAGATGGGCCTAATCCCAAAGTTTATTTTTTCTAAAAAAACTTATAAAGAAACAAAATATAAGATGAAGAAGTTTAGCATAAAAAAAAAAGAAAATATAAATTCTTTGGAGCTCGAAGAAGTTGCTGAATGTATGCTCTTTTGAAACTTCACTTCTCTTCAAATGATGCTTGAAAGGTTGTACTAGATGTTGGAGAAGATATCTCTTGAAAGCCCTTTAATTTCACTATTTGATTTCTTTTTTTTATCTTCTTTTGATGTGCAATGGAGCTCACTCAAATCTGAATATTTTTTATTTATTTTCTTATTTTTTTCTTCTCTTGTGTCTTTCTTGTATTTTCCATAAGTTCTATATCCTTGGAACTCATTTTTGGCCATCGGAGATAAAAAATAGCCGTTGAAAACTTTTTCTAGGCGAAGATAGGCTTCTGTAGAATTAGTCATTATGCCTGTCAAACACCATTGAGTTGGCTCGATTCTGGCTTCAAGTTGGATCGAACTGCAGAATTCAAAAAATTAGTTTTCTATCATCCTGAGAGAGTTGGCTCGGATCCAAATCGAGCTAGCTCGACTAATCGAATAGAAAAACATCTTTTCTACCATCCTGAAAGAGCTAGCTCGGATTCAATTAGAGCTGGTTTGGCTACGTGCCAAATCAAAATATCAATCCTATTTCATGTCAAAGCTTGCTCTATTCTTGGATAGGTCAGCTTTAAACTTTTCAACTTCATTTTTCTTCATTATTTGATCTTCCAAATTTAAATTTTTTTGCTCTAAATCTTTCAAATGATATTTATTTTTTTCTCTTTTATTTTTTTTATAATGAGCCATCCAAATTTATAAGAACTTCTTTTTTTAAGTATTTTAGCATAACATATTGAGAAAATTTATTCTTAAGATAAATTCTTCATTTTTGATACTTGAAAAATCTTACATATATTTTTAAAATATATAATTAGTAATATTTTTACTCAATATTTTATGATCATCAAAATCAATCATAGGATCAACAATATCCAATCCTTATTTTATGAAAAATATGATTTTATCAATAATAATTTATTTATATAAAAAATATGATAATTTAAAAATAAATAAGAAGCGTAAGATTTCACTTACCTTGATCATTCTAAATCTTCAGACTTCGTCAGAAGAATCAGATCATCCTATTTTAAATATTAATTTATAATTATTTTTTATTCATTAAATTTAATAAAATTAAATAAAAATAAAAGAGATAATTGATCGGATGATCAATTCGATAAGATATTCGGGCACCAAATTAATTTAAGATCATCTTGTCGGGGTCAATATAGATCCTTAAAAGAGAAATGCATGACTTGATACTGAGTCTCTATAGAGAGAAAGTAGAGAAGAGAGAATATAAAGAAAGTAGAGAGAGAATCTTTGTATCCATCAAAAGAAGCAATCATGATTAAAATCATCAGAAATCATGTCAGGATGACACAATGTGGGTTAATTATGATCAAATACTATGAATTTTTAATAAAAATCTGACTGAAATTTAATAAACTGCATGAATTTCAAAGCAATATCCAATCATCATATTTTCATCTTAGGTTCATCCTAGGGTCCTTGGTATAGTTAAAAAGAGAGAGAGAGTAGAGCCCTAGAGAGAAGGAGAAAGAGAGGTGAGAGAATTTTTTTTTCTTTTCTTTTTTTCCTTTCTTTCCTATTCTTCTTCTTCTTTCTTTCCTTTTCCTCTTTTCTCTCTTGGCCGAATAGAGGAGGGCAGGAGCTGGTGGTTGTGATGGCTAGGGGCCAAAAGATCGATGGCGATGGTGGCTAATAGCGGGTGATGGCGATGGAGAAAGGGATGACCAGCGATGAGGATCGGCCAATGATGGAAAACCATGGAAAAAAAATAGGGCATTTGGTTTTTTTTTTTTGATCTTTCTAGCCAAATTGGTGGTACCCAAAGTTGAGGAAAGAAAGAGTGGAAGAAGAGGGGCCTTACCTTGGGTTTGGTAGCATCATCGACTTCAATTTCTGGCGAGCATGAGTAAGGGAGGTGCAGCTTCAATAGAAGAAAAGAGGAAGAAAAGCACCAGTGGAGGGTCTTAGGGGGAAGAGGGGTTCATTCTTATAAATAGGACGGAGGGGAGGCCGAATCCTTTCTAAATTCGACTTCTCCTCTAGAGTTTTTGCAAGGAAGAAGACTCCCATGGGGAGTTTTCTCGATTAATTAAATTTTTTTTGGGGGTTATTACAGTAGCAAACTATTTGACCAACATTTCCAGCTTAGAATAACTTGAAAGGATTCAATTGGAGACTTTTCTCCTATATTATTTCATTATATAGGGACATATCTTTCATTCGTGTGGAGTGAATGATCTCACTTCACTATAACCCATAGAAAAGACAAAAAAAAAAGACAAAAAAAAAGTCTCTAGGTTAGTTTTGCTTTATAAATTTGATGAGCATAATATTTTATAAAATCTCTTAACGTGTGTGTATGTATGTATATATATATATATATATTTTACATAATAAAAATAACTAGATATTTTCTAGTCCAAATAGGTTTCTGGTCTATAAGTTGGATCAACATCCAACCCATTATATATCGAATTCAAAATATAATACCTCCACATTTTCCTTTTTCCATCAGGATCATAACGTTTGAGCCTTGTTAAAAATAAAAAAAATAAATTAGTAGATGCAAACTTAGACCGAACTCAATTTGGGGTTTGAGTCTTGATTTAGGTTGGATGTCATTGGGACCGATACAATTAGAATTAGTATTACTTTTCAGCGTGCGAGTTTGGATTCAGGTCTTGTCAAACAAACTTGTGCGCTGGATTCATGCGATCTTTGGTTGGGAATCTTTGTGCATGTCAGCCTGATGGGACAGCTACCAGCCGTTCAGAAATTGAGTTAAAGCTGACAATTTTCCTAGCTATTTGGAAAGGTTAAAGCCAGAATGGGACATGGGTGATGCTACTTTTGCGCTAATAGAATCTTGAGCTTTTAGAGCTACTTTTGATGCTTGTGGCTATAAAACCTCATTTCCAGAGATGTTTCTTTGAGCAGCATCCGTTCTTTTTAAAATTTCTCTTTCAAAACTTGCTAGCTCTTCTTGTCGTGTCCACCTTAAACTATTACTGATACACGAATAGGTTCACATGTGTTGCTCACCATTGGACCAGTTTCAATTATGGATTGTTTTTGATGGTATCATATCGTTAGACTAACAAGGATTCATCAACTCTGTGCAACTCTTGGTACTGGTGGTAACGAAACATGTGCACCGTGCTCAAAGTAATTCTATTACAGAATGATGTAACATTCTAGCTTTCGGCAATTCCGTATCACTCACTAAAGTTGCAGATGTAACTGTACTTTTTTTTTTTTAAAAAAAAAATTGTTTTGGATAAGTTGTAGCTATGGGAGGAACATATACTCGAACAAGGAATTTCCCCAGCAGGGAAGAACCCTCTTTGCTTATAATTTGTGGGAAAGAAATGGATGATGGTTAGCAAAATGGTCTCCTAATGTCCTGCTGGTCACATTCATGCCATACTCATCTGCCATTGAGAGCCAAGGATAAGTTTACAAAAAAGTTTATCTGACTGACTTTGGAATCGTAGAACTTTGAAAATTAGGAAACGGATGGCTTCTAAAATGGTACATGTCTTATGTTCCTTTGAGAGAAGAAATTATATTTTATACACCAAGCATGCATTTTGTGGCTACGTATGTGGTCGATCACAGCTGCTCATTCCTTTAATGTTTGATGAATGTGGTCCATAGAAACAAATGGCTGATTGGTGGCATGCACCGTCACGTGGTGCATTTTTTCTTTAAAAGGGATGGCACCGCTATACTATTTTTTTTTGATTCTTTGTTGAGTTGAACCATATTTAGAAATGGAGGATTATGATTGATGGTGTATATGCTCATGTGATACATGCAATATATAATTTAATTTATTTTCTTGAGAGGGACCGGACTTTATTATTTTTTGTTTCTGTTCACGCTTAGAAAACCGATGGCACGCACAATCATGAGGCGCATCATACGAGTGGTCCAAATGTGAACGATCCAAAAAGCTAGCTTTCGCTGTTGACTAAATGACCATGGGCCGGGTCATTGAAATTATTTATAAGACATGACTTTATGGGTCACTTGCATTTTCTTTTTTCCTTATTAATCTAGGGAGGAGATCAATCATTTAGATTTTGTTTTTTAAATGATTCATTTGGTATAGTTTTGTTGAAACAAAATGACAACTCCCTTCTTGTTTATGCAAATCCATGCTTGCATATGCATCTATGACAGGGTAGGTTCACAATTTTTGGGGTGAAGTGGTGGCTCAAAAGTTGCATGGTCAGGATACCATTGAGGCAGGAAAAAAATTTTTGGAGGGAAAGAGGGTGTTTAAATAATAATTTAGACCATTGTATATATGTTATCCGATCAAAAGTTGTACACTTGCATGCTAAAGTTACACATTGAGGCATGACAAAAATTTTTGAGGGCACTGCAAGGTTAATGAAATGAAATAAGAAGATCTAGCAATGTTTAAATGATAGTTGATACTACAGCGTAAACAATAATGTTTCATCAAAAGTTGCATGTTCAAGATACACATTGAGGCAGGCAGAAATTGTTCGAGGGAAAGGGGATGTTTTTCTACCAAAAAAAAAAAAATAGAGGGAGGGAGGGGGGAGGGGGAAGCGTGGGGAAGAGAATGTTTAACTAATAAATTAGATAATAGAATAAATAGTAATTTTTAAACACAAGTTGCATGCTCAAGATGCATACTGAGGCAAGGAAAAAATATTTTCAAGGAAAAGAGGTGGTGCAAAATTGATAGACCAGCTAGACAAAAAAAAAAATAATTTGTTTTTGGCATACTAATTAATTTCAATATATAGATTTTCTTGGTGAGAAATATCCATAATTTGAACCCTTGACCTCCTTATTAGGCCAATTTCAATATATAGATTTTCTTGACGAGAAATATCCATAATTTGAACTCTTGACCTCCTTATTAGGGCAAGCTTTTAGGAGAGGTGCTGGCTCAGAATTACAAAAAGCATTCCAAAACTATCCACATATAAGCAAACAATTAAGCTAGTCTTTATATCTCCTTTACACAAATTGTATTATTTATGTGAAACAATGATTGATCTACTTTCATGGTATGAATCATTGGATCGCTCTTTACATAGCTTTCAAGGCTCTTCAATCTCTCTTTCATTCATCAACATAGATCATGAGATAAACATTTTTCAAAGCTATGAAAAGCACGATCCAATAATTCATGCAAAAAGAAATTCTAACATGCGAAAGATACAATCCACACCCCCTCCTTCACCATCCATGCATGTTACGTTACTTGAATGATGTTAAGTATTATATTTTTGTTGAAAAAAATATCTCGAGATTCGATCCATAATAAGCCTAGAACAAGATCTAGGATGATGAACGGAGTTCAACGAGCCCAAGAACAGCCCAAATAGAGTCTAGATGGAGAAGATACACGCGAAAGAAGATCAGAGCAGGGTAGGCGGTCCTTAGCCCCATCAGAGGGGTTTACAGGTGGTGTTGGATGGCGGCAGTGCAGCCCAAATCGGCCGCACGTGGCGGTGCTGGGCCAGCCACGCGTTGGGCCGGTTGGGCACGTAAGCGCGTGCGAGGGACATGCGCGGGCTGCACGGGAGTGGGCTGCATGGGCGTAGGTACCCAGCCCATTGTGGAGCATAGTCCATCGAGGGCCGCCAGCTCACTGTGGCCGCATGGACCAATTACCCATTTTCTTTGCATTTTGCATAGTCCACGATACTATTTCATGGACCAGTCATGATCCAATGGCTCTGGTTCGAGCTAGTCATGATCGGATGGTTGAGATTTGATCCGAGCCTGATCAGGACTGTTGTGTGCGATCTGATGGCCCAGGAGGGAGCCGATCATGATCTGACGATACAGATCAATCTCGAGTATGATTAGGATTGAATTTCATACTGAAATACTATTTTTGAGTTTTTGAAATCTATATAATTTTGATTGACGAACCATTTATTGCGTTGGAAAGCTAGCGACGTACTAAATATGTTGAGAGACTTCATGAGAGATTTCAAAAAGTTTTTATAAAAATTTGGAGCATCTTATTGAGAAACTCTTGTATAAGAATTGAGTGATAAATTTTTCTTATATTGTTTGATTTTCTCTCTCATAGTAAAGCTTTGCATGCCCCATGGAGATGAGTCCTTGGACTGATCCACGTACTTGATTGCTTTCTTATTTTATTTTCTTCTTTCTTTCCATCATAATTCGTCAGTACTAGATCCTTAATAAATGATATCAGAAAAGCTGATATCCTAATAGATTGGTATCAGAGCTAGACAGTATCAGAGTGTAGATTGTAGCAGTGGATAGAGATTGAAGAATATGAAAAAGATAAGTGCAATCAAGATGAAGATCAATAGGTTTAATGAGAAGGACAATTTCTTCTTATGACAAGCAAGCACTACAGTAGATAGAGATTGAAGAATATGAAAAAGATAAGTGCAATCAAGATGAAGATCAATAGGTTTAATGAGAAGGACAATTTCTTCTTATGACAAGCAAGCACTACTACAAAAAGAGCCCATGGCAGCGCATACTATGGTAGCGATTTTTGAAACCGCTATAATAGAGTCTATGATAGTGATTATAAGAAACCATTGCTATAGGACCGACCTATAGCAGCGGTTTTTTATAACCATTGCCATAGGTCTGACCTATGATAACTGCTGCTACAGATCAATCTATGGCAGCGATTATTTGTAATCGCTATCATATATTTTTTCTTATTTTTTTTTAAATATTATATAATTTTAAAATTTAATATCCATCTTCATCATTCATTATCTAAATAATTATCATTAGAGTATCATCGCAAAAGATCACTTCGATCCGATGGTCCTAGCTTCATCGATCAAAAAAATTTGATTTCGATGATTACGAACGATGATGCAATGATCTGATAGATGGAGACCTCCGATGGATCCAAAAATCTACAATGATGATCTCGATTATATTTGTAGCATACTATCAAAGTTTTACTTTAATCGGATATAGTTATCTTGGTCAATTTAGTATAGATTATTTTGATTGTTAAATGATAAATAAGTGATCAAAGGACCAGACGGTGTTCGATTGTGAGATAATTTTTTTTATAAATGATCTTGGCTATTACTTTAATTATTTTTTATGGTGATAATTATAAAATTTAACTCGTGAGACTAAGAATGATCAAAAACTATACGTTGCTTGATAATCATTCTTAAACTCTGTTGGTTGTTATACTCGTGCTTTTGCAATATTTGCTTAATTTGAATAGTTCATACAAAAATAATTTAAATTTTACTATCATCGCCATATAAAATAATTAAAATTATATCAAAGATTATTTAACTAGAAAATTATCTCATAATCGAATGCTGTTTAATCCTTTGATCGCTTGTTTCTAATTTAATGGTCGAAATCATTTCATACTAAATTTGAAGGAAAATCCTGATTTTTTGGTCCAGGTTCATTCAGATCTGCTCAGATCAAGAGATATATTTCAAATTTTTTTTTCTTTGATCTGTATCAGATCTGAAATATCTCAGATCTGATTCTTATTATTTTAATAAATAAAATAAAATAAAGATAAATTAAATCAAATTTAATTTACCTGATTTGGGTAATCCAATTACTCGTTGATGATCCTGTATGCAGCGGAAGGTTCTGAATCTAACCATGCAAGTGCCTGGCCTCTACCGGTATCCACTCGGGCTGGATCTGGAGATCCTCTTCTTCTCTATCATGTCTCCAAAAATCAGATCTGGATCTGATCTGGAGGATCTTCAAAACTCCTTTTGAAGATCAGCAGTCGTCCTTTGCAGCAGTGCAGCCTTCTTAGCTTTTGATCGCCTTTCTCTTGATCTGGAATCGCACCAACCAAAATCCAAAACTCCTTTTGGACGTGGAGAGCAAGGGGAGAAGGTGGTTTGGCATGGAGAAGGAGGGGAGAGGCAGCCTAGGGGCGTGGGAATTCTTTCAATCATCTCATCACATATTATTTGAGTTGGGCGCAGGGTCTTATTTATAGACTAAGCTGTGATCCAACTCCTCTTCTTCCCAACCAATCACAATCCTTTGTGAAATCAGATCTAAATCTGATTGGTGGGAATAGAGTCCTGGATTCCTCCTTAGAGGGCGCCTAAGACCAGTCAAAGTTGGTTCTTAGAAGAACTCTAATTGGAATCCAAAAAGGAGATGGAGTCCTTGTCCAACAAGGACTCCTAGGCGCCTCCAACTTGGGCACACGCCAAGGGTGGCGTGCGCCCTCCTCCTTGCCAGGTTCTGGCAGGGGGACAGGCCCCCACCAGCTCTCCAATAGGTGCATGACATGTGGTCAAAAGTCAAAGTGTCAATGGTCAACATTTGACCAGTCAAAGGTAGACTTTTGACCAAAGTCAAAGAACAAGAAATGGCAGGTGACCAAAAATGGCAGGTAATGTCTTACAAAATAAGACAACCTTTTCTGACTTGGACAACCTCCAGTCAGACCATATGAAGGCCTCTGATTGAGCACAAACTCCTTTGGCTCAGTCAGGACAACTTATTTATGATAGTAAAAGAAGAACGTTAGGTTCAATCGAGTGCTAGCACGATTTTCCTTGAACCTAATTGAATCTCATTCAGATCAATTGAACTAGATCAGTTCAATTGATGATCACCAGATTCAAACCCTTGTTTGTGTGACCCAGTTAGGTTCAGTTCTGTATGGTAATGGGATATGTCATGATCTCTATCATCGACATCATCGAAACTCCTTTCGATGGATCAGAACTCTTCTGATTCGAACAGCTAGAATGATCGATCATCTAAATCATTCTAATTGCTCCCAAAATCCACCAGTGACACCTAGCAGTATATGGTGGCAACCCATCAGAGCTGAATGCGAACCTCTTGGTGCAGCTACCTGTGTGATTAAGTTCTTCTATCTTGAGCCCCGATCAGATTAGGGTTAAGGTGAACTCGTCAAACCCTAGTCTCTGTCATATGATGTAATCATTCGATTCGAGTCCAATGTGAAAATCTAAATAGAAACTCTTTCTATTATTTCACTCTGCCATGGCCATGGGCTTCTGGACTTGATTCTCATGATCATCATAGGGCTGCTCCTCTACCACCGAGGTAGATAGATTCCATCTTGATGCAATCCAGTTCCTACAATGAACATGCTATAGCCAACATACACCTCAGGGTTCCATATGGCTAGGAGACCGAGTAATGGTGTAGTCAAACTATAACACCCTCAAGGTGAACTGCCGATGCACCTCAGGTCAAAGAACCAGACACACTACTGCAGCATCGAGTCAGTCATTGACGAGAAGGTAGACTTCCCTAATGACTACTCGAGGTGGTCACGCTCAGTGCCCTCGTTCTCTAACGAGTACCTGTACTCTCGCTCCGGTGTCTCCACACCGTAGACTCAAGACTCATCTACTAAAGAGAAGCGATTGTACACCAACCTTTCGGATCAATCACCATCCTCGTGATGATCCTATGGTCGGGAGCATTTTATGAGTTAATAATGATTATTCATGTCTTAAATTTTCAACTCTTGAAAATATGAATTATCATTACCATTAACTCAAAGGATGTATCACAGACACTAAATACACATATGTGATAGAAAATAACCCATTTTATTGATTATAGTCAAAATTATAATTTTGCCCCTAGAAGTGTATTACAAGTGTCAGCCAATTCTGGCTTCTAGGGCACATATATCTAACAATCTCCCACTTGTCCTAAAGCCAATTGGCTACAAGTCTAAGTCCCATCTTCTCAAGGTGGGCTTCGATCTTCTGCTGGCCCAACGGCTTTGTAAGTGGGTCTGCCACATTATCTGTGGAGTTGACTCTCTTGACCTCGACGTAATCCTTCTCGAGGTAATCGTGGATGAGGATGGTATCCACCATTTGCTTGGAACTCTTCCAGCTGACAGCACCACCATTGCACACAAACAGACTCCCAGATGTCGACTTTCGATCATCTATATCGGACATGAAATCCGAGTCTGTGTATCCCTGGACTTGGAGTTCTCCATTACCAAAGACCAACATCATATCCTTAGTTCTTCTCAAGTACTTAAGGATACATTTCACAGAAGTCCAGTGTTCTTCACCTGGATTTGACTGATATCTGCTTGTGACACTCACAGCATGGGCTATATCAGGTCGTGTACATAGCATGGCATACATGAGGCTCCCTATTGCAGAAGCATAAGGGATCTTGCTCATGCGTTCTATTTCCTCAGGTGTGCTAGGGCACATCTTCTTGGAAAGATGAATACCATGTCTGAAGGGTATTAATCCCCTCTTAGAGTTTTCCATACTAAACCTCTTTAGTACTTTCTCTATGTACATCTTCTGTGAAAGTCCTAGCATCCTATTCGGTCTATCCCTATAGACCTTAATTCCTAGAATAAAGGATGCTTCACCTAGGTCTTTCATGGAGAATTCCTTGGACAACCATAATTTGACTGTTGTCATCATGGGAATATCATTCCCAATAAGGAGGATGTCATCCACGTACAATACGAGGAAGACAACAGCGCTCCCACTGACCTTTTTGAAAACACACGGTTCCTCTTCATTTTTGATGAAACCAAACTTTTTGATCACATCATTGAAATGAGTGTTCCAGCTCCGAGATGCTTGCTTAAGTCCATATATGGACCTTTGCAGCTTGCAAACCTTGTGATCAGTATCACTGGATGTGAAACCTAGCGGCTGTTCCATATAGATATCTTCCTCAAGATATCCATTTAAGAATGCCATTTTCACGTCCATTTGCCATATTTCATAATCGAAATAGGCTGCAACGGCAAGCAATGTGCGGATGGATTTTAGCATAGCCACTGGGAAAAAGGTATCCTGATAGTCAATGCCTTCGCGTTGACTATAACCTTTTGCCACTAGTCTAGCCTTGAATGTCTCCACATTTCCATCTGCACCAATCTTTCTCTTGAAGATCCATTTACACCCAATAGGTACTATACCTTCTGGTGGATCTACCAAGGTCCAGACTTGGTTTGAGTGCATCGAGTCAATTTCTGACTGCATTGCCTCTAGCCATTTCTCGGAGTCGATATCTGATATCGTCTCGTTGTAGGTTTTGGGATCATCACCATGAGCACCATTACCTACGAGGAACATTTTCTCTACTTCCTCTGAAATAATACCTAAGTATCTTTCAGGGGGACGGAAAACTCTTTCCGATCTACGAGGTGGAGGAGGTAGTGTTCTTATTGGCTCAACCTGATTTGGTTCCAATTGGTCCTTAGCTCGTTGTACTTGTGAGACTTTCTCATCAAGCTTAATCTGCTTTCCAATGCCGCTATCTTGAATAAACTATTTTTCAAGAAAGATGGCATGTCGACTCACAATCACATTGTGGTCTTCTGGAATGTAGAAATAGTATCCTAATGACTCTTTAGGATATCCTATGAATCGAGCTCTGAAGGACCTAAACTCTAACTTGTCCGCTTGTTGTCTTTTGACATGAGCCGGACAACCCCAAATTCTGAGATGACTCAGACTTGGTTTCTTACCGTGCCATATCTCATACGGTGTGGTAGGAACGGTTTTAGAGGGAACCCTATTCAGTAGATAAATTGAAGTTAACAATGAGTGTCCCCAAAGAAAATCAGGGAGGTCTGTGAAGCTCATCATGGATCGAACCATATCCAATAGAGTCCGATTTCTCCATTCTGAAATCCCGTTGAGTTGAGGTGTTCCTGGTGGAGTCCATTGAGAGACTATGCCATTTTCCTTGAGATAGTCTAGGAATTTTCGGCTAAGGTATTCACCTCCTCGATCTGATCGAAGAACCTTAATGGGTTTTTTCAGTTTGTTTTTCTACTTCATGTCTGAATTCTTTGAACTTTTCAAAAGCTTCAGACTTGTGTCTCATAAGATACACATACCCATACCTAGACAGATCATCGGTAAAGGTAATGAAGTAGACAAAATTGCCTCTAGCCGGCACATCAAATGGGCCGCACACATCAGTATGTACTAGGGCAAGGAGATCTGTGGCCCTTCTCCCCATGTCCAACAAAAGGGAGTTTAGTCATTTTGCCTTGAAGACAAGATTCACAAGTTGGATATGACTCGAAAGTCAATGGACTCAATAGCCCATTTTTCTCCAATTTGTTGATCCTATCTTCTGCTATATGACCTAATCTCAGGTGCCATAGATATCTATCATTTGGACTATCCCTAGGTCGTTTGGCATTCACGTTTTGCTCGATAGTTAGAATAGGTACATCAATATGTAGCTGATAAAGACCATTAATAAGGAAAACCATTTGCAATTTTATTTCTTTCATAAAGAATGTTACAATGGTCCTTAAAGAAGGTAATCACATAGCCTTCTTGTGCTAAGCATGAAACAGAAATCAAATTCCTGCTAGCTGCAGGCACATAATAACAGTCTTTCAAAACTAAGTCTAAACCAGATGGTAATCGAAGAGGGTATGTTCCCACGGCTACTGCAGCAACTCTTGCTCCATTACCGATGCGTAGGATCATGTCTCCATCCCTCAGCCTCCTGCTATCCTCAAGACCCTGCATGGAAGTGCACAGATGAGCACTAGAACCAGAGTCAAGCACCCAACTGGATGCAGAAGAAACCGTAAGGTTAGACTCAATAACGAGCATACCTCCAGAAGGACCTTCCTTCTTGTTCTTCAGGGTGGCCAGGTAAGTAGGGCAGTTCCGCTTCCAATGGCCGTCGCTGTTGCAATGGAAACACTTTTCTTTGACATCGGCCTTTCTTCTTTGGCTCTGCCTTCTTCTTCTTTGCTCCTTCCACCTTTTGCTTTTTCACAGACTTCTTTTTCTTTCCATAAGACTTTCTTTTGGAAGAAGTCCATTCCATAGCAAGAACTGAGCCTTTAGAACCTTTCATAGAAAGCTCAGCGGTGACCAGCATATTCATTAATTCGGCCAAGGAATTTTGAAGTTTATGCATGTGGTAATTCATGATGAATTGCCCATATGCATCAGTCAAGGATTGCAGAATAATATCATTCTGCAGATCCAAGTCTAACTTCACACCGAGCTTCTCAAGCTCTTCCATGTCCTTGATCATCATCAGACAGTGATCTTGGACTGACTGCCCATCATGCATCTTAGCCTTAAAAAGTCATTTCGTGACTTGATACTTGGCTGCGCGACTCTGTTCACCAAACATCTCCTGCAGGTGAGCCAACATTTGGCGAGCAGTCCCGATATCTTCATGTTGGCGCTGGAGCTCATCAGACATCGAGCCCAACATGTAATATCTGGCCTTATTATCTTCGTCTATCCATTTTTTCAGAGATGCTCTCTGTTCAATGGATGGACGGGCTGGTAAGGTGGGAGGGTCCTGGTCCAATACATGGGTTAACTTCTCGAAACCCAAAACTATTTTGTAGTTCCTGAGCCAATCTTTATAATTGGGTCCAGTCAGTCTATGTGTGTCCAGGATACGTGCCAATGGGTTGGACGCAGACATTTTTCCTGTAGAGAGTCAAAGATTCTAGTTAGATACTGTAATTATGACTTGACCAATTTATTTAGGGAATTTTATTTTTAAACAAATTAGCTCCCACTATTTTCTCGGATCCCTACACTCCCTCTGTAGAGATGCAAAAATCTCCATGATTAATGATTTCTAGTGGGTGGTGCGGTCTCACCAACTGACTCATCACCTCACCTAACAGTTATTGGTGATGGGTTAGCCAATGAGTGAACAACTCTTGTTCAATGATTCTCTAATCATGGTGCACCCAAACTTGGTCTCTAATTCATGAATCTCACCGTATCCAAAATATTGATCCACTCCTTAGTTAAGTCAGACCCACCATTTGCATAGACTGGATTCCTAATTGAGTCTCTCACCGTATCCAAAATATTGAGCCCAACTCATCCTCCAGCCCATAGCATCCAATGCCTAATAGACATGGTTGCATCTTCTCGGTGCAACTGAGCCACTGTATCCAGCCGAGAACAATCAACCCCGGGAAGGGCCCGCACATCTACAATGGTGGAAGACCTCAGACTTAATCTTTTCTTAGGGAGAATTGATTCAGGTCTCATTAAACTAGACTTGTCATAGTCATAACAATTATGACTAACCTAGTGGCATGGGTTAGCTCGGATTATTGACCACCTCAGATCAGAACTGTGTCAACAGATATGGCCAGGTAAGTGAGATCGGTGGAAGGAATATGCCATTAACTCGTACAAGAATGCATTCAGGTCGAGTAGCTTCCAATTAAAAACCAGTCGGTCGTATGTGCCAAACTTACCTTAGACACCAAATTGTTGAGCCAGAACCAATTGGGTTAGCCTACAATCCAGACTCTAACCTCTGAGCCTAATTAGGTCTTGCTTGATCGTGACTCGATCTTGACCCAGACTTAATCCTATTAGGCTGGTCAATTTAAGCATTGTTGATCCCATCTAACCAACTCTTGATTCGGTTTGATCAACCGCTTAGACCTAATTGAGCTACCCAAGCCCGAACCCAGTATTATGAATATGTCTTAGATCTAAAATTCTCAATTTTAGACCTAATTAATATTTCATAATCTTAATTTTTAATTAAGTAGGGTTCATAAACAAAATATGCACAATAAATCCTAGGGTTTCAGGATCTAGGGATTTTGCAGAAAGTAAGTTTTGGATTTCTGATTAAGGACGAACACGCAGCACCCCTACACATCATAAGAACACCCCATCGAATGGGAAGAGAGGGCCTTTAAACCCTTCTTCGTTCTTATGACCGGACGGCCAAGAGGAACGCCTTAATCAGGAACATGCAATACTACAAAACAGTTTTAGATCTATATCATATATCTCATATACAAATTAGATCTAATCATGGCATATTTTGCATACATCTCATGTATCGAATCATGCATATTTTTAGATCTAAATTATCTCATAATAATCTAAAAAATTAGATTTAAATTGATCTAATCAAAATAAATTCTAATCTAGACAATTATGTAGAACTATTCTACAACTAGTCTAGACATGCATCAATCATATCTCATATGATGTTTAAAATTAAATAATTTTTATTTGCTATTTTTTAGATGTTATTATAACCATTATAATATCAAAAAATAGTAAATAAATAGATCTAAAATATGATTTAATCAAATTAAATTAAAAACATGCAAGACTATTCTATAGAACTATTCTATTTTAGAACTAGTCATGCATATTTTCTAATCTTAGATCCAAATCATTTAATTTTAATTTTTTCTGATTTTCAGATCTGATCACATCTCATGTGACATCTAAAATCACTTATTTTTCTAATTAAAATAAATTTAAAATTAGATCTAAATACTTTTAGAACCTTGGCTCTGATACCAGTTGAAGGAAAATCCTGATTTTCGGTCCAGGTTCGTTCAGATCTGATCAGATCAAGAGATATATTTCAAAAAATTTTTTCTTTGATCTAATCAGATCTAAGATATTTTAGATCTAATTCTTATTATTTTAATAAATAAAATAAAATTAGATAAATTAAATCAAATTTAATTTACCTTGATTTGGGTAATCCTATTACCCGTTGATGATCCTGTAATGCAGCGGAAGGTTCTGGATCTAGCCACGCAAGTGCCTGGCCTCTACCGGTATCCACTCAGGCTGGATCTAGAGATCCTCTTCTTCTCTATCACATGTCTCCAAAAATTAGATCTGGATCTGATCTGGAGGATCTTCAAAACTCCTTTTGAAGATCAGCAGTCGTCCTTTGCAGCAGCGCAGCCTTCTAGCTTTTGATCGCCTTTCTCTTGATCTGGATTCGCACCAACCAAAAATCCAAAACTCCTTTTGGACGTGGAGAGGAGAGGGAGAAGGTGGGTTTGGCATGGAGGAAGGAGGGGAGAGGCAGCCTTGGGGCATGGGAATTGTGATTTCAATCATCTCATCACATATTATTTGAGTTGGGCGCAGGGTCTTATTTATAGACTAAGTCTGTGATCCAACTCCTCTTCTTCCCAACCAATCACAACCCTTTGTGAAATCAGATCTAAATCTGATTGGTGGGAATAGAGTCCTGGATTCCTCCTTAGAGGGTGCCTAAGACCAGTCAAAGTTGGTTCTTAGGAGAACTCTAATTGGAATCCAAAAAGGAGATGGAGTCCCTTGTCCAACAAGGACTCCTAGGCGCCTCCAACTTGGGCACACGCCAAGGGTGGCGTGCGCCCTCCTCCTTGCCAGGTTCTGGCAGGGGGACAGGCCCCCACCAGCTCTCCAATAGGTGCATGACATGTGGTCAAAAGTCAAAGTGTCAATGGTCAACATTTGACCAGTCAAAGGTAGACTTTTGACCAAAGTCAAAGAACAAGAAATGGCAGGTGACCAAAAATGGCAGGTAATGTCTTACAAAATAAGACAACCTTTTCTGACTTGGACAACCTCCAGTCAGACCATATGAAGGCCTCTGATTGAGCACAAACTCCTTTGGCTCAGACAGGACAACTTATTTATGATAGTAAAAGAAGAACGTTAGGTTCAATCGAGTGCTAGCACGATTTTCTTGAACCTAATTGAATCTCATTCAGATCAATTGAACTAGATCAGTTCAATTGATGATCACCAGATTCAAACCCTTGTTTGTGTGACCCAGTTAGGTTCAGTTCTGTATGGTAATGGGATATGTCATGATCTCTATCATCGACATCATCGAAACTCCTTTCGATGGATCAGAACTCTTCTGATTCGAACAGCTAGAATGATCGATCATCTAAATCATTCTAATTGCTCCCAAAATCCACCAGTGACACCTAGCAGTATATGGTGGCAACCCATCAGAGCTGAATGCGAACCTCTTGGTGCAGCTACCTGTGTGATTAAGTTCTTCTATCTTGAGCCCCGATCAGATTAGGGTTAAGGTAAACTCGTCAAACCCTAGTCTCTGTCATATGATGTAATCATTCGATTCGAGTCCGATGTGAAAATCTAAATAGAAACTCTTTCTATTATTTCACTCTGCCATGGCCATGGGCTTCTGGACTTGATTCTCATGATCATCATAGGGCTGCTCCTCTACCACCGAGGTAGATAGATTCCATCTTGATGCCAATCCAGTTCCTACAATGAACATGCTATAGCCAACATACACCTCAGGGTTCCATATGGCTAGGAGACCGAGTAATGGTGTAGTCAAACTATAACACCCTCAAGGTGAACTGCCGATGCACCTCAGGTCAAAGAACCAGACACACTACTGCAGCATCGAGTCAGTCATTGACGAGAAGGTAGACTCCCTAATGACTACTCGAGGTGGTCACGCTCAGTGCCCTCGTTCTCTAACGAGTATCTGTACTCTCGCTCCGGTGTCTCCACACCATAGACTCAAGACTCATCTACTAAAGAGAAGCGATTGTACACCAACCTTCCGGATCAATCACCATCCTCATGATGATCCTATGGTCGGAAGCATTTTATGAGTTAACAATGATTATTCATGTCTTAAATTTTCAACTCTTGAAAATATGAATTATCATTACCATTAACTCAAAGGATGTATCACAGACACTAAATATACATATGTGATAGAAAATAACCCATTTTATTCATTATAGTCAAAATTATAATTTTGCCCATAGAAGTGTATTACAAGTGTTAGCCAATTCTGACTTCTAGGGCACATATATCTAACAAAATTGACCATGATAACGATATCCGATTAAAGTAAAATTTTGATAGTATGCTACAAATATCACTAAGATCATCGTTACAAATTTTTAGATTGATCGGAGGTCTCCATCTATCAGATTATTGCATCATCATTCGTGATCATCGAAATCAAATTTTTTTGATCGATGAAGCTAGGGCCATCGAATCGAGGTGATCTTTTGTGATGACACTCTAATGATAATTATTTAGATAATGAATGATAAAGATGAATATTAAATTTTAAAATTAAATAATATTTAGAAAAAAATAAAAAAAATATTTTCAATCTACGACAGTGGTTACTAGAAACCGCTACTATAGATCTATGGCAGCAGTTAGAAAATTCATCTACATCCATGCCTGATCCTATGGTTGGTGGAATGACAAACAGTGAGGATGTAGAGAAGGTTCATAAGTTGATGGAGGATGCTAATGTTCCATTGTATCTTGGATATGAAAAGATGGTGAAGCTAGAGTTCTTAATCCGATTGTATCATGCAAAATACTCCAATGGATTTAGTAATAATGAAGTGAACTGCATATTAGAGCTTTTGGGGGACATTCTTCCGTATGATGTATAAATTTTGAAGAATAATTATGAGGCATCGAAGATTATTGAATAACTAGGTTTTGCTTACATCAAGGTACATGCATCTCCCAATGATTGCATGCTCTATTGGGAGGGTGATGTCAACCAAAACGAGTGCATGAGGTATGGTGTGTCACGTTGAAAATAGAATAAAGATGGCATATCATCTCAAAAGTTGATGTGGCACTTTTCTTTGATTTCAAGACTACAAAAGTTGTTTATATCGGCAAGGACATCGAAGGACATGAGATGGCATATAGAGGATCGAACAAAAGATGATGTATTGAGGCATCCAGTCGATGGAGAGGCATGACAGAAGTTTAATAAATTACATCCTAAATTTGCATATGAGATATGTAATATGAGGTTGGGTTTGTTGTACGACGATTTCAATCCGTTCAAGCATATGAATACCGTCTATAGTATATGGTCAGTATTTATTCATGTTTATAACCTCCTACCATAGATGTGTATGAAAAATCCTTTGCTTTCTTGATATTGGTCATTCCTGGACCGATGGAGATAGATAATGATATTGATGTTTATTTGCAGCCTCTTATTGCCAAGCTAAAATAGTTATGAAGCATTCAAGATGTTCCAACTTTTGATGCTTTACTGAATGAGTTATTCTCCATGCATACAGTACTTTTATGGACAATAAATGACTTTTCAGTCTATGCTCTAATGTTGGGTTGGAGCACTAAAGGTGAGCTAGCATGCCTAATTTGTGGAAAAAATATCTGATCTAGAAGGTTGACACATCGAAGGAGCTTTAGCTATATGAGGCATCGATGTTTTCTTCGTCAAAATCATCCATACAGAAGAGATGCACGCTTCTTTGATGGCACTGTTGAAGAAGGTGAGGCGCCTAGCCGTATGTCTGGAAGTAATGTATTTAAAGAGTTGGATGGTCTCAGTGTTGAATTTGGAAAAGATGATCTGATTGGTGGTAAAAAAAAGAAGCATCGATCAAAGAAAGATGACACATACTTTAATTGAAGAAAAAAGAGCATCTTCTTTGACTTACCATATTGGGAGACAAACTTATTGCACCACTGCTTAGATGTAATGCATATTGAAAAGAATGTGTACGAGCTCCTATTGGCAACAATCTTAAATATCAAAGATAAGACTAAGGATGACTTGCATTCTCGATTTGACTTGAAAGAATGGGGTATTAGGAGATCACTCCATCCAGAGTCGATAGGGAGAGAACAGTGGAGGCTCCCTCATGCATGCTATGTTATGAATGCCTCCGAACAGTCCATATTTCTTCGTGTGTTGGAGAATATAAAGATCCCTGATGGATACTCAAGCAACATATCAAAGCATGTGAATAGTAAGAATATCAAACTTATGGAATTGAAGATGCATGATTATCATGTGCTGATGCAGAAATTGATCACAATAGCTATTCGCAGCGTATTGCCAAAAAATATCAAAGTGATTGTTATTCATCTTTCTAACTTTTATAGAGATATTTGTGCAAAGAGGTTGCTTAAGAAAGACGTGAAGAAAATGAAGAAAAGGGCAGTGACTATATTATGTGATCTGGAGAAGATATTTTTACCATCATTTTTCATGATTATGATGTATCTCACCGTGCACCTTATAAAAAAAGTTACACTTGAAGGCCCAGTGTTCTATCGATGGATATATCCTATTGAGAGAAATATTCAAACTCTGAAATCTTATGTAAGAAATATGAATTGCCCGGAGCAATCCATAGTAGAAGATTATTTGGATCAAGAATGTATGGATTTTTATATCATGTACTTAAACAAGCTCGAGACATGTCATAATCGGCCAATAAGAAATTAAGATGATCAGTATGAGCCAATTGAGCCTGCATTTGAGTCCATTCCATAGCCAGATGGACTTTCCACTTCACACCACCTCACTGATTTAAATATTGAGAAAAAAGATAAGGCACACCGCTACGTGGTCTTCAACTATGATGTCATCGAGCCATACATAAGATGAGTCACTTAGTCTTATTTATTTTATAATAATTAAAAATAAATATTTAATTATATCTAAATTTATTTTTTATGCATGCAGCAAACATAAGAAGATCATAAGAGTAAAATATGATGCTCTAAGTATGCGGAAGAAAGAAAAAATGCACAATAAAAAATTTTCTGAATGGTTCAAAGATCATGTAAGCGATTATATATTCTTACCTTATACAACTTATTTGAACATGTTTACAAATTAGATGTGGAGATTGCAGCTCAGTGATGTGAGCCCTGAAGTGCGTGCTCTTTCAATGGATCCTAATCGTACCATGCGTGAGTATAAACAGCTCGTCATTAATGACTACAGGTTTAATATTCATAGCAGGTTCGTAAATATGGCAACACAAAATAGTGGTGTCATGTTGGGCACCACCACTGGGTGTTATGCTAGCTCAAGGGGTTCACAGTCTCGTACGAAGGATTTAAACTATTATGGCATGGTGGAGAAGATAGTCATCTTGGACTATTATTCTAAAGAAAGGATTGCATTGACGAAGTGCGATTGGTTTGACACCTTATCATAGTCTGGGATGAAGACTGATGAGTATGGTTTTACTCTCGTTAACATGCAACACCATCTCCGCACTGAAGAACCATATATACTTGTCTCCCAAGCTAGTCAAGTCTTCTACGTTAGTAATCCCTTGGAGCCTTAATGGGGTGTTGTTGTAAAGATAGTGCCTAGGCATATTTTTGATGATACTGAAGTTAATGACGATGTTGGACCATGCATGCAAAGTGCTTCTCTAGGACAAAACTTATCTGGTACTGTCGAGATCCTAGACACATATATCAGGAGCGATGGTGATGTTTATATTGTAGATGTCATTAGATGATGACTTTAATATTCTGGTATAAATTATTAGAGTCTATTTATTGATGTATTACTAATATTATTGTTCAATTTGTTATATTTGTTGCCTAGAGGTTGCAACCCCAGAGGAGGGGTGAATTGGGTTTATAAAATAGAGATGGTTGGAGAGAGATTTCGAAACCTCTCGATTTTGAACGAGATGTCTCGTCAGAACCATGACACCTCTCGAGAATCCTATGAGACTTCTCACTTTTAGAGTATAGAAACTATGTTTCTATTTTGGTCAAAGAGATTTTTGAGAGATTTTTGCTACTAATCAAAGAGATTTAATTTTTATTTGAATTTTTTTTATATCTTTCTTGTTTTGGTCAAAGAGCTCTCTTTCTTCTGATTTTTGGAAGTTTAAGAAAAATTTCTTCTTTAAGGATCTTGACTTGATGAATTTTTGTAGATCTATTTTTGAAATAATTCTTTAATTTAAATATCTGAAAAGACCTACATCCACTCATGAAACACATGATTAAATACTCAAACTCATGTTGATTAATGTTGTAGATCATGATGGCACCAAAATGTCATCTAGCTTTCACCCTCGTCCCTCGAATGACTACATGGAGCTTCGCATTTGAGCCGTGCCAGTAGGCCATGCTGGTAGGCTGTGCCATGCCATATCGTGAGCCATGCCGTGCCTTGGGTCATGCCATGTCGGTAGGTTGTGTCGTGCCATACCGTGTCGTGCCATGTCGGTAGGCCATGCCTTGAGCCATCATGCCAGTAGGCCATGTCGTGCCATGTTGGACTATGTCAGTGGGCTGTATCATTCCATGCCATGCCGTACCATGTCGGTAGGTCGTGCTTTGGGCCGTGCCATATCGACCGCTTAGAGAATCTCCGACCGCTAAGAGAACCCCCGACCGCTAAGAGAACTTCCATCTTGTTGCTCTTGTTTATTGCATTGCATAGCAATAGACCCGTCAATTGATTAGTGTACATAATCTTCAGCATCCGTATATTTATATATAATTGTATGGATGGTACCTAGGCATATCTTTGATTATTATTCAACATGTTATATTGGTTAATATTCATTAATATTGCAGATCACGATGGCATCGAAATGCCATCTAGCTTTCACCTCTGTCTTTCGATAGGTTATGTGGAGTTCAATATCTGATGAGCAGTCGGAGCATACTCTATCCACCTTTGCATCGATTGCTCAAGGACCTCCACTGTCGGCATCTACTCCACCGATGGCATCTACTCCACCAACATCTGAGCCTTCACCATCATCCACATCTTCGACACATGCTACTCCACCGACATCTGAGTCTACATTTTTATTATATTATTTATTTATTTTTTATATAGTATTTATATACTTATATATTTGCATAATATATTTTCATTGTAGGTGCATCATCCAATCAGATATTTCATGGTCCTACATGTATGGCGCATGTATGGAACCACCAACATCAGGTGCAGTATGATGCGGAGGGGAGGCCAATAGGGGAGACCGTGCGCGAGATGCATTCCTTTTTTGGAGTGCTTGTGAGGCGATCAATCATTATTCTTATAGAGCCCAGAGACTGGCGATTGATGGATGATGCTGTCAGGGACCGAATGTGGAAGGAGATATGGGTAAGTATATCTTAATTATATTTATGCATTTTACATATTTACACTATGTTTGATTAGAATAATTTTATAAATAACTTTTGATAACTTTGTGTAGAGAAGTACGACTTTTTTGATCACGAGAGGGCTCGAGATGCCCGACTGAAGAAGATCGGAGAGTTGTAGCGGGGCTACAAGATCAATCTCTACAGAGGATGGCTCAAACACTGACGAGACGCTCTAGAAAAGCTTGTTCCATAGATATAGAACTGTCCTCCGAGTCAGTAGGAGAGGATGGTTACACATTGGAGGAGTTAGAAGTTTGAGGTAAAATTACTAATTTTTAAATTTTTTAATATACTTAAAGTTATATTTAAATATTTTTTAAATATTTATTATTTATTTGAATACTTATTAGGCTACCTTCCATCAAAATCAGGCAGCCCAAGAGTATACGCATACTCTAGACCGTCAGTCTATGGTCAGTCGTGTGAATAGAGAGGTAATAAATTTTAAATCTTACTAGATAAATTAAATTAATATTTTTTTTATATTTTTAATAAACTGATTCATTGTTATAGCTGATGAGAGATGGAGTGATGTCCAATCGTAGCGAGATCTTTTGATCCAGCCATACAGATAAGAAAGGCAGATCGATGAACATCGCGATCGAAAGAATTTTTGTAAGTATTAAATATATTAGTATATATGATTAGTATTATAGTATTTTTTATAAAATTTTATTTGAATTTATAATTACAGGATCAGTTAGATTGCTTGCAAGTGAGAGCCCGGATATCTCTGGCACCCATGACCATCTATCTCAGGTCTTGGAGCCTGAGCACTCTAGAAGGATCCAATGTAGGCCCGAACATACGTCGATCAGTTATTGGTCTGAGACGAGCATCTTTTTATGGGCTTTCGGTGTCGTTAGTTGGAAGGAGCTTGAGGAGGCATTAACACAGGCAGATCATACTGTGATACGGACAGATTGAGCTGAGAAGCGTGCATCTCATCTGGAGGGCATCATGAGAGACATGGTGTCAATGCTCAGTGCACGTTTTGGAGGCATCTTCATGGGCTTTGAGGATATGTTGGCCCATATTGCAACTCCAGCTCCTCCAGCTCTGGCTCCATCTCTAGCTCCAACTTCGACTTCAGCTCTAGCTCTAGCTCCGGCTCCAGCTCCAGCTCATGCCCCATCTCCCGGTGACAACGACAATATAGATTTAGGAGACTTTTGATGTATTTTTTTTAAATATTATAATAAATTTTATTTGATAATAAAATTTTAGCATTTTAAAAATATTTTTATGTTTGTAATATTTTTTTTATATTATATATCTCTGCATTTATCAGATAAAATATATAAAAAATTAAAAAAAAAATATTTTTTTAATTATTCAGAAGCTATAGCAGTGATTTTACAATCGCTGTCGTAGGTAATGTATCAACCGTTGTATTAGACCTATGACAGTGGTTACATAATCGCTTTCATAGATTAGTCTATGATAGTGATTTAGAAACCACTGCAATAGATACTCTACGATAGTGATTTTTAGAACCACTACAACAACCGCAGCCATAGACTTATGACGATGGCACTGTCAGAACCGCTGCAACAACCGCTATCATAGATCTACGATGATGGTGGTAGTGGCAGTGGTTAGCTAACCGCTGCCATAGCCTATAGTAGTGATTTTTTGGACACGGTAGCGGTTATAAATCATTGTCGTTGCCCTGTTCTATAGTAGTGAAGGGTAAAGGATATTCTCATCCAACATAGATTGATCGATGCTCTCTTGAACAATGAGATGCCCTATTATGAAGATGAAGAATTAGAAGCGGATCCAGATACAGATGGTGAGCATAATCTGCTTGTACCTAATGGATGATGTTGTGATCCATATACTTATGAGACTTCTTCGATGGCACTGTAATTAAAGTTTGAGGAGTTGTACATGGCGAAGTTGCTCACCAACATACTATACTTTTGGAGGTAGTTCTACTAGCTATGGATGAACAAAGGTCAGAGCGTGTGGGAGCTTCTATCCAACTTTCAGAAGATCTTCACCGACCTCCTTAGCATTGGTGAAAAAGTTAAAAAGATCAGGGCATTGGTCTTTCTAGCATCGCTTTTTTCTTCATATGAGTTCTTGGTGACTACTCTTCTAGTAAAAAAGAGCACCATTAAGATAGATGAGGTCACTATAGCGATACTTCAGAATGAGGTTCTCAGAAGGAAGAACTCAGTTTCGAGCTTAGATGGCGGTTGCTCAGCTTTGATAGTTTCTAAAGAAGTAGGAGGTAGTAGATGGAGCGACATAGGATTATGAGAAGGACGATCCAGATTCAAAATGAGGGATCAAAGCAAGATCAGATGCTACAGGTATGACGAGTTGGGGCATCAATATTGAAAATAGTATCTTAAAGCCAATCGTCAGTCTGTTGATGATTAAACTAATTTATGTAATTATATATAAATTATTAATTAAATAAAAATTATTCTAACTTTTTATCATAAATTTTTTATCTTCTAATGAACTTCTATCTATTGTGATGAAGTTCTTAGGACTATTTAGAATCGATAAAGAAGGATTTATCATTTAGTCCTTAAATAAGTTCACGACCAAATGATATGTTGTTACCAAGGATGATAACATTTATCGAGTATAGGTCATTGTGTGCCATATAGGTTGGTTGTTGACCCTCGAATTGATTTTGATGATAATAAAAGCATTCGAGTATAATTTATTAAGTTACTAATATTATTTTGAGGTTGTGTAGTTTTATATTCTAAGTATTCATAATGCTCTAAGTGAATTTCATTGATCAAATAAAGTACCATCAATCAAGAGGCTCTTGAAGAAAATTAAGAATTGACACACTCTAGAAAGAATGGTTAATGAGAGATAAATCAAATTTTGGAAGTAAATCTAGCCTACAAAAAAAATTGGAGAAGAAAGGCTGTCAAAAATCAAATGGCATGCTTGGCATGAATCTTAGTCAACTAAGCCAGGAGTTAGTTGACTAAGTATTAGAGAATAGCAGAAGTAGAAAGCATAGAAAAATAAAAATTTAGATCCCAAAAGACTTAGTCGACTAAGTTTGAGACTTAGCCGACTAAGTATCAGAAGACAGTAGAATATAGAGAGCACAGAAAAGCCAGAATTCTGAATCCAGAGAACTTAGTCGACTAAGTCTCAGAGATTGGTCGACTATGTCTCAAAAGACTGCACAAGATAGAAAGTGCAGAAAAGGCTAAAGTTGAGATATAGGGGACTTAGTCGACTAAGTCAAGAAGGTTAGTCGACTAAATCACTATAATGGCTAGTTTTTTCTAGAATTATACTTTTCAGTTTCAACTTTTTTTCAATGGCTAGATTTTCGTGTCCAATGGTTAGAAAATTAAATATGGCTTCTTCAAAGATTTTAGAGTGGTGGAAAAGCCTTGGAATATATAAGAAACATTTAAGAACTTCAAGAGAGATTTTTTTTTTGTAACCTATATTCAAGAGCTTTCAAGCCTGTACCAAGTGCATTCATTGTGAGAGCTATTAAGTGAAGTGAAGGATCTGTTCTTCTGAATTATTCCTTATCCTTCCAATCATCCTAAGGTTAAGAGAAGTCAAGATACAAGCATTGAAGAGCTTCATCAACTTCTTTCAAGCATTAAAGAAGAAGAACAAAGCAATCAAGCCTTCCATCTTGCAAACTCTTTTTTTTAGGCTTCATTGAGTTTTTCTTTCTAAACTCCTTTAAATATTATGATTGTATTTTATTTGTTTACAAGTTTCTTAAGGTGAGAAACTTGAGATTCGTCCAAGCCTAAAGTTGGACGTTGAAAAGGTTTGATCGGTGAGCCTAAGTCAAAATCAATCGGGGTTGATTGTTAATCCAAAAAAATAATCATTATAAAGATTGTAGTTGGTGAGCCTAGGTTAAAATCAACCGAATTGGATTGTGAGTCAAAAAAAAATAATCAAACTATAATCAATTGAGTGATTATAGTTGAACTCTTAAGTGGTTTATTTGAGGAGTGGACGTAGGTGACGAGTTTAGCACCAAACCACTGTAAAAGCTTGATCTCTTGTGCTTGTCATTATGTTGTTTACATTGCTCTCATTCTATACTTATGTCTCACATTATTTCACCAAGCACACTACATTAAAATTTAGTTTAATTAGAGTTTAAATTTTTTAAATATTCAATTCATCCTCCTCTTGGATGGCCATCCTTGGGCAACAAGTGGTATCAAAGCGGGTGCTCTAATATTAGTTGTTGACCTAATGGTCATAGAGCCAAAGATTTAATGGCAAACCTAATTAAAAATTTATTGGTTGAAGGGCAATCAACCAATAGACCACCATTTTTTAATGAAAATAATTATATCTATTGGAAAGCAAGAATGAGGATATTTATACAAGCACAAGATTATGACATGTGGAATGTTATAGTGAAAGGCCCCTATACACCTACAATTATAATTGATGGCATATCCATTTCAAAGCTCAAAAAGGTTTGGGATGAACATGACAAAAGAGAAGCACAACTTAATGCCAAAGCAATAAATGTGTTATATTGTGCTCTGAATGCAAATGAGTTTAATAGGATATCAACATGTTCATTCACCAAAAAAATTTAGGATAGACTTGAAGTTACCCATGAGAGTACTAATCAAGTCAAAGAATCCAAGATAAACATGTTGGTACACAAGTATGAATTATTCAAAATGAAATCACATGAAACTATCACCGAAATATTCATAAGATTCACCAATATATTAAATGGTTTAAAGAGTCTAGGAAAGGATTATTATAATAGTGATATGTGAAAAATTTTTAGATCCTTGTCGAAGAATTAGGAGCCAAAAGTGATTGTCATTCAAGAAGCAAAGAACTTAAATAAGTTAGCTTTGGAAGAGCTCATTGGATCTCTTATGAACTATGAGCTAAATATTAATCAAGAAAAGGAAAAAGAGGTGAAGAAAAAGAAAGCAATAGCCCTCAAGACTGCTGTCATCTATGAAGAAGAAAGTGACTCCGAAGAGAGTTCAGAGGATGATAAAGAGATGACCATGATAGCAAGAAGATTCAAGAAGTTCATGAGAAGGAGAAAGAGATTTGAACTTAAGAAAAAGTTTAACAAAGAAGAAGGTAGCAAAGAAAAGGAAAAAAAAAAGGAAAAGAAACAACCATCCATTTCTTATTAGTGCAAGAAGCCTGGACACTTCCAGATGGATTGTCCAATATGGAAGAAAAGCTTCAAAAAATTTAAGAAGAAAGCATACAAAGCCACTTGGAGCAATGATGAGGACTTTTCTTCAAGTAAGGAAGAATATTAGGGAGAAGAAAAGATAAATCTTTGTCTCATGGTATATAATGATGATGAGGTAAATGATAACACTTTAATTTCAAATTTTACTTTTTATATGATGCTTTTAATGACTTAATTGATGAATTTAAGAAGTTATCATATAAAAATAAAAGAACTAAAGAAAGATAACCAACTCTTAACCAAAGACAAAGCTAAAGTAGAAGAAGATATGAAAGAACTATAAAATAAATTAGATGAATCTAGTGAAAAGAATGTATCCTTGCAAGATGAAATAGTAAGACTAAGATCAATTATGGATAGATATATGATTAGTTCAAAAAATCTTCAAACATTGATTGATAATCAAAAGATGATTTTCGATAAAGCCGGTTTAGGATACAATCCATAAAGAAAATAAAAATTTCTAAGAAATATGTTTGATAGATCATAAAATCAAAGAAAAATCATAACTTATTTTAAATGTAATAAGATTGGACACAAAGCATTTGAATGTATATTAAATGTAAATAAGAAGCTTAATACAAACCAATAAAAAATAAGACAAATTTAGGTTTCAAAAGAAATCATTTGTGCTAACCTTAAAGGACCCAAGTTAACTTGGGTACCTAAATCTACTTTATTTCATGTATAGATGTGCTTGGCATTTGTGAGAGCTAAAAGAAGATGGTATCTAGATAGTGGATGTTCGAGGCACATGACAGGAGATAGATTTTAATTTATCTCTCTTGAAGCAATAGATGGAGGTGTAGTGACATTTGGTGACAATGGTAAAGATAAAATTATTGGTCATGGTAATATTTTGATCACACCCTCTACTTATATAGAAAATATATTACTAGTTGATGGTTTAATGCACAATCTACTTAGTATTAGTCAATTATGTGATAAAAGTTTTAATATTTCATTTAAGTCATCTCACTGCATAGTAACCAATTCATTTGATGATAGTATTAAATTCATTAAAAAAAGACATGGCAATGTTTATATTATTGATCTTGATGAACTTAGAAAGAAAAATGTTGAATGTCTTGTTACTATAAATGCTAAAATAAATGAATCTAGTTAGATATGGCATAATAGGCTAGGTCATGTAAGCATGGACTCATTGTCTAGATTAATCAAACTTGACTTAGTAAAAGATTTATCCAAAATAAATTTTGAAAAGAATAAGATTTGTAAAGTATGTCAATTTGAGAAACAAACAAAATCATCTTTCAAATCCAAGAATATTATCTCAACAACTAGATCTCTAGAGTTCATATAGATTTATTTGGACCAATTTCGACTACAAGTCTAGAAGGAAAATGATATAGTTTTGTGACAATCGATGATTTTTCAAGGTATACTTAGATTTTGTTTTTATCTTATAAAGATAATGCTTTTGATATATTTATTGAGCTATTTAACAAAATCATAAAAGAAAAAATATAATATTTTGTATATAAGAAGTGATCATGGCACGAAATTTGAAAATCAAAAATTTAAAAATTTTTGTTCTAAGAATGGAATAAACCATAATTTTTCAGCCCCTAAGATACCCCAATAAAATGGGATGGTAGAAAAAAAGAATAGAACATTGATTGAAATGGCACAGACCATGCTTTATGAAAGCAATCTCTTCAAATATTTTTAGACAGAAGCTATTAACATCACTTGCTATATGCTAAATAGAGCATTAATTAGATCTATTTTGAAGAAAAGTCCATATGAGCTTTACAAAGAAAAGAAATCTAATGTTTCATATTTTAAAGCTTTTGGATGTAGATGCTTCATTCTGATAAATGGTAAAGATAAATTAGATAAGTTTGATGCAAAATCAGATGAAGGTATTTTACTAGGCTATTCAACTAATAGTAGAGCATACAGAGTGTTTAACAGAAGAATATTAGTTGTAGAGGAATCCGTGCATGTCATTTTTGATGAAACTAACTCTCTAAAAGCAAAAGAAGAGGAAAATAAAATGGATGCGGATAATTTAGAAAAGAAATTGAAGAATATGATATATTTTCACAAGAATAAGAAGGTGAAAAGCAAGACGTTGAAGAAAGGGAGCAACAACCTCAAGAGGAGCAAGGTATATCTAATTTACCAAAAGAATGGAGGTATGATCACAATCATCCCAAATAATTAATTATTGATAATCCATCTCATGGAGTTAAAACTAGATCATCTTTTAGGGAGGCTATGAGTCATATTGCATTCATATCTTACTTAGAACCTAAGAATATAATTGAAGCTGAAAAAGACTCAAATTGGATATTAGCAATGTAAGAAGAGTAAAACCAATTTGAAAGAAATAAAGTTTAAAAATTAGTTGAAAGATCTAAAATTTTCTTGTAATTGGAACTAAATGGGTCTTTAAAAATAAACTTGATGAAAAGAGGAATGTAATTAGAAACAAAGCTAGATTGGTTGCACAAGGATACAATCAAGAAGAAAGAATCGATTTTGATGAATTCTTTGCACCTGTAGCTAGACTTGAAGCTATTAGATTGCTTTTAATATTTGCTTGCTTTATGAATTTCAAACTTTTTTAAATGGATGTAAAAAATACATTCTTGAATGGATTAATTGAGGAGGAAGTCTATGTAGAATAACCTCCAAATTTTAAAAATCAAGAATTGCCAAATCATGTGTATAGACTTGAAAAGGCACTCTATGGATAAAAACAAGCCCTTAGAGCTTGGTATGATAGGTTGAGCAAGTTTCTATTAGATAATGACTTTAGAAAAAAAAATGTAGACAAAACATTGTTCGTTAAAAGAAAATCAAACAACTTACTAATCGTACAATTATATGTTGATGACATTGTGTTTGGAGCTACTAATGAAGATTTATGTAGAGAATATGCTAGTCTCATGCAGGAAGAGTTCGAGATGAGCATGATGGAAGAACTCAATTTCTTTCTTGGACTCCAAATCAAGCAATCATATGAGGAAATATTCATCAACCAAAGCAAATACATAAAAGAAATGCTAAAGAAATTTGGGATGAAGAATGTTAGAGAGACTAGCACCCCTATGAGCACAAGTTGTAAGCTTAACCTAGATCCAAAAGAAAAAGCAGTAGATCCCAAATTATACAGAGATATGATTGGATCTTTGCTTTATTTAACTATAAGTAGGCTTGATATAATGTTTAGTATAGTATGTGTGCACATAATCAATCAAACCCTAAAGAATCACATATAGCTGCAGTTAAAAGAATCTTCAAGTATTTGATAAACACTCAAGATGTAGGATTGTGGTACTCAAAATAATCTTCACTAGACTTAATTGGATATAGTGATTCAAATTTTGCTGGATGTTGCTTAGATAGAAAAAGTACAAGTGAAATATGTCAGTTTCTAGGAGTAAATTTGATCTCATGGTTTAGTAAGAAATAAAATTTAGTAGCCTTATCTACGATGGAAGCTGAATATATTGCTGTTGGGAGTTGTTGTGTTCAACTATTATGGATCAAACAAAAATTAGAGGACTATGATATCACTTGTAATCATATTCCTATTCGATGTGACAATACTAGTGCTATAAATTTAATAAAGAATCTAATATTACACTCAAGAATAAAACATATAGAGATTAGGCATCATTTTATTAGAAACCATGTATAAAATAATGACATAATTCTTGAGTTTGTGCCAACTAAAAATTAAATTGTAGATATTTTTACTAAACCATTAAATGAAGAAAGGTTTTGTGCCACAAGAAAGCAATTAGGATTATTTGATCCATATTGTTAAAATTATTGAATATGTTTGTATGGTATGATATGATGAATTTTTCATAAATCATCCTTACATTAATTCCATTGAAAAAGACATGAGTCATTGTAAGACTTTTTGGACTGAAACTTTAGCCATTAAGTTATGTGCCAAACTGAGCAGACTAAGATAAAAAGTCATAGTTGACTAAGACTTAGTTGACTAAGAACTTAATCTTAGTCAACTAAGTATTGAAAATCCTATTTATAAAATAGAATACCCTTGGGACTTTGTTTATTTTCCATTCTTCCTTTCTTAGCCGTCCCAACTCAGAATCCTAGGGCATCCATTTTCTCTCCAAAAATCTCCAAATTAGAGCCCTAAAAATCTTGAGGAAGAGGACTTGGATCCATGGCATCGAGGAAGTTGCACTCATCCTAAGATCACTTCTATTCAACTACGATTGTATGAGCAGAGGATCAGGAACCGTTCGGATGCCACTGAGCAACCATAATCCGATCCGATCCCTATTCCTCCAGCCACGTCTCCACCTTCCTCACCTCCTTCTTTGGCCGCTCCAACTGCAGGTGCTTCACCATTCTCACCGCCCCATCGTTCCACTCCTATTTCCACGTCTGTTCAACTCCCATCTCAGGTCACACCCTCTTCCTCAAAGGTGATACCATTCAAGGGCTGTGACTACTAGAAGAAAGATAAATTTTGGATTTCTAGAAAAATAAGGATTTGAGATTGGGGATTGCATCAAATTTCAAGGATGGGAGTACTTATGTTCGCTAAAATTGCCCACTTACCCAAATCTTGTAAGGAAGTTTTATGGAAATGTAAGGATAGGTTCTCAGTCTCTGGAATCTAAAGTTAAAGGGGTCAAGATATATTTGACAGTAGAAAATCTAGGGTAGTTACTGAAGACTCCGATAGAAGAGGCTGAGAGGTTTGACGATCGGCAAGAAGAACTTCGTCTGCTGTTTAATTGGGATGTTGCTTTGAATTTTGAAGGGATTTTGGCAAAACATTTATGCACCGAGCATCATCTTTTACATCACATGGTTTGTAAGATTTTTATCCTCCGGATTGGATACTTTAATTATGTGATAAAAAATGATGTGGAGATTTTTTATCGTATACTGAAGAAAAAAAAATTAATTTTTCTATCTTGATGATGAAGATCATGCAAGAGACAAGAATGAGAGCAAAATCGACTCTACCTTATGGAAAGTTCCTAACCATCATATTTAGAAAGTTCGGTGTCGACATGGAGGGTGAATCATCCAAGGAGATGAAGCACTTTGACACGTATGATGAAAATTTCTTGAAGAGGATGGGTTTCAAAAAGGTAAGCAGGCAGTGAATCAAATTTGATGATGAAGAGGAGTCTGCGCTAGTGTCTGAGCCCATGCCAAGATCTGCAGGTCCATCTGTATGGCCTGTGTGCTCTATCCATCTTGAAGAAGATCAGATTACTGATATTATGCGTCGAGTCATTGATGAGATGTATGATTGACTTTCTGCTTTGGTAGAGCTTGCTGTGGAGCATGTCTTTGCCAAACAGCATCCTTAGGTGGCTCTGGATCCATCCTCGACTCATCTTGACCCTACCTTAGATTAGGCTATCTATAGTTGTATACCCTAGAGCTTAAAATCTATTTTGTATTTGATGTGATATCTGTAATGGTTTAAGCTTCTTTTGATCTTTTGATGTATGCCCATTTGGCCCTATGTTTATGATCAAATTTTTAATATATATGTGAATGAAGTTTCCTATTTTTCTCATTTGCACGTGCAATATGTGATGGATTATCTCTTGCGTATAATGTCTAATATCTAGTGCTCTTAATGTTCTTAATGTGTAATGTAAATGTTTATCTTTTTGATAATGACAAAAAGAGGGAGAAGGATAAAAATGAAGGATAATAATGAGTGAATGTAATCGGAAAATTAAAATATAATAACTAATTTGAATTATTTAATTTTAATTAATTCAAATATGGGAAGATGAATTTTTGAAACCTCAAAAATCAATTGGTATACATTAAGGGAGAGTAAATACAAAAATTAAAACTTAATTTGAATATAGTGATTATATTCAGGGGGAGCATATGAAATTTGATATGGCATAAATGAATATATTGCATATAAATTGATTGCATGAAAGTTATTTTAAAATTTGAAAGAAAGATATACTCAAAGGATTTTGTCATCATCAAAATGAGGAAGATTGTTAACCCCCAGATTGATTTTGATGATAACAAAAGCATTTGAGTATAATTTGTTAAGTTACTAATATTATTTTGAGATTGTGTAGTTTTATATTTCAAGTATTCATAATGCTCTAAGTGAATTTCATCAATCAAATAGAGTATCACCAATCAAGAGACTCTTGAAGAAAATCAAGAATTGGCACACCCTAGAAAGAATGGTTAATGAGAGATAAATCAAATTTTGGAAGCAAATATGGTCTACAAAATAAATTAGAGAAGAAAGATTGTCAAAAATCAAATGGTATGCTTGGCATGCATCTTAGTCGACTAAGTCAGAAGTCAATCGACTAAGTATCAGAGAATAGTAGAAGCAAAAAGCACAGAAAAATAAAAGTTCAGATCTCAGGAGACTTAGTCGACTAAGTCTGAGACTTAGCCGACGAAGTATCAAAAGATAGTAGAATACAGAGAGCATAGAAAAGTCAGAATTCTGGATCCAGTGGACTTAGTCGACTAAGTTTCAGAGGTTAGTCAACTATGTCCCAGAAGACTATATAAGATAGAAAGGATAGAAAAGGCTGAAGTTGAGGTGTAGGGGATTTAATCGACTAAGTCAAGAAGGTTAGTCGACTAAGTCACTGTAACGGCTAGTTTTTTTTAGAACTATATTTTTTCAGTCCCAACTTTTTTTCAACGACTAGATTTTCATGTCCAACGGCTAGAAAATTAAATGGAACTTCTTCAGAGATTTTAGAGTGGTGGAAAAGCCTTGGAATATATAAGGAACATTTAAGAACTTCAAGGAAGATTTTTTTTGTGACCTATATTCAAGAGCTTTCAAGCCTACACCAAGTGCATTCGTTGTAAGAGCTATTAAGTGAAGTGAAGGATCTATTCTTCTGAATATTTCTTATCCTTCCAATCATCCTAAGATCGAGAGAAGTCAAGATACAAGCATTGAAGAGCTTCACCAACTTCTTTCAAGCATTCAAGAAAAAGGGCAAAGCAATCAAGCCTTCCATCTTGCAAACTCTTCTTTTTAGGCTTCATTAAGTTTTTCTTTCTAAACTTTTTAAAATATTATGATTGTATTTTATTTGTTTATAAGTTTTTTGAGATGAAAAACTTGAGGTTGGTCCAAGCCTAAAGTTGGACGTTATAAAGGTTTGATTGGTGAGCCTAGGTCAAAATCAATCGGGATTGATTGTTAGCCCAGAAAAATAATCATTGTAAAGATTGTAGTTGGTTAGCCTAGATCAAAACCAACTGGATTGAATTGTGAGCCCAAGAAAAATAATCAAATTATAATCAATTGAGTGATTATAGTTGAACTCTCAAGTGGTTTACTTGAGGAGTGGACGTAGGTGCCGAGTTTGGCATCAAACCACTATAAAAGCTTGGTCTCTTGTGCTTGTCATTGTGTTGTTTATATTGCTCTCATTCTATACTTATGTCTCACATTATTTCACCAAGCATACCATATTAAAATTTTATTTAATTAGAGTTTAAATTTTTAAATATCCAATTCATTCCTCCTCTTGGGTGGCCATTTTTGGGCAACAAGTGGTATCAGAGCGGATGCTCTAATATTAGTTGTTGACCTAATGGTCATGAGCCAAAGATTTAATGACAAATTTAATTGAGAATTCATTGGTTGAAGGATAATCAACCAATACATTATCATTTTTCAATGAAAATAATTATACCTATTGGAAAGAAAGAATGAGGATATTTATACAAGCACAAGATTATGACATGTGGAATGTCATAGTGAAAGACCCCTATGCACCCACAATCATAATTAATGGCATGTCCATTCCAAAGCCCAAAAAGGATTGGGATGAACATGACAAAAGAGTAGCACAACTCCATGCCAAAGCAATGAATGTATTATATTGTGCTTTAGATGCAAATGAGTTTAATAGGATATCAACATGTTCATCCACCAAAAAAAATTGGGATAGACTTGAAGTTATCCATGAGGATACTAATTAAGTCAAAGAATCCAAGAAAAATATATTGGTACATAAGTATGAATTATTCAAAATGGAATCACATGAAACTATCATCAAAATGTTCATAAGATTTCTTGATATATTAGATGATTAAAAGAGTCTACGAAAGGATTATTTTTATAGTGATGTTGTGTGAAAAATTCTTAGGTCCTTGCCAAAGAATTGAGAGCCAAAAGTGACTGTCATTCAAGAAGCAAAGGACTTAAACAAGTTTATTATCGAGCTTGGAGTTGCACCCTCTCTAGATGGTCCAGTTCTGCTCTTCTGTGATAGCTCTGGAGTTATTGCTCAGATGAAGGATTTCAAAGCATACCAGTGGACGAAACACATTCTACACAGCTTTTACCTTGTCTGAAAGATCATGGATCGAGATGATGTTGATCTTCAGAAGATCGATGGAAAGAAGAACCTGGCCAACCCATTCACTAAAGCTATTACGATAAAGAAGTTCGACGACATCAAGTTGAAGATGGGTATATGATACTGCATCGATTGGCTTTATACCAAGTGAAAGATTGTTGAAAATAGTATCCTAAAGCCAATCGTCAGTCTATTAATGATTAAGCTAATTTATGTAATTATATTTAAATTATTAATTAAATAAAAATTATTCTGACTTTTTCATCATAAATCTTTCATCTTCTAGTGAACTCCAATCTATTATGATGAAGTCCTTAGGACTACTTAGAATCGACAAAGAAAGATTTATCGTTTAGTCCTTAAATAGGTTCTCGATCAAATGATACATTGTTATCAAGGATGATAATATTTATCAAGTATAGATCATTGTGTGCCATATAGATTGGTTATCCTCTTATTTAAGACGTGGGGAGACACTGGTATGACATGCAGGTGAGATATAGGGATATATCTACACTAAACATGATCGACTCCAGAGCTTTTCTGCTATAAAAAATTGCTCTGATAGAATATGGACATAAGTGTTTCTCTGATCTAAGATCACCATGATGACTTTCAAGCAACTCACTATACTTTGGTGCTAGACTACCTAAATTTTTAATTCAGTGATGGAAGGTTTATAGGTATAGTCAAGTACTTGAGAAGTCGATGTATGAGTCAAGATTGGATTGACTACTTCTGAAATCAGGAGTTGTATTTAATAGTATTTCAATTTAGCAAAGTCTTGGCTAGGATAGTCCTTATGAGGGATCACAGGACTAATTACTTTGAGACATGGTTTGGATGTATCTTATAGGATTGACAGTCAAATCCTAAAGTCATCCTACGCACAAAGGTCAAAGTGATGAATTATGCGATAACCTCACGTAGGTTCTGAATATTGCAATTGCACTATTAGGCCTATTAGAATGTTGAGTACCATTGCTAGATGGTCATGATTAGTTCAGAAAAATGATTTCTGTGCTACTGGCTTAGGTTCGAATATGCGGGATCATACATACTATAGGGTCCTATCCGATCTAATGGTTAATCAAGAGAAGATTGATTAGTGATTTGATCACTAATTAACTCAATTTGATTGAGTGATTATTTTTGGATCAAGACCAATTGAATTGAATTCATTTGGATTTGACCCGATTAGGTTATAAGATGATCTAATCGTCAAGAAGGTTTAATCTTTGATTTGATCAGAGGATTGGCTTGATTAATTCCTAATTTGATTAGGATTTAACTGAGCCTAATTAAGCCTAAATAAGTTTGATTGGGCCTAACCAATTTGGATTGGACTGGTTCAATTGGATGACAAACATTGAGACTAGTTTGACTAGTCTTCCCATGCTCCACATCACCAATATTTGTGTCATCCTATCTCCACGAGAAAGAGGTTTCTCGTGAGTTTTTTTCACTCTAGGGAGGGTGTGCATTTTTTCTTCTCACGCCCCTTTTGGATTAGTTTTATCTGATTACAAATTCAATTCAAATGGGATTTGAATTGAATGGATAACTGTTTGATCTAAACCTCTCCTACATGCCTCTCTTGTTTGTGCAATCCATAAAATGCATGATTTTATGGGCTTGCAGAAGATAACTCATGAAAGAGAGGAGAAAGAAAATGAGAGAAAAGAAAGTCTCTTCTCTACGTGCTTGAAAGAATCCAAAAGAAAAAGGGTGCAAGGGTTTTTGGATGAGTGCATACCCTAGGATCTATACTTAGGATTTGGGATTCTAGATTGTGAGTTGCAAGGGTTGTGATTTCATAAGATTTTTGGAAGGCCTCCTCTTCTATCTTCTGCGTTTATTGGGATCCAGAGCATCAGAAGACCCGATGATGAAGCTCAAAGAATTTGATCTATGTCAGCCATTGAAGACTTCTATACGAGCTAGCACTCGGGAGGAGTTGATTGGGATTTGGTCCTCGTGTGAATTATCCATGGAGGCCAGACATGTATGTGGCTATGTTGCAACGATCAGATCTATACCGAGGAGATTAGATTGTGGAGATCATTTATCTGCAAAAGGTAATGTGTTTTAAACACGTAGAAGCAGTAAAATAGTTTTACTATGCTTGCTATTTTTATTTTTAGATATGTAGGTATATATGATACTTTAGATCCTGTAGCATGTAGAATTTTTAGATTAGATCTACAGCTCTTATTATTAATTTGATTAATAATATTTTCGCTGCATATGTTTTTTGAAAAAAAATTTGAAAGTAGTGCTAAAAATATTGCACCTTCCCTTCAATTGATATCAAAGTGGCAGATTCTTTGATGTATTATATATGCATATTTTAGATTATTTTTTGAATTAGATCTAAATAATAATCTGATCTAAAAAATAAAATGATGATCGCATGAACTGTAGGTTGTCTTGCTATAAGGTTTACTCCTTATAGTGGAAAGGTTGTCCTGGTCCAATACAATCTAAAAAATTGATCATAAAAATTTTAGATTAGATCTAATAATTTTTATGATATGTTTGAATATATTTAATCTAAATTTTATTATGATTTAGTATTTAGATTAGATCTAAATAGTTTTATGATTTTTATATAGAGTATATAGATTTAGATTAAACATGAACAATATCTTAGGAAGGTTCTATTTGCTCATCGAGCCGGCTCGCTCAGAAATCGAGCCAGCTCGACCAGTGTGCCAGCCATGATATGCTTTCTAGATTGATGTTCCAGCTGGCTTGATTAGGAATCGAGCCGTCTCGACTTTAATTCGAGCCAGCATGGATGGGATCTGAGTCTGCCCGATGGAAATATTAGGCTTCTGGCTTTTTGTCCGAGCCAATTGTCTCAAAAATCGAGCCAACTCAACTTCTACTCGGACCAACTCGGATGGGATCCAAGCCAGCCCAACTGAGAACTTGGCTAAAGATCTAAATTGACTGATTTTATGTGATCTAACCTACATCTAGTGCTTGTTTATGAAATAAGCCAATCCATTTTTGAAATGAGTCGATCTATTTATTGAAATAGTGCTAAGATGTAGAGAATCTTTCAAAATTTAAAAAATATTTTTGAAATGCCAAACCCCAACCCTCAGCCTTAAACATAATTGAGAATTAAGTATGATTAATAAGGGTCTAGAATTATGAATTAAAGATCCTAAAATATTGATCAAAAAATTATGGGTTAATCGGGTTAGTCGAATTAGGTTCATTAATTGGGTTAGACCTAAAATTAGTTAAAGAATGGACTAAATTATAGTAATTGATCAAATCTAACCAAATATTGATTTAGATTAGGTCAAGGACTCTTTAGACCAAATTACAATGGTTGTAGTTGGTCAAGCCCATGCCTTTAACGAGGACCAAATGGACTTGATTCGTGGCTATGTGGTCGAACCTAAAATTGCTAGGTTGGTCAAATTGAAACTAATGAACCAGATGGTGTCTAAGGTAATTCTGGCAGCTCAGACCAGTGATTTTTAATTAGGAGCTACTCGTACTGATTTGATCTTTTACGAGTTAATGGCATATCCCTTTCACCGATCTCACTTATCTGGCCATCTTGGTGAATTAGGTTTTGATTAGACCATTTCATGATTTGGGCTCATCCATGTCAATTAGGTAAATCAGTTTGATTGATTTAGGTACTCCTAATGTCGGCTTGAATTAGGTCCTTATTGATCTAACTTGGTGAAGTCAGTGGGAGGATCCAAATTGGTTGGTCAGTTCTTCTTAAATTTGGTTAATAAAATTCTTTAAAATTATTAGATCCTTAAAATAATAAAGTTATGATGATAACTAAGTCATAGCCTCTCATTAAGTTGAGTGATAATGGATCCATTAGTTTAATAATCATTGAAGGTCCAAAGATCTGGTGCTTATTGACTAATAAAATTATCAATCATAATATGATTATTTGGTTGTGTCTTTCTAATAGTGGTCAGGTTGGTCGATCAAAATTGGGTCTGATCATTCGTTGGTCTGATGCACTAAATGTGGTCATATTAATGGTTGGATCTAACTGAATCTTTTCAGTGGAGGCAAAAGCCTACTGATTAGATTTGCAGAGTAAAATTAAAATTACTAGAAGTTGTTTGGTGAAGCAATTGATTATTAACATATCCATAGGTGCACATGGGTTGACCAACCAAAGTTGGGCTCGTGTGTAGCCTTTATGGATTCTAGTATCCAATAGAAAATTAGGGGTAATTTCTTGAATTTAAGGTAGAGGCTATCGATTTGAATAAAATAATGAAAGAATCTTTAAACTAAAGTCCAAGTCTTTAGATTAAATAATTCATATACTAATTAGATCGATGGTTTTTTTTGGTGTAGAAATGGCCACTATCCTATCGCTCCGATCATTGTTGGACAATGATAAACTCATGAGACCCAACTTCAATAGCTGATATCGAAAGTTGAAGATCGTCCTGGAGCATGAATGAATCTTATAAGTATTGACTGATCCAACACCTAAGGAGCCAGCCCCAAATGCTATCCAAACGGTGAGAGACACTTACTAGAAGTGGCTCAATGACTGCACCATCATTCGATGCATGATGCTAGCAGCGATGAATGATGAGTTCAACCGTAGGTTTGAGAATGCCTAGCCTGAGGAGATGCTTCAAATGTTGAATGACTTCTTTGGCACATCTGATGATGTTGAAAGGCACAAAACTAATTGTGCCATTTTTAATGCTCGTATGAGAGATGGGGCATCAGTCACTGATCATGTATGGTACATAATCAAGTTGATTAAATGCCTGAGTAAGTTGGATAATTTTCTGCATGAGCAGCTCGAAAAGGATGCGATCCTAAATTCATTACACAAGTCCTTCCTCCCCTTTCTTACTCATTTCAGAATGACAAAGTCTGTAGTGAACTACCATGGGTTATTGGGGTTGCTGCAGAACTTTGAGAAGGATCATCAGCTTCAAAAGGGATCAGTGAATATTGTGGGAGGATCTTCTTCTGGTTCATCCTTTAAGAAATGGAAGAAGAATAAGAAGAAAAAGAGCTAGAAGGTGCAGTCGCATGTTGTGACGTCTGCACAGGGTCAGACCAGGAAGTGCAAGCCCAACCAGAGCTAGGTAGAATGCTTCTTTTGTAAGAAGTAGGTGCATTGAAAGAGAAACTATCCTCAGTATATTGCCACCCTGGATCCGAACAGGTCGAGAAGAAAGCAAGTAGTTACTGCATATGATAATTATATGATAACTCCTTGCAACTTCTCAATTTATGGTACTACTGCCTGAGTATTAGATACCAAAAGTTCTTATCATATTTTTAATTATTGAAAAATATGTCTCAAAGCCAATCGCCAGTCTATTGATCGTTGAGCTACGTTGTATCTGTAATTGATTCATTAATAAATAAAATATATTTTTGGCATTTTTCATCACAAAAGTATTCATCTTCTAACGAACTTCATTATTGTGATGAAGTTCTTAGAACTATTTAGCTTTGATAAAAAGAAGATTTATCGATTAGTCTTTAAATCTATTCACGATCCAATGATAGACTGTTAATTAGGACGACAGCATCTATCGAACATAGGTCACTGTATGCCGTATAGGTTGGCTGTTCTTTTAACCAAGGAGTGTGGAGACACTGATATGGCATACAGGTGAGATATATGGGTACATCATCATGGAATGTGATTAACTTTAGAGCATTCTACTGTCAAGAATATCTCTGATGGGATATAGGTATAAGTATCCCTTAGACCTGAGATCACTTTAGTGGCTTGCAAGCAACTCACTATGCTTTGATACCAGACTAACTAAATTTTTAATTTAGTAATGGAAGGCTTCTAGATCCAATCAAGTACTTACAAAGAGTGTGATCAAGATGAAATTGACTATTCCAAGAGTTGAAGATTAATGTATCACTGTATTTCAATATAGCAAAATCTTGGTCAGGATAATTCATCAGATGGATTTGATATTTTGAAATACAATATGAACAACTTGATCAGAGTTGATAGTTGAACTCTGAGATGTCCTACGAGCATTTTGGTAAAGGAGATGAATTATATGGAAACTATATCCATATGGGTTCTAAGGATGTTGTTCTACACATTCGACCTATCCGATCGTCGAGTACCATTGCTAGATGGTTACTTTGATTGGTACAGAAATCTATTTCTATGTTACTGACTTAGGTTTAGACCTATGAGATTATACATATTAGAGCTCACGATCTGATTGGATGGTTGATTAACGATTGAGAATCGTTCTAAGGTTAAACATTCAATATAATTAATGTTTAACCTAGTGCAAGCATTGCAGGAGGATCGATTAGCAATTCGATTGCTAATTGACTTAATTTAATTAAGCCAAAGGGCTAAGATTAAGTTTAATTAAATATGATTTAATTTAATTTAGTTCGGGCTTGATTGGATTAAGTCCAATTGCTTTATTGGATAAGCCAAGTGCAAGGCAAAATTAGTTCTGGTTCAACTAAGACTTAGGTCAACCCAATTTTCTAATTTGATTAGAAAATTAAATCAAAATTAAAACTAATTTAATTAAATCTTTAATTAGGTTAGGATCTAATTTAATCTAGTTGAAATGATTTTGGTTTAATTTAGTTTAAGAAACCATTTTGACCAAGTCATAGATGAAATTCTAGTAAGACTAGGATTCCACCTTGCACCATCTAAGCCCCTCACGCCCACGCCCTCCTTCTCTTTTTTTCTATGCAATAAAAATCCTTCTCCCAGGCATTCTCATGCACACCCTCCTCTTCAATCTTTCTCATATGGTAATTTGGTAAGTTTTGATCTAGGATTCCATGAGATAGAATCCTTATAAACTAAAATACCTCCTTCTAATTGTGCTGCCCATATCTTCTTTAATTTTTCTGAATTCCATGATAAAAGAAGAAGTTTTTGTGCACCCCTATTGCTAGTCCATGGCAAGAAATAAGGTGGGGGCGCCCAAGAGTTGGGCACCCCAACAACTTGCCATATTATGTCCTTTCCTTATCTGAGTTTTTGACCAAACTTGGACTCTACATATCTTTTTATTTAGGATGATTTTTGACTAAAATTTTTATGAAATATAGATCTTTAGGAGGGCTTTGGAGTGTGTAAAAATCAAAGAGAGAGAATCTTTAAGCATTGGGGTTCCATAGACACCAAACTAGGTGTCTAGGTTAGAGCAAAGAGAAGAAGAAGAGGGTCTTCTTCCAGGGTTGCTATGATCATCATCTTCCTTCCTTCTTCCTTGGGTTTTCTGAGAGAGTCTCAGATTGGAAACCTCTTCTCTATCTTCTTCTCTTTGAAAGAATCTAAATTTAGAAGAAGGAGGCATCTGATCGACCATCGAAGAAATATCAGCACAGTACTAGCATACTATGCTGATTTCCTGCATCAGAATTTTTGGTCGTGCTCATGGGCTCATGTGAATGACTCCTAGAGGCCGGACATGTGTGCGATTCACAACTTTATCCTCAAGCCTAAATCAGCAAGTTAGAATATCTAACTTGCATAAGTAATAGATTTGATTTATTGGTTTAATAGCTGCATTAGATGTAGTATTGTAACATGTTGATGAGATCAACATGTTAATTTTTTTTTATATTTTTTATTTTTATTTAATATCATACCTTGATCATGTAATAAATTTTAAATTTAAAATATTTTTATATTTATTTTAAATAAATATTTAATTTATTTAAGTCTTCCACCATCTGATCTTGAAAAGTTTTAAGATCTACCCGTGAAATCCTATATCTGGTTTCTTCAATTGGTATAAGAGCTAAGGTTCTTATTACATAATTATCTTGAGCATGTTTAGATTATTTATTGAATTAGATTTAATTTATAATTTAATTACTAGATCTAAAATTAAAAATTTAGATATCACGAACTACTATAAGGTTGTCCTACTGTAAGGTTTATCCCTTACAGTGAAAAGATTATCCTAGTTCGTGATGATCTATTTCTAATTATTAATTTATTAGATTTGATCTAATTTTATTTATAATTTAATATATTTAAAATAATTTTAAATTTAAAAATAAAGTTTTTAGATTGCACGGACTGCTATTAGGTTATCTTGCTGTAAGATTTATTTCTTATAGTGAAAAGGTTATCCTAGTATGTGTTGATCTAAAATATTGATCATAAAATTTTAGATTAGATTTAAAAGATTTTATGATCTAATTAAAAATATTTTAATCTAATTTTAATTATTATAAATATATTAGATTTTATCTAAGTTGATTTATGATTGATTGGTGTTGAAACTATTTTAATTATATGAACCTGTTTAGATTAGATCTAAAGTAGATTCATGTTTATGTTACTTGCATTTTGATTAAGTATCAAATATGCAACTTAGTTGATAAAACTATGTTATAAAAATATTTTATAAATATAAAAATTATTTTTGAAAAGCCAAACCTCAACCCTCAACCCAAAACTTAATTAAGAATTAAGAAGTTATTTGATTAGGATCTAGGATTGTAAATTAAAGATTCTAAGACACGAATCATAACACATTGGGTTAAATGGATTAGTAGAGATTAGGTCCATTAATTAGATTAGACCTAGAGTTAGATTAAAGAATGGACTTAATTAGAGAATTGACTAAATCTAATCAATTGTTGTCTTAGATTAGGTCAGGGATTCTTTAGATTAATTATAATAGTTGTAGTTGCTTAAGTTCATGTCTTTAACGAGATCCAAGATGGATTTGATTCTTGGCTACGAGGTCTAGCATGAACTATTAGATTGATTTAATTAAAATTGATTAAACCAGTTGGTGTCTAAGATAAATCAGATCAGTGATCTTTAATTGGCAGCCTGCTTACTTGACCATTTTTGATAGTGTCTAAGGCAAACTTTGGCAAACCCTCTCACTGATCGAACTTACCTAACCTCTTGATAAAATTATATTTTGATCGAATCATTTGACTATTTGAGCTAACCTATGTTAGCTAGATAAATCAGTATGACTGATTTAGGGGCTCTTTGACTAGCCTATTAATGGTCTTCCTTAAGCTAACTTGGTGAAGTCAGTGAAACAATCATGATAAGCTGGTTCATCTAACCTTCCTTCTTCTTTAAAAATTAAAATTTTTTAAAATTATTAAATCCTTAAAATAAAATAGTTATGTTGATAACTGGATCATAGCCTCCATTAAGTGGATGATAATGAGTCCATCAGTTGGATAATCATTGGAGGCCCAAAGGTCTAGTGCTTATCGATTGATAAAATTATCTTTCATTATATGATTTCTTAGCTACATCTTTCTAAATGATGGTTAGGTTAGCCAACCAAAGTTGAGTCTAATCATTCATTGATTAGATGCGCCAAGTATGGTCATGTTAATGGTTGGACCTAATCGGACCTTTTCAGTGGAGGCCAAAGTCTACTGATTATGGACTGGGGCAAAATTTAATTACTAAAAATTATTTAGAGAAATAATTGATTATGAACCTATCCTTAGATGCACATAGGTTGGCCAACCAAAGATGAGCTCGTGTGTAGTCTATGTGGATTCTAGTATCCACTAAGAAATTAGGATAATTCTTCGAATTGGAGGTAGAGGCTATCAATTCGAATAAAATAGTGGAAGAACTTTTTGATTAAAGTTCAAATCTTTAAGTTTAATGTATCAATTACTAATTAGGTTATGATTTTTCTTTATATAGATATGGCCACTTTTCTATCGCTCCGATCATTGTTGGACAATGATAAGTTGGTGGGATCCAACTTCGGTAGCTAGTACCGAAAGTTGAAGATAGTCTTAGAGCATGAACGGATCCTACATGTGTTGACGGATCCTGCATCTGAGGAGCCAGCTGCCAATGCACATGGAACAGTTAGAGATACTTATCAGAAGTGGCTCAATGATCGGACCATGGTGTGCTGTATCATGTTGGCTGCCATGAGCGATGAGTTCAGTCATAGATTTGAGATAGCTCAATCAAAGGACATGCTTCAAGTATTAGAGGATTCTTTTGGCACACTCGATGACGTGGAGAGGCACAAGACTAGTTGTGTCATCTTCAATGCCAGAATACAGGATGGTGCCTCTATCACTGATCATGTATTGTACATGCTTAAGCTGATAGAGTGATTGAGCAAGCTTGATTTTTTCTTGCATAAATAGCTTGGAAAGGATGCAATACTGAACTCGTTGCCCAAGTCCTTTCTCCCATTTCTTACTCATTTTAAAATGGCAAAGCCTGAAGTAGACTACCATGGGTTACTGAGGTTATTTCAGAACTTTGAGAAGGATCACCAACTCCACAAAGAGTTGATGAACTTACTGGGAGGTTCATCTTTTGGTTCTCGACCCTTTAAGAAAGAAAAGAAGAATAAGAAGAAGAAAGCTAAGAAGGTGCAAGTTCAAACTAAAAAATCTGTGCAGGGCCAGACCAAAAAGATTAAGCCCGATAAGAGTTAAGCTGAATGCTTCTTTTGCAAGAAGTGGGGTATTGAAAAAGAAACTATCCTCGGTACATTGCTTCTCTGGACTCGAATAAGCAGAGAAAAAAGCAAGCTATTGCTGGACAAGGTATTTATATGATAACTCCTTGTAATTTCTCTATTTATGATATTACTGACTGGGTATTGGATACCGATAGCCCTTATTATATTTGTAATTCGTTATAGGAATTGCAAGTCAGTAGAAGATTCGAGCAAGATGAAAGGTTTCTTAATGTTGAAGATGGAAAATCAGTTTCAGTTCTAGCTTTAAAAATTTCGAAACTTGTATTTGAGTCCCATATCGTTGTTCTTAGTGATTGTCATTTCTGTTCCAGTTTCTTTTTAATATCATTTTTGTAGGCCTTCTGATCAAAAATTATTATAAAATTTTAATAAAAAAATAAGTTTGTAATATCATTATAAATGGTGTTACTATTTTCTATGGACATTTGAACAACGGTGTGTATATATTATCACAATCTATTAATGTAGTCTATTCCACTGGCAAGCATCCTAGATTAGATAGTGTGTTAGATATTTATTTATGGCATTGTAGGCTAGGTCATATAAACAAGAACGAAATAAATAGGTTGACTTAAGAGAAAATCCTCAAAGTTAGTGATTGTGAATCACTTTCAACCTGTGAGTCATGTCTTCTTGGTAAAATGACCAAGTCATTTTTTACTGAAAAAGATGAGAGAGCCACTGAGCTCTTAGGTCTAGTACATACTGATGTATGTGGACTAATGAGCACAAGTGCCAGAGATGGATATGTCTACTTTATCACTTTCACAAATGATCTATCCAGATATGGATATGTCTATCTGATGAAATATAAGTCGGATTCTTTTGAAATGTTCAAATGATTTCGAAGTGAAGTAGAAAAATAAACTAAAAAGAGTATTAAAACTCTTTGGTCTAACCTAAGAGGAGAATATCTTTCCGATGAATTTCTTACATATCTAGGAGAGAATGGAATTCTCTTCCAATGGACTCCTTTAGGAACACCACAGTATAATGGTGTGTGTGAAAGGAGGAATCAGACTCTATTAGATATGGTCCGATCTATGATGGATTTTGCCAGCTTGCCGATATCCTTCTAGGGATATGCACTCAAACCGGCTTGTTATCTATTAAATAGGATTCCAAGTAAGTCTGTAGTTAAGACTCTATATGAGATATAGACAGGACGTAAGCCAGCACTTTCACACCTTAGGGTTTGGGGGTGCCCAGCTTATGTCAAACGATTAATTACAGATAAACTTGGACCTAGGTCTGATAAGTGCACATTTATAGGGTACCCAAAAGAAATCAAAGGATACTATTTCTACCATACTGATGAAAAAACTGTTGTCTTTAAGGTTGAACTTGATGAAGTTCAATAGATAGAAAAACTGACACCTGTAGCTGAACCTGAGTCAGATTTGATTAGATCAAATTCAGATCCCAGTGTACCTACACCATTAAGGCGATCTGGTAGAGTACCACATCGTCCAAATAGATACTATAATTTCTTGATCTAAGATGGTGATTCTATCGAACTCAATGAGAATGATGAGGATCTAATCACCTATATGGATGCTATGCAGAGATCTGATTCCGAGAAATGGCTTGAGGTCATGAAATCCAAAATGGAGTCCATGAAGGTCAACGATGTGTGGACATTGGTTGACCCATTCGAATGGGTTAAATCCATTGAATGTAAATGGATCTTCAAAAGAAAAAGGGGTACAGACGAAAAGATGGAGACTTATAAAGTCTGTTTGGTTGCCAAGAGTTATCATCAACGTTATGGTATTGACTATAATAAGATGTTCTTTCCTATGGCAATACTCAAATCCATTCAAATTATGCTTACGATTGTTGTCCATCTAAACTATGAAATCTGATAGATGGATGTGAAGACAGCTTTCCTGAATGGAGAGTTGACTGAAGAGATGTATATGATATAACCTGAGGTATTTACATCCATAGATGAGTCCAAGGTGTGTAGGCTTCAGAGATCCATTTATGGACTGAAGTAGGCATCTCGGAGTTAGAACATGCATTTTGATAAAGTGATCAAAACATATGACTTCGTTAAGAATGGAGAAGAACCCTGCATTTATAAATGGGCAAATGGTCCAGCAATAGTATTCCTTATCTTGTACGTAGATGATATTCTCTTAATCGAGAATGACATTTTCGTACTGCAGGGAATAAAAATTTGGTTGTCATTACAGTTCTCCATAAAGAACTTGGATGAAGCATCCTACATCCTAGGGATGAAGATCTATAGGAATAGATTTAAAAGGATGCTTGGATTATCCCAATCCACGTACATAGATACTGTGCTAAAAAGGTTCAGCATGGAGAATTTCAAAAAAGACTATCTTTCGATAGGCCATGAAATTTCTCTCTAAGAAGGATTGTCCGACAACTCCTGAAGAGAGAGAACATATGAGTAGAGTTTCATATGCTTCGATAGTGGAATCAATCATATACGCCATGATATGTACGAGACTAGATGTGTCATACTCACTAGGAGTAGTAAGTAGATACCAGTCTGATCCTGGAAAAAACCACTAAAAAGTGGTTAAAACCATCCTTAAGTATTTGAGAAATTCTAAGGACCAATGGTTGGTTTATGAAGAGTCAGATCTGAAACTTATGAAATTTACAGACTTCAACTTTCAATCTGACCATGATGACAGCAGAAGCATGTCGGGATATATCTTTACTCTAAATGATGGAGCTATCTACTAGAAGAGTTCTAAACATCATACTGTGGTAGACTCTATTTGCAAAGTAGAGTACATCATAGCATCAAATGCAATGAAGGAAGCTGTGTGACTGAAGAAATTTATCATCGAGCTTGGAGTAACACCCTCCCTAGATGGTCCGATCCTGCTCTATTGCGACAGCATTGATGTCATAGCTCAGGCGAAGGAACCAAAGGCACACCAGTGACGAAGCACATCCTACGCCACTTCCACCTAGTTTGGGAGATCATGGATAGAGGTGACATCAACCTTCAAAAGATCGATGGAAAGAAAAATTTGATCGATCCCTTCACTAAAGCCCCGGTAATAAAGGAGTTCAACAATCACATGTCGAAGATGGGTATTAGATACTATGCCGAGTGGCTTTAGGATAAGTGAGAGTTGTTGGAAAATGTATTCCAAAGTCAATCATTAGTCTATTGACAGTTGAGCTATATTGTATCTGTAATTGATTCATTGATAAATAAAATATATTTTTGACATTTTTCATCATAAAAGTATTCATCTTCCAATGAACTCCATTATTATGATGAAGTTCTTAGGACTATTTAGCTTTGATAAAGAGAGAATTTATCGATTAGTCCTTAAATCTATTTACGATCAAATGATAGGCTATTAATTAGAACAACAGCATCTATTGAGCATAGATCGTTGTATGCCATATAGGTTGATCATTCTCTTAACCAAGGAGTGTGGAGACACTGATATGGCATATAGGTAAGATGTATGGGTACATCATCATTGAACGTGATCAACTTCAGAGCATTCTATTGTCGAGAATGTCTCTGATGGGATATAGGTATAAATATGACCTGAGATCACCTCAGTGGCTTGCAAGCAACTCACTGTACTTTGATACTAGACTAACTGAATTTCTAATTTAATAACGAAAGGCTTCTGAACATAGTCAAGTACTTATAAAGTCAGAGTGTGATCAAGATAGAATTGACCACTCCAAGACTTGGAGAATAATGTATCATTGTATTTCAATATAGCAAAATCTTGATCAGGATAATCTATCAGATGGATTTGATATTTTAAAATACAATGTGGACAACCTGATCAAAGTTGACAGTTGAACTCTGAGGTGTCCTATGAGTATTTTGATCAAGGAAATGAATTATATAGAAACTATATTCGCATGGATTCTAAGGATGTTGTTCTACACATTCGACCTATTTAACCGTCGGGTACCATTGCTAGATGGTTACTCTAATTGATATAAGAATCTATTCCTGTGCTATCGATTTAGATTTGGATATATGAGATCACATATATTAGAGCTCACGATCTAATCGGATGGTTGATCAATGATTGAGAATCATTCTAAGATTAAATATTCAATACGATTGATGTTTAACCTAGTGCAAACGTTGTAGGAGGATCAATTAGCAATTCGATTGCTAATTGACTTAATTTGATTAAGTCAAAGGGCTGAAATTAAGTCTAATTAAATATAATTTAATTAGATTTGGTTTGGACATAATTGGATTAAGTCCAATTGGTTTATTGGATAAGCCAAGTGCAAGGCAAAACTAGTTCTGGTTCAACTAGGACTTGGGTCAACCCAATTTTCTAATTTGATTAAAAAATTAAATTAAAATTAAAATTAATTTAATCTAATTTAATTAGACTCTAAATTGGGTTAGAACCTAATTTAATCTGGTTGAATTAATTTTGGTTTAATTTGATTTAAGAAATCATATTGACCAAGTCATAGATGGAATCCTAGTAAGACTAGGATTCCACATTGTGCCATCTAAGCACCTCACGCCCACACCCTCCTCTTTTTTTTTTGTACAACAAAAATCCTTCTCCCAGTCATTCTCATGCACGCCCTCCTCTCCTCTCTTTCTCATATGGTAATTTGGTAGTTGACCAAGTCAAAAAGAGAAGTAAGTTTTGATCTAGGATTCTATGAGATAGAATCCTTATAAACTAAAACACCTCCTTCTAATTGTCCCGCCCACACCTTCTTTATTTTCTCTGAATTCTATGGTAAAAGAAGAAGTTTTTGTGCACCCCTATTGCCGGTCCATGGTAGGAAATAAGGTGGGGGCGCCCAAGAGTTGGGCACCCCAACAACTTACCATATTATGTCCTTTCCTTGTCTGAGTTTTTGACCAAACTTAGACTCTGCATATCTTTTTATTTAGGATGAATTTTTGATTGAATTTTTTATAAAATATAGATCTTTAGGAGGGCTTTGGGGTGTGTGAAAATAAAAGGGAGAGGATCTTTGGGCATTGGGGTTACATAGACACTAAACTCGGTGTCTAGGTGAGAGCAAAGAGAAGAAGAAGAGGATCTTCTTCTAGGGTTGCTATGATCATCATCTTCCTTCCTTCTTCCTTGGGTTTTCTGAGAGAGTCTCAGATCTAAAACTTCTTCTCTACCTTCTCCTCTTTGGAAGAATCTAAATTTAAAAAAAGAAGGCATTTGATCGACCATCGAAGAAAGATCAGCATAGTACTAGCATACTGTGCTAATTTTCTGCATCAGGATTTCTAATCATGCTCGTGGGCTCATGTGGATGACTCCTAGAGGTTGGATGCATATGCGGCTCACAATGTCATCTTCAAGCTTAGATCATCAAGTTAGAATATTTAACTTGCACAGATAATAGATCCAATCTATTGGTTTCATAGCTGCATTAGATGTAGTATTGTAACATGTTGGTGAGATCAACATGTTAATCTTTTCTTTATATTTTAAATTTTTTATTTAATATCATACCTTGATCATATAATAAATCCTAGATCTAGAATATTTTTATATTTATTTAAATAAATATTTAATTTCTTTAAGTCTTTTGCTGTCTGATCTTAAAAAATTTTCAAGATCTACCCGTAAACCCCTAGATCTAGTTCCTACAGTAATTCGATGTAGAATTTATAGGTCAGTAGGAGATTTGGTGAAGATGAGAGATTTCTGAACGTTGAAGATGGAAGATAAGTTCTATTTTTAATTTTAGGAGTCATGAACCTTGTAATCAATTCTCATAGAGTTATTCTTAGTGATTGTCACTTTTGTCTAAGTTTCTTATTGAATGTAATTTTTGTAGGCCTTTTGGCCAAGAACAGTTATCGATTTTTAATAAAAATAAATTTTTATGATATCATTTTGAATAATGTGATAGTTTATGTTAGATAATTGAATAACGAAATTTATCTATTATCACAGTCTGTTAACGTAGTCCAAACCTCCTATAAACATCCTAGAATAGATGATGTGTCAGATGTCTACTTTTGGCATTATAGGCTAGGTCACATCAATAAAAATAAAATAAACAGGTTGGCTCAAGAAAGAATTTTTGAGGTTAGTAATTGTGAATCACTACCGATCTATGAGTCCTATCTTCTTGGAAAGATGATCAAGTCACCTTTTATTGAAAATGATGAACGTGCCAATGAACTCCTGGGTCTAGTACATACTAAATGAAGCATGAGTACAAGCACTAGAGGTGGATATTTCTACTTTATAATCTTTACAGATGACCTATCGAGGTATGGATATGTCTATTTAATGAAGCATAAGTTGGAGTCGTTTGAAATGTTCAAACTATTTAATAATGAAGTAGAAAAGCAAACTGAAAAGAGTATTAAAATTCTTCAGTCTGACTGAGGGGATGAGTATCTTTTCAGTGAATTTTTGATATATCTTAGAGAGAATGAGATTCTCTTCCAATGGACTCCTCCTAGAATACCACAGCATAATGGTGTCTCCAAAAGAAGGGATCGGATCTTGTTGGATATAGTTCGATCTATGATGGAATTTATCAGTTTGCTAATCTTTCTCTAGAGATTTACGCTCGAGTTAGGTTGTTATATTCTGAATAAAATTTTGAGTAAGTTTGTTTCTAAAATATCATATGAGATATGGACAGGACGTATGCCAGTACTCTTGTACCTTAGGATTTGGGGGTGTCCGACTTATGTTAAATGTTTAGTAACGGATAAGCTAGGACCTAGGTTTGATAAGTATAGCTTTATAGGGTATCCAAAAGAGACCAAAGGATATTACTTCTACCTAATTGATGAACAAAAGATGTTTGTCAGTCTTAAGATAGTTTTTTTAGAAAAGAAGTTTCTTGGTGAAGAGACTAATGCCTCTAAGATCGAGCTTGAGAAAGTTCGATAGATGAAAGAACCAACACAAATAACTGAACCTGAATCAAATTTAATTTGATCAAATTTGGAGCCTACTGAACCTGCACCCTTAAGATGATCTGGTAGAGTACCACGTCAATGGGATAGATATTATAATTTCTTGGTCCAAGATGGTGATCCTATCAAACTTGATGAGAATGACAAGGATCCGACCACCTACATGGATGCAATGCAGAGATCCAACTCTGAAAAATGGCTTAGGGCCATGAGATTCGAAATGGAGTCCATGAAGGTCAATGATGTATGGACATTGGTTGACCCACCCGAAGGGATAAAACCCATAGAGTGTAAATGAATCTTCAAAAGAAAAAGAGATGCAGACGGAAAGATAGAGACCTATAAAGCCCATCTAGTTGCCAAGAAATATCGTCAATATTATGGTATTGATTATGACAAGATATTTTTTTTCATGACAATGCTCAAGTCCATTCGAATCATGCTTACGATAGCTGTGCATCTGAACTATGAAATCTGATAAATGGATGTGAAAATAGCTTTCCTAAATGGAGAGCTAGATGAAGAGGTGTATATGATACAACCTGAAGGTTTCACATCCATAAATGAGTTTAAGATGTGCAAGCTTCAAAGATCTATTTATGGACTGAAGCAGACATCTCGGAGTTGGAACATACATTTTGATAGGATGATCAAGATATATGATTTCATTAAGAATGAAGAAGAGCCCTGCATATATAAGTGAGCTAATAGTCCGACAGTTATATTCCTTATTTTTTATGTGGATGACATTCTCTTAATCGAAAATGATATTCCTGCATTACAAGAAATAATGATCTGGCTATCATCACAGTACTCCATGAAGGATCTAGGAGAAGGTTTCTACATCCTAGGGATGAAGATCTATAAAGATAGATCTAAAAGATTGCTTGGATTGTCCCAGTCCACGTATATAGACACTATGCTTAAGAGATTCAGTATGAAGAATTTTAAGAAGGGCTATCTATCGATGGACCATGAAATTTCTCTCTCAAAGAGAAATTATCCGACAACACCTCAAGAGAGAGAGAGAGCATATGAGTAGAATTCTATATGCTTCGATAGTGGATTCTATTATATATGCCATGACATGTATGTGATTAGATGTGGCATACTCACCAGGGATAATGAGTAGATATCAATCTGATCTAGAAAAGAACCACTAGAAGGTTGTTAAAATCATCCTAAAGTATTTAAAAAATACTAAGGATCAGTGGCTTATTTATGATGAATTAGACTTGAAACTTATGGAGTTTACAGATTTTAGTTTCTAATCTGATCATGATGGTAGCAAGAGAGTATCGCGATATGTGTTTAGCCTTAATCATGGTGCTGTCTACTGAAAAAGTTTCAAGCAGCACACCATGGTCGATTAAGTGTGTGAGGTAGAGTATGTTGCTGCATTAGATGTTGCCAAAGAAGCAGTGCAGTTGAAGAAGTTCATCATCGAGCTCGAAGCTGCATCCTTCCTAGATGGTCCAGTTCTGCTCTTCTACGACAGCTCTGAAGCCATTGCTCAGGTAAAAGAATCCAAAGCACATTAGTGGATGAAGCACATTCTGTGCTACTTCCATCTTGTCTGAAAGATTGTGGATTAAGATGACATTGATCTTCAGAAGATTGATGAAAAGAAGAATCTGATCGATCCATTCACTAAAGTCATTGCGGTGAAGGAGTTCGACAACTTTAAGTCGAAGATGGATATACGATACTGCACCGATTGGCTTTAGGTCAAGTGAAAGATTATTGAAAATAGTATCCAAAAGTCAATCATCAATTTATTGATGATTGAATTAATTTAAGTAATTATATATGAATTATTAATTAAATAAAAATTATTCTAGCTTTTCATCATAAATCTTTCATCTTCAAATGAACTCCTGTTTGTTGTGATGAAGTCCTTAGGACTATTTAAAATTGATAAAGAAGAATTTATCATTTAGTCCTTAATTAAGTTTATGATTAAATGATATGTTGTTACCAAGGATGATAATATTTATCAAGTATAGATCATTGTGTGCCATATAGGTTAGTTGTCCTTTTAACCAAGGAGTATGGAGATATTGGTATGGCATGCGGGTGAGATATAGGGATCCATCTATACTGAACGTGATCGACTCTAGAGCTTTTCTGCTGTCAAAAATTGCTCTGATGGAATATGGATTTAAGTATCCTTCTGATCTGAGATCACCACGGTGACTTTCAAGCAACTCACTGTACTTTGGTACCGAACTATCTAAATTTTTAATTCAGTAATGAAAGATTTTTGGGTACAGTCATGTACTTGAGGAGTCGGTGTATGAGTCAAGATGGGATTGACCACTCCTGGACTTAGGAGCTATGTTTAATAGTATTTTAATTTAGCAAAGCCTAGATCAGGATAGTCCTTGTGAGGGATCATAGAACTAATTGCTTTGAGATATGATTTGGATGTATCTTTTAGAGTTGACAATCAAATCCTAAAGTCATCCTATGCATAGAGGTCAAAGGGATGAATTATGCAGTAACCATATTCACGTAGGTTCTTAATGTTGTAATTATACTATTCGGTCTATCTGGATGTCAAGTACCATTGCTAGATGGTCACTTCAATTAGTTCAGGAAAATAGTTTCTATGCTATCGACTTAGGTTTGAACCTACGGGGTCACACACACTAGAGGTTTCTATCTGATCTAATAGCTGATCAAGAAAAGATTGATTAGTGATTTGATCACTAATTAACTTAATTTGATTGAGTGATTATTTTTGGATCAAGATGAATTAAATTAGATTCATTTGGATTTGACCCAATTAGGTTATAAGATGATCTAATCGTCAAGAAGGTTTAATCTTTAATTTGATCAGAGGATTGGCTTGATTAATTTCTAATTTGATTAGAATTTAATTAAGCTTAATTAAGCCTAAATAAGTTGGATTTAATCTGGTCTAATTGGATCTAACCAATTTGGATTGAAATGGTTCAATTGGATAATAAACTTTGAGACTAGTTTGACTAGTCTTTCCATGCACCACATCACCAATATTTGCATCATCCTATCTCCACGAGAAAGAGGTTTCTCATGATTTTTTTTCATGCTAGGGAGGGTGTGCATTTTTCCTTCTCACACCCCTTTTGGATTAGTTTTATTTGTTTACAAATTTAATTCGAATGGGATTTGAATTGAATGGATAACCACTTGATCTAAACCTCTCCTACATGCCTCTCTTGTTTGTGCGATCCATAAATACATGATTTTATGGGCATGCAAAAGATAACTCACAAAAGAGAGAAAGAAAATGAGAGAAGAGAAAGTCTCATCTCTGCTTGCTTGAAAGAATCCAAAAGAAAAAGGGCGCAAGGGTTTTTGGGTAAGTGCATACCCTAGGATCTATATTTAGGATTTGGGATTCTAGATTATGAGTTGCGAGGGTCGTGATTTCACAAGATTGCTGGAAGGCCTCCTCTTCTATCTTCTATATTCATTAGGATCTAGAGCGTCCGAAAATTCGGTGAAGAAGATCAAAAAAGTTTGATCTACATCAGTCGTTGAAGACTTCTATACAAGCTAGCATTCGAGAGGAGTTGATCAGGATCTGGACCTCGTGTGGATTATCTATGAAGGCCAGACACATGTGTGGCTATATTACGATGATTAATTCTACATCGAGGAGATCAGATTATGGAGATCATCTATCCATAAAAGGATAACATGTTCTAAACACGTAGAAGCAGTAAAATAGTTTTGCTATGCTTGCTATTTTTATTTTCAGATATGCATGTATATATGATACATTAGATCCTGTAACATGTAGATTTTTCAAATTAGATCTATAGCTCTTATTATTAATTTGATTAATAATGTTTTCGCTACGTATATTTTTTTAAATTTTTTTTTGAAAGTAGAGCTAGAAATTCTGCGCATTTTCTTCAATTGGTATAAGAGCGGCATGTTCTTTGATGTATTATATATGCATGTTTTAGACTATTTTTTGGATTAGATCTAAATAATAATCTAATTTAAAAAATAAAAATGATGATCGCATGGAGGTTGGTTGTTTGCTTTAAGGTTTATCTATCACAGTAGATAGATTATCCTGGTACGTTGCAATCTAGAAAATTAATCATAAAAATTTTAGATTAGGTCTCATAATTTTTATGATATGTTTGAATATGTTTAATCTGAATTTTATCATGATTTCATATTTATATTAGATCTAAATAGTTTCATGATTTTTATGTAGAGTACATAGATTTAGATTAAACATGAATAGGATCTTAGGAAGGTTCTATTCACTGGTCGAGCCGACTCGCTCAAGAATCGAGCCAGCTCGACCAGCGTGCCAGCCATGATATGCTTTCTAAATTGATGTTCCAACTGGCTCGGTCAGGAACTTAGCTGGCTCAGCTTCAATTCGGGCCAACTCGGATGGGATTTGTGCCTGTCTGATGGAAATGTTAGGCTTCTAGCTTTTCGCTCGAGCCGGCTGTCTCAAAAATCAAGCCAACACGGCTTTTGCTCGGGCCAACTCGAATGAGATTCGAGCCAACCCAACTGAGAAGTTGGCTAAAGGTCTAAATTGGCTAGTTTTATATGATCTAACCTACATCTAGTACTTGTTTATGAAATAAGCTGATCCATTTTTGAAATAAGTTGATCTATTTATTAAAACAATCGTAGGATGTAGAGAATCTTTCAAAATTTGAAAATTATTTTCAAAATGTTGAATCCCAACCCTCAGTCTTAAACTTAATTAAGAATTAAGTATAATTAATAAGGATCTAAAATTATGAAATAAAGATCCTAAGACATTAATCATAAAATTATGGGTTAATCGAGTTAGTCAAATTAGGTCTGTTAATTAGGATAGACCTAAGGTTTGATAAAGAATGGACTAAATTAGAGTAATTGTTCAAATCTAATCAAATATTAATTTAGATTAGGTCAAGAACTCTTTAAACCAAATTATAATAGTTATAGTTGGTCAAGCCTATACCTTTAACGAGGACCAAATAGACTTGATTCGTGGCTAGACGGTCGAATCTAAAATTGCTAGGTTGGTCAAATTGAAACTAATGAACCAGATGGTGTCTAAGGTAAGTCGGCAGCTCAGACCAGTGGTTTTTAATTGGGAGCTACTCGCACTGATTTGATGTTTGATGAGTTAATGGCATATCCCTTCCACTGATCTCACTTTTATGGCCTTTCTGATGAATTAGATTTTGATTAGACTACTTGATGATTTGGACTCACCCATGTCAATTAGGTAAATCAGTTTGACTGATTTAGATGCTCCTAATGCTAGCTTGAATTAGGTCCTTATTAATCTGACTTAGTGAAGTTAGTGGGAGGATCCAAATTGGTTGGTCAATTTTTTTAAATTTGGTTAATAAAATCCTCAAAAATTATTAGATCCTTAAAATGATAAAGTTATGATGATAACTAAGTCAAAGCCTCTCATTAAGTTAAGTGATAATAGATCTATTAGTTTAATAATCATTGGAGGTCCAAAGATCTGGTGCTTATTGACTAATGTTATTATCGTTCATAATATGATAATTTGATCGTATCTTTCTAATTATGGTTAGGTTGGCCGACCAAAGTCGGGTCTGATCATTCGTTGGTTTGATGCACCAAATATGATCATGTTAATGGTTGGATCTAACTAGATCTTTTCAGTAGAGATCAAAGCTTACTGATTAGATTTTCGGAGCAAAATTAAAATTACTATAAGTTGTTTAGTAAAGTAATTGATTATGAATCTACCTATAGGTGCATATGGGTTGACTAACCAAGGTTGGGCTCATGCGTAGCCTATATGGATTCTAGTATCCACTAAAAAATTAGGGATAATTCCTCGAATTGGAGGTAGAGGCTTCCAATTCAAATAAAATAGTGAGAAAATCTTTAAACTAAATTTCAAGTCTTTAGATTAAATAATTTATATACTAATTAGATCTATGATTTTTTTTTGTGCAAAAATGTTCACCACCCTGTCACTCCGATCATTATTGGACAATCACAAACTCATGGGATCCAACTTGTATCAAAAATTGAAGATCATCCTGGAGCATGAACTGATCTTCTAGGTATTGATTGATCCAGTACCTGAGGAACCAGCCCCAAACACTTTCCAGGTGGTGAGAGACACTTACCAGAAGTGGCTCAATAACCATACCACCATTCGATGCATTATGATGATGGTGATAAATGATGAGTTCAGCTGTAGGTTTGAGAATGCCCAGCCTGAGGAGATGCTTCAAATGTTGAACGACTTCTTTGGCACACCTGACGATGTTGCAAGGCACAAAACTAGTTGTGCCATTTTGAGTGCTCGTATAAGGGACGTGGTGTCAGTCACTGATCATGTATTGTACATGATCGAGTTGATTGAATGGCTGAGTAAGTTGGGTTTTTTTTGCATGAGCAGCTCGAGAAGGATGCGATCCTAAATTCATTGTCCAAGTCCTTCCTCCCTTTTCTTACTCATTTCAGAATGACAAAGTCTATAGTGAATTACCATGGTTATTGGGGTTGCTGCAGAACTTTTAAAAGGATCATTAGCTCCAAAAAGGGTCGGTGAATGTTGTGGGAGGATCTTCTTCTGATTGATCCTTTAAGAAATGAAGAAGAATAATAAGAAGAAGAAGAGCAAGAAGGTGCAGCCGCAAGCTGTGACGTCTGCACAGGGTTAGACCAAGAAGCGCAAGCCCAATCAGAGCCTGGTGGAGTGCTTCTTTTGCAAGAAGCAGGAGCATTGAAAGCGAAACTATCCTTAGTACATTGCTACCTTAGACCCGAATAGGCCGAGGAGGAAGCAAGTAGTTGCTGCAGAAAGTAATTATATGATAATCCCTTGCAACTTCTCAATTTGTAATATTACTACTTGGATATTAGATATCGAAAGCCCTTATCATATTTATAATTTGATGTAGGGTTCACATGTCAGTAGGAGATTTCGTGAAGGAGAGAGATTTCTGAACATTGAAGATGGAAGACAAGTTTCAGTTCTAGCTTTAGAAGTCATGAATCTTGTAATCAATTCTCATAGAGTTATTCTTAGTGATTGTCACTTTAGTCCAAGTTTTTTATTGAATGTAATTTTTGTAGGCCTTTTGGCCAAGAACAGTTATCAATTTTCAATAAAAATAAATTTTTATGATATTATTTTGAATAGTGTTATAGTTTATGTTGGATAATTGAATAACAAAATTTATCTATTATCACAGTCTGTTAACGTAATCCAAATCTTCGGTAAACATTCTAGAATAGATGATGTGTCAGATGTATACCTTTGGCATTGTAGGCTAGGTCACATCAATAAGAATAGAATAAACAGGTTTGCTCAAGAAGAAATTCTTGAGGTTAGTGATTGTGAATCACAAACGACCTATGAGTCCTGTCTTCTTGGAAAGATAACCAAGTCACCTTTTATTGGAAAGGATGAACGTGCTAATGAACTCCTGGGTCTAGTACATACTGATGTATGTGGACCCAAGAGTATAAGTGCTAGAGATGATATTTCTACTTTATAACCTTCACAAACGATCTATCAAGATATGGATATGTCTATTTAATGAAGCATAAGTTGGAGTCGTTTGAAATATTCAAACTATTCCATAATGAAGTAAAAAAGCAAATTGGGAAGAGTGTTAAAGCTCTTCTATCTGACCGAGGAGGTGAGTACCTTTTCAGTGAATTTCTGACATATCTTGAGGGGAGAATGGGATTCTCTTCCAATGGACTCCTCCTTGGAATACCTACAGCATAATGGAGTATTCCGAAAGGAAGGAATTCGGATCCTATTGGACATTGGTTTGATATATGATGGGATTTGTACCAATCTTTGCCAATCTTTCTCTTAGAATTTACGCTCAAGTCAGCTTGTTATATTCTGAATAGAGTTTTGAGTAAGTCTATTTCTAAAATGCCATATGACATGTGGATAGGGCGTAAGCCAGTACTCTCGTACCTTAGGATTTGGAGATGTCTGGCTTATATCAAACATTTAGTAACAGACAAGCTAGGACCTAGGCCTAACAAGTGTAGCTTTATAGGATATCCAAAAGTGATCAAAGGATATTACTTCTACCTAGCTGATGAATAAAAAATGTTTGTCAGTTTTAAGATAGTTTTTTTAGAAAAGAAGTTTCTTGGTCAAGGGACTAATGTCTCTAAGATCGAGCTTGAGGAAAATAGATAGGTGAAAGAACCGATACAAGTAATTGAACTTGAATTGGATTTGATTTGATCAGACCCAGAGCCTACTAAACCTACATCCTTAAGGCGATCTAGTAGAGTACCATGTCAGCCAGATAAATACTATGATTTCTTGATTCGGGATGATGATCTTATCGAACTTGATGAGAATGATGAGGATTTGACCACCTACATGGATGCAATGCAGAGATCCGACTCTGAAAAATGGCTTAAGGCCATAAGATCCGAAATGGAGTCCATGAAGATCAATGATGTATGCACATTGGTTGATCCATTTAAAGGGATAAAACTCATAGGATGTAAATGGGTCTTCAAAAGAAAAAGAGGTGCAGACGGAAAGATAGAGACCTATAAAGCCCGTCTGGTTGCCAAGGAATATCGTTAATGTTATGATATTAACTATAGTGAGACATTTTCTTCTGTAGCAATGCTCAAGTTCATTCGGATCATGCTTGTGATAGCTGCGCATCTGGACTATGAAATCTATAAATGGATGTGAAAATAGCTTTCCTAAATGGAGAGCTAGATGAAAAGGTATATATGATACAATCTGAAGGCTTCACATCTATAGATTAGTTTAAGGTGTGTAAGCTTCAAAGGTCCATTTATGGATTGAAGTAGGCATCTCGGAGTTGGAGCATACATTTTGATAGGACGATTAAGATATATGGCTTTATTAAGAATGAAGAAGAGCCCTGCATATATAAGTGGGCTAATGGTCTAGTAGTTGTATTCCTCATTCTGTATGTGTATGATATTTTCTTAGTCGAGAATGATGTTCCTACATTACAAGAAATAAAGATCTAGCTATCATCATAGTTCTCCATGAAGGATCTGGGAGAAGCTTCCTACATCCTAGGGATGAAGATCTATAAAGATAGATCTAAAAGATTGCTTGGATTGTCCCAGTCTATGTACATAGATACTGTGCTGAAGAGGTTCAGCATGAAAAATTCCAAGAATGGCTATCTACCGATAGGCCATGGAATTTCTTTCTCAAAGAGAAATTGTTTGATAATACCTCAAGAGAGAGAGCATATGAGTATAATTTCATATGCTTCAGCGATAGATTCTATTATGTATGCCATGACATGTATGCGATCGAATGTGGTATACTCACTAGGGATAGTGAGTAGATACCAATCTGCTCCAGGGAAGAATCACTTGAAGGTTGTTAAAACCATCCTAAAGTATTTAAGAAATACTAACGATCGGTGGCTTATTTATGGTAAATCAAACTTGAAACTTATGGGGTTTACAGACTTCAGTTTTCAGTCTGATCATGATGATAGCAAGAGTGTGTCGGAATATGTGTTTATCCTTAATGATGGTACTGTCTGCTGAAAAAGTTTCAAGTAGCATACCATGGCTGATTCAATGTGCAAGACAGAGTATATTGCTACATCAGATGCTGCCAAAGAAGTAGTATGACTAAAGAAGTTCATCATCGAGCTCGAGTTGCATCCTTCCTAAGTGGCCCAGTTCTGCTCTTCTATGACAGCTCTGGAGCCATTGCTCAAGCGAAGGAATCCAAAGTACACCATCAAACAAAGCACATTCTACGCCACTTCCATCTTATCCGAGAGATCATGGATCGAGGTGACGTTGATCTTCAAAAGATCGATGGAAAGGAGAACCTAGCCGATCCATTCACTAAAGCCATTGTGGTGAAGGAGTTCAACGACTTCAAGTCGAAGATGGATATACGATACTGCACCAATTGGCTTTAGACCAAGTGGGAGATTATTGGAAATAGTGTTTCAAAGTCAATCATCAACTTATTGATTTGAGCTAATTTATGTAATTGTATATGAATTATTAATTAAATAAAAATTATTTTAGCTTTTTCATCATAAATCTTTTATCTTCTAATGAACTTCCATCTATTGTGATGAAGTTCATAGGACTATTTAGAATCGACAAAGAAGAATTTATCGTTTAGTTCTTAAATAAGTTTACGATCAAATGATACGTTGTTACCAAGGATGACAACATTTATCGAGTATTGATCATTGTGTGCCATATAGATTGTTTGTCCTCTTAATCAAGAAGTGTGGAGACACTGGTATGGCATGCAGGTGAGGTATAGGGGTGCATCTGTATTGAATGTGACCGACATAGAGCTTTTTTGCTGTCAAAAATTGCTCTGATAGAATATGGGCATAAGTGTCTCTCTGATTTGAGATCACCATGGTGACTTCCAAATAACTCATTGTGCTTTGATACCGAACTACCTGAATTTCTAATTCAGTGACTGAAGGTTTCTAGGTACAGTCAAGTACTTGAAAAGTTGGTGTCTGAGTCAAGATGAAATTGACCACTCCTGCACTCAAGAGTTGTGTTTAATAGTACTTCAATTTAGCAAAGCCTTAGCCAGGATAGTCCTTATGAGGGATCATAGGACTAATTGCTTTAAGACATTATTTGGATATATCTTTTAGGGTTGGCAGTCAAATCCTAAAGTCATCCTATGCACAGAGGTCAAAGGAATGAATGATGTAGTAACCATATTCACGTAGGTTTTGAATGTTATGATTGCACTATTTGACCTATCTAGACGTCGGGTACCATTGCTAGATGGTCACTTCAATTAGTTCAGAAAAATGATTCTTATGCTATCGACTTAGATTCGAACCTACGAGGTCACACACAATAGAGATTTCTATCTGATCTAATGGTTGATCAAGGAAAGATTGATTAGTGATTTGATCACTAATTAACTCAATTTGATTGAGTGATTATTTTTGGATCAAGACCAATTGAATTGGATTTATTTGGATTTGATCCGATTATGTTATAAGATGATCTAATCATCAAGGAGGTTTAATCTTTGACTTGATCAAAGGATTGGCTTGATTAATTTTTTATTTGATTAGGATTTAACTGAGCCTAATTAAGCCTAAATAAGTTAGATTTAATCTGGTCTAATTAGACCTAACCAATTTAGATTGAAATGATTTAATTGGATGACAAACATTGAGACTAGTTTGACTAGTCTTCTCATGTGCCACATCATCAATATTTGTGCCAGCCTATCTCCATGAGAAACAAGTTTCTCGTGAGTTTTTTTTATGCTAGGGAGGGTGTGTGTTTTCCCTTCTCATACCCCTTTTGGATTAGTTTTATCTGGTTACAAATTCAATTCGAATGAAATTTGAATTGAATGGATAACCACTTGATCTAAAGCTCTCCTACATGCCTCTCTTATTTGTGCGATCCATAAAATGCATGATTTTATGGGCATGCAGAAGATAACTCATGAAAGAGAGGAGAAAGAAAATGGGAGAAGAGAACGTCTTTTCTCTATGTGCTTGAAAGAATCCAAAAGAAAAAGGGTGCAAGGGTTTTTGGATGAGTGCATACCCTAGGATCTATACTTAGGATTTGGAATTCTAGATTGTGAGTTGCGAGGGTCGTGATTTCACAAGATTGCTGGAAGGCCTCCTCTTCTATCTTCTGCATTCATTGGGATCCAAAGCACCCGAAGATCCGATGAAGAAGATCAAAGGAGTTTGATCTACATCAGTTGTTGAAGACTTCTACACGAGCTAGCACTCGAGAGGAGTTAATTGGGATTTGGGCCTCGTGTGGATTACCCATGGAGGTCAGACACATATGTGGCTACATTGCGGCGATCAGATCTACACCGACGAGATCAGATTGCGGAGATCATCTACCCACAAAAAGATAATATATTTTGAACATGTAGAAGCAGTAAAATAGTTTTATTGCACTTGCTATTTTTATTTTTAGATATGCATGCATATATGATATATTAGATCTTGTAGCGTGTAGGATTTTCAGATTAGATATGTAGCTCTTATTATTAATTTAATTAATAATGTTTCTGCTACGTATGTTTTTCGAAAAAAAATTTCAAAAGTAGAGCTAAAAATCCTGCACATTTCTTTCAATCGAGTCAAGGATTGCTCACAACTTAAGGATCGGACGAGGACTACTATGACGATGGCTAGTAGCGATACAGGATGATGTTCTTCAGTTATTGATGAGGTATCTACTTCTTCCTCCCAATGGATTATGGATTATATTTGTTCACATCATGTATGTTACAGAGAGAAGATGTTTGACTCCTTAGAGATCGGTGAGGGCACCATATTTCTGTTAGACTGATTGAGTTGTGAGATTAAGGACAGTGGGATGGTCAGCATAAAGCTCCATGATGGAATAGTGAAGAAGTTGGATGAGGTCCGATACATATCTAGCTTTAAAAAGAATCTAATCTCACTGAGCAGACTGGATTCGATCGACTTCAGATGAAAAGCTGATGGAGGAATTCTGAAGCTCATGCACGGTAGTAGGATGGTGCTAAGAGAAAGAAAATATGGAGGACATTATCTCATGACAGAAAGCCTAGTGCGAGGTGGAGCTCCAAGTGAAGATGGATCAGGCACGAGATGGAAGACTCAGGAGGATGACATGCGATGTCATAGAGTGTTCCTATTACCATAAGAAGTACCTCGAGCAGGTCTCAAGTCAAGAGGATCACAACAGTCGATGGAGGTGGGATCGAGTGGCCTAGCTCGACTCCCATGTTTGCCCATCCATGATTAGCAGGCATGCCCAAGGGCATGGGGGCGAGGTGGATCACAGGCTCTCAGAGATAGGTGGAGATTGAATATCGAGTCAAGATGAAGATTTTTGAAAAAAATGCCTCGAGATTCGATCCATAATAAGCCCAGAACAAGGTCCAAGATGATGAACAGAGTCCAACAAGCCTAAGAATAGCCCAAATAGAGTCCAGACAAAGAAGATACGAATGAAAGAAGATCAAAGCAGGGTAGGCAGCACTCGGGCCTACAGGCAGTGCCGAATGGCGGTGGCGCAGCCCAAATCGGCCGCGCACTTGGCCGGTCGAGCATGCGAGCGCGTGCGAGAGTCACACACGAGCCGTGCGAAAGTGGGCCGCATGGGTGCAGGCATCCAGCCCACTATGGAGCGCACTCCACTGTGGACCACCAGCTTACAATGGCTGTGTGGACCAATTACCCATTTCCTTTGCATTTCGTGCAGTCCATGATATTATTCCATGGACCGATTATGATCTAATAGCTCTGGTTCGAATCGGTCATGATCGGATGGCTGAAATTTGATTCCAGCCTGATCAGGACTACTGTGCACGATCTGACAGCTTAGAAGGGAGCCAATCATGATCGGACAGTCTAGATTGATGTCGAGTATGATTAGGATTGGGTTTCATACTGGAATACTGTTTTTGAGTTTCTAAAGTCTATATAACTCCAATTGATGAATTGTTTATTGCGTTGGAAAGCTGGCGACGTTCCAAAGGTGCTGAGAGACTTCTTGAGAGATTTTAGAAAGCTTTTATAAGGATTTATAGCTTGTTATTAAGAGACTTTTATACGAAAGTTGAGTGGTAAGTTTCTCTTGTATTGTTTGGTTTTCTCTCTCATTGTGAAGCTTTGCATGTCCCATTGAGATGAGCCCTTGGGCTAATCCACGTAGTTGATTATTTTTTTATTTTATTTTTTTTTTTTATCATAATTTATCGGTACTAAATTTTTAATAAGTGATGTCAATATAGCTAATATTTTAATAATTTTTGCATCAGTGCTTAGTTGATTCCAACACTGTGAACTATGGTAGACACGTGCCAATTAAAAAGAACGACTTTGAGCAGTAAAGCCTCTTAGGAATATGGATACAACTTTTGTGACTCGTGAGTAAAGCTTCTGGAGAAAGGTGGCCAACCTACTCATTGCCAAAGTTAGAAATCGTCAGCCAGCAAAAGCAGCCCGAAATAGAATAGTTAAATCGGAGCCGAGCAATTTAACTCTTATTGTTTATCTATCGTCCCGACTCTCTTTGATTTTCAAAATTCAAGATCCTATCTTCTCCTTTCTTGGTGATCAAATCAGCGGTGGTGATGGCGAAGGAGGAGAACTGAGCAACTGGTGGTAGCGGGGACTGAGGATGAGCCAACAAGGCTGATCGGAGCCTTCTTCTTCGATGAGTAACTACTAATCTTTTATTTTTTTAAATCTTCGATGAATAGGATTTGGGATCGACCCCTTCACCTCCTTTTCCTCCATTCGTGACCTCCTCTAACGCTAGCAACAGGTCGGATATAGATCGGATTGACTCATATCCATATCCATCCTGCAAGTAAAAATTTCATACTCATACCCATTCTGTACCCACCCCAGGTTGGGTCAGATTAAGTAGAGATGCAGATCGGATCAAATCAGGTACATAAAAAGAATTGATTGGATCGAATCAGATTGGGTACATATAAATAACATAAAATCATTATAATTTTGAACGAGGGATATGTATTAAGATTATCTCGAGTCCGGTTCGAGTCGGAGCATACCATTATCCATACCCGATCCAAACCCGCTTCGAATAGTTTTTTAAAACCTATTTCCGTCCTAAATTCTAATTGGATCGAGTAAAACCGACATCATTTGGATCGGATCGAGTAGGATACCCGATGGATCGGATAAAATTATCACCTTTAACCTCCTCCCTCTACCTCCTCCTCCACCGTCTGTGACATCCTCCCTTCATTTCTTTCTCCTCCACCGGTTCAACTGTTAATTCGATGGACCGCTGACCCACTAATCCGGTGCCTTATCCTTTCTTCATTATACCATCTCTTAGATTTTTAATATAGTGGATCATAACAATGTGGATGAAATATAGAATGCCACCATGCAAGCTTGATATATATTGGTAGAGATGGAACAGGATATATTTTTTTGGTGTTTCTATATGGATATTTTCTCTTCATTACGACATCTCCTAGATTTTTAGCACAGTGGATTAAAAATGTGGATGAAATAGAGAAAGCCATTAAACGAGCTAGATATATTAGTGGTAGAGATGGGACAGGATAATATGTTTTTTTTGGTGTTTTTGTACTTTCTATTTTGTTGGATACCATGCTACATCCTAGAGGGCTCAAACGGGATCCAGCTTCCATGCTTGATGCGAGTGAAAGGGTCCCGACCACAAAAAGGAGCTCATGTAGCTTTTTGATTGAGAGATAAAAACCTCCCACGTAACGATGTGGTTGTACTACTCTGGAAACTCCTGTTGCATTTTGGAAACAAACATCAGGTGTGGGACAACAAGCGTGTGATGTTGCATCAAAAAAAAAAAAAAAAAAAAACAAACCAGCATGTGATATTTCTCCCCCCTCCTTTTATTTTTTTTTTTCCTTCCCCACCCTCCACCCCACCCCACCCCACCCCCCCCCCGCTCGCCCACCAAAGATGTGCACGGTTTGAATTAGATCAATTTAAAATTATTTTAGTAATCACATGAAGCCGGAGTCATCTATTGAAAAATCGGTTCAAACGAACCGAACCATTCATCTCCAAATCATCTCCATTTCCTAGACTATTCTAAATGCATTTTTCATCAAAAAAAAAAAATCTGAATGCTAGCAGCTTCCTGTCTCTCCATGGAGCTGTTTGGAGCCAAGACACAGCCAGCTTGTTTTAGTTAGTTGAAGAGCAGAGTTACTTGAGCCAAGACAAGGTATTCTTGTACCACTAAGAGCCCAAACAGCTCAAGTAAAGAGAGAATAATAAGGTCAGCTAAAGAGATTAAAGGGATGAATAATAAGAATCCTAATGAAAATCAAGTAATAGGAAGAGAGTAAGGAATATTCTTGATTTTGTTTCAAATTCTGCCGAAAGTTTGACTTTTTTAAAACTTAATTACCAACCTAAAAGACTATATATATATATATATATAGAATTTGATGGACCAGTTCCATTCAACTAATAATAATAATGGTCTAATCATTACACACTCCTTACTAGCTCAACTAGCTAGAGATGGAATCTTCTAAACGAGAATGACAAAAATTCTTGGGGGAAGTGATATATATATATATATATATATTTTAAAAAATAATAATTAAGTAGTCAAAATATCTGAAGTAGCCGTAGCATTACATTTTTATTGAAAGCATCCATAGATACGTAAGAGCCTCATCGGTTCCACAAAAGCAAACCCCAATTCAATTATTCTCTATACATATTTTCTAGTACTGGACACCTTTGTAAAGCAAGTACCTCTTCTTTAGGTCACCAAGTTCTTTTTATTAGAACACTGAATGTGATAGATACCAGATAGTTTAAAAAAATTAATAAAATTTTAAATAATTAAATTTATAAATTTATAAAAGATCGCTAATCAAAACTTCAAAAGAGCTAGAAGCGTGTGCGGCATTGTTCTAAGATGTATTTTCATCTCTCATACAGAAAATATCCAAAAATATTATCCCAAGATACGACCAGTATTCCTTCTCCTGCAAGCATGACTGTGGTCGAGGTTGATGAAGGCTCTTTCAGCATCCAGAACAAGAAGAAAATATAGTAAAAAAATGAGAAGAATCAGCAAAAAAATCTTTTGAAAATTAGAAAGGAGAAAAGAGAAGAAGAATGAGCTTGAATTTTTCCTACTGGGTTAGAGACTCAAGAGTCCTTGTTATAGCTATCTAATTCTAAACGTTGGGCTAACCCAACATTCAAAAATTAAATAGCCCAAATAAAAGCCTCAACATTCAAGAGCAAGAGATTAACAGCCCAATTAAAAGTTCAAATATTTAGAAAATTAAAGTATTAAATGATCATAAAATTTTTTAAAAAATAATAATTAAAATAATATTTTAAGTTGGCAAGGTGGTGCACCCGCACCCACGCCCACATCATGTCCCGCATTAAAGGTTTTTCTTTAAACCTCCTCAAACATCCCTAAGCCAAATCTTTTTCTCACATAAATGCTTCAAGAAAATTTTTTATTTTCAATGTGGACTAAAAACATCTCAAAAAAACTGATAACAATATTTGAAGGGAAAACTCTTTGAAAAATTTTGAATTTTTAATTTTCCGCCAACACTTCTTATAGGGACTCGTTGATAGCTACTTCTTAGTGCCCTTACGATATATAGCGAATCTTTATACTCATATATATATAAGGGTACCCATATACCCATATTCATCTCATGCGCATCTTGCTCCACCTCCTTAGCAAAACTATTGAGGCTACTTGAGCGTTATGGATGGGAAGAAGTCTTATATGGTTCTGATCTTCATACAATTAATATATACTAAGATGTATGTGATCTCCAAGGTTGCATTTGATAACGGTTTGAGCTCATATGTGTTCATCTTCTACCAACAAGTGGCCGCCTCCATGCTGCTGGTGCCACTAGCTATCATATTTGGGAGGTAAAGATCAATCTCAATAAGCTTCCTTCTTTTTTGCTTCTTATGATCACTTCTGAAAGATATGCACGATCTTTAGTTTGATGTTAATGTCTTGCTCAATAATATTTAGGAAAAGTGCTCCACCGCTATCATTCCTTGTATTGCTCAAGATCTTCATGCATGCATTGCTGGGGTATGTTTTGGAAATTACAAGTTGGTGTTTCTTAATTTCTGTAGATTTTTCAGTATGATAATATATATTTATTAACTTCTTGGGAGTTTCAGGATTACATTGAGTTTGAACATAGATAACATCGGGTTGATATACACATCGGCAACGGTGGCCTCTGCAACAACAAACTCTGCACCGGTGATCACATTCTTCTTAGCCGTTCTACTCCGGTAGGCCTCCATCATGCTCAGTTTTGATGATGATACTTGACTACAAAAGGAAAAGTATATGATCATATTATTTTATGCATAATATTTAGTCAAGAAGTTCAACAAAGATATCTTCTTGTTTTTGAAAAGAAGTTGTTATTGGCAAACATAGGCAAAAGCGGATGACATGATTAGCTAGCCTTTCCTTCATCTAATATTAAACATTTTAGGGGATAAGATGGTGAATGAGTATGGGGCCAAAACTGTTATATTTTTTCCCTGCACTTTGAGTTAAACCCAATCAGAAGTTGTAACTATGCTTGGCACTACCACTGGATCAGTGTCTCAGGCAATTGGGAATAGTGTCTTGTTAATAATGATGTCTCAGAATGGGATGGCCATAGCTCCTTCGACACATGTATTTTATGATTAAAGCCTTGAACAAGGCACAATCCAATAGCATAAAAGGTCAAGGGACACATTGCAAAAGAGAAGATTCCTTGTTTCACAAAAAAAAAAAAAAAAAAACAGAGAGAGAAGATTCCTTGGCTAAGATAAACTTCTTTGAGCCAGGTATGCTACACAAAGTTAATTCCCAACAGCAGAATGAGTTATCAGTTGTCAGTTGTAATGGCTAGGCCTGCTTATTAGGGTTTTAATTGCCTAAGTTTCAGGTGATAGTGCAAGCTGATTACTTACTCTTTTTTTCTAACTATTTCTCGTACACATATATTCATTCATATGCACCATGTGTTGCACATGCGTCAATGGGCACCAAGGATTTGCCATCTGCTAAATTTCTTCTTGAGTAAATCACTGTTATAGCTCATGTACAATATTCAATCTTGTAATAGTTTTGAAGGATGGATTCACCATGAGTTTAGCTGAAGTTCTGAACAGTGACAAAGTTGTTCAAGCTTCTCAGAAGAGTGGAAAAAAATGTAGGAAAGAAGATGCAGTTGTTTTCCTTATAAAATGAATATAGAGCTATTCAATCCAAGCTTGGCCAATCATACAGAACAATGCAATACTTTATATTCACTTCTCCTTTTTCATAAAAATAGACCTACAGGGAATAGGCTATATAAAAAGGAGGCTAATCTCCCACAATATCTCTTATCCCTTTCACCCTGATGAAGCATCATTTTGACTTGTATCTGGTTACCATGATTGTCGATCACACTATATATATGGTTATGAGCCTATGAATTATTAAAGACAGCACCAAAAAATAAACAAAATAAAATAAAAGCATGTTGTGTGCCCCTTGGATCAATTAAATACGAGAAATGAAGGACATACTAGTTTTGATATGTAAAATGATAGACACTTATGACTACTAGCTCCACTGGTTGGCACCCCTTTCTTAAAGGCTTGTCCTGGAAGAGGCCCAGGTTTTGCACAAAAGAGGAGAGAAATAAAGAATATCTTTTCTAATTCTAGAATCCATCAGATCATGATTCATAATTTTTTGCTCGATATATAATTCGGCTTAAACAATATGAAATTAGCTTGCAAACTAGCTAGCTTTTTGTGATTCCAGAAATTATTGGTGTGTATGATATATATATTTTCTCTTGAAGCTTTTGTGCCACCCTTTTCCTAACCCACTCATCATATATTGGTCTCTAACACTATATACCAACACAGCTATGAGAGCTCTGATCCGCCTAAGCCATGAAAGGCATAGGTATGCTCTACGTAGTATCCACCCTGCACTCATTATCGGTCATCATCTCTAAGATAAGATATTCAAATGTATGTATGAAAGAAAATTTATATTTTTATGTGCGTACATATATATGGGTGATCGAGCATTTAAATAACTATCTTATGGAATTTGGCCCTACATTTTGTGAAATGAAAGTGTTAGAATTATTTTTCTAATTCACCTCTACAAAGTTCAGATTTGCTGCTTTAATTTGGCAATTCATGTTCTTTAATGGGAAAAAAAAGAACCAAAATTTGTTTCAAGAGAGAAATGTCACTAATTTTTGCTGATCATGGTTGTCCAACAACACATCACAAAATGGAAAGAGTCAACCTAAGGAGGCTCACAGGAGTAGCTAAGGCCTTAAGTGTAGCACTTTGTTTGGCTGGAGTCATGACCATCGCCTTCTACACAGGTCCCCATCTAAATTCCTTGATCCATTATCGCCCCTTTGGCCACAAAACAAACTCCACCAGCATTGGTCCTGCCCGGTCAAAGCAGAACTGGATAAAAGAATCCTTCGTCATATACTTTGGTCCCTTGGCATGTATATAGTAACAAGATTGCTCTTAATCCTGTCATACTTAACACTCACCATTTCTAATGTGGCTGCTTCTTTTGGACCGGGAGTTGTATTAAAAGAGTACCCTTCGAAGCTTCATCTTACAACTCTCCAATGCTCGTTTAGCTCAGTTTAGTCTTTCATTGTTGCCATGGTATTTGAGAGAGACACCTTTAGATGAAAGCTAAGATTAGATATAGGGCTGCTTACTTCTTATATTGTATGAGTATATCAATTATTTTTTCGCTCTTACGTAGAATCCTAATAGGTGGTATCAATCTTTCTAAATAATGCACGTAGATCTACATGTTGTGATTCATTAGCTATGCATCTTCATCCATGCTTTGCTTATTTTCCTTTGTAAATACAAATATTTTATGATATCAAATCATTATATCGATAAATTCACTAGTCAAAAGAGATTTTTTAACTGATAAGAATAACTATTGGTTTCTTCTTTTTAATATCAAAATAGCAGGGATTATTGTTCCTGGTGTTTCCTTCTACTTGCAAACTTGGTGCATTGAGAAGGAGGGCCCCATTTTCCTAGCCATGTCCACCCCACTGGCCCTTATTTTCACCATAATTTGTTTATCATGTTTCTTAAGCAAGCTGATTCATTTGGGAAGTTAATTTATCTTTATCTAATTACTTGTGTTTGAGTGAGTTAAATTAGATACATATGGCCTTGCATTATGATGGCTAGTATTTTGGATGCAGTGTTCTAGGTAGAGTTTTGCTGGTAGCAGGCTTCTATACTGTTCTCCAGGAAAAGAGCAAGAAGAACGTGGTATGTGAGCCAATGAATGAAGATGAAAAGGATAGCGTTGAAGAGAGAGGAGCCACATTACCATGTCACCCAGTTTGAACTTATTTATACTGGTATTGGCATATAAATAAGTGCAATCTAAGTGACATGGTGATGTGGCTCCTCTCTCTTCAATGCTATCATTTCCATATTTATTCACTAGCTCACATACCATGTTCTTCTTACTCTTTCCTTAGAAAACGCTATAGAGGCCTACTACCATCAAAACTCCACCTAGCACACTGCATCCAAAATACTAGCCATCATATGCAAGGCCGTATGTATCTAATGCAACTCACTCAAAAACAAGCAATTAGATAAAAATAAATTACCTTCCCAAATGAATCAGCTCGCCTAAGAAACATGATGAGCAAATTATGATGAAAATAAGGGCAGTGGGGTGGACATGGCTAGAAAAATGGTCCCCTCCTCAATGCACCAAATTTTCAAGTAGAAAGAAACACCAGTAATAATAAATCTCTGCCATTTTGATATTAATAAGAAGAAATAGTTATTCTTATCAACTAGAAAATCTCTTTTGACCCATATAATGGTTCGATATCATAAAATATTTATATTTACAAAAAAAAATAAGCAAAGCATGCATGAAGATACATAGCTAATGAATCACAAGATATAGATCTACGTACATTATTTGGAAAGATTGATACCACCTAGTAGGATTCTATGTAAGAGTGAAAAAATAATGGATATACTCACACCATATAAGATAGCAAGCAGCCCTCTATCTAATCTTAGCTTCCATCTAGAGGTGTCTCTCTCAAATACCATGGTAATAATGAAAGACTGAATTGAGCTAAACGAGCATTGGAGAGTTGTAAGAAGACCGGGACCCTACACGGCCGAACTGCCTAGAGGCCGAACTCCCCTGCACCAAGGTCACGGCCGAACTGCCTAGAGACCGACCCCAGGCCGAACTCCTTCGGACCCCCGATGCAGCCGAACTCCTTCGGACTTCCCAGCGGCCGAACTCCTTCGGACCGACTCCAAGCGGCCGAGCTTCAATGAAGTCCTCTCAGCGGCCGAACCCCTCAGCGGACGGGCTTTAGTAGAATCCCCAAGCGGTCGTCACTCAGGAGCCCGAACTCCTCAGCAATCGTCACTCAGGAGCCCGAACTCCTCAGCAGTCGTCACTGGGCCGAACTCCTCAGCGGTCGCCCTCATCAAACTTCGGCCGACCGAGCTCCTACCGAACTCTCAAGTGTCCAAGCCTCAGCCCAAGTCCAACGGCCGGCCGAACCCCAGACGGCCGGGCCGCGGCTTCTCAGCAGCCGAACTCTTCTGCGGACGGGTCTTAGCTGCATACCTCTCGCCAGACGCCTATGGGAGCCGAACTCCCTCCTATCTTCCTCTTCAGGAGCCCGAACTCCTCCGAAATGGGCACACGACGAAGGCCTTCATCCCTTCATCCCTTCATTCGGCAAGCTCTGCAACCATCACCATCAGTCAGTCCGCCGCACCATCAGTCAGTCCGCCGCACCATCAGTCAGTCCGCCGCGGGCGATAGCGACCCACTGTCAGGCGGCGATGGCTGTCACCCTCCATCCGCCGTATGCGGCGCCAGTGAGACTGACTCCACCGAACCTCGAGCGGCCCGCCAGCACGCGGCTGCAGTTGTCACCATCAAGCTCCACTATATAAAGGATCCTCCCGACACGCTAAGGCTAAGGCTCTCTGGACTCTTAAGCTCTCCTCCACTCTCTAAGCTCCGGAACTCATTCCGGGCACTCCATTACTGTTGGTCGGAAACTAACTTGACCGTCGGAGGGTCCTGCCGGAGCCACCACCCCACCGGTTCCGGACGGGACTTCGTTTTGCAGGTCCCCGGCGGCGCCCAGCGGCCTCGATTGCGGCGACCTCCGGCGGCGACGGATTTCTGCACCAACACTTTCCATGAAAAAATCTACAAATCCGACCAAATATCAAGCTCCTACCAAGATTAAGCTCTCAAAATTTCAACGGATCAAATATTAAGCTCTCAAGCTTCTACCAATCTTAAAATCTTAAAATATTAAGCTCTTAAAATGTTTAAATCTCCCAATCGGGCCCTCTGTCACTTATTGGCGTAATCCTCGCTGCTCCATTGGGGTATATGGACTAATGACGTAACAAATAAGATATTACCATATTTTTTTAAATAACAAGACACCAAACATCTATACAATATTAAATTATCTCTGCATAATTCTTTTTTCTAAAATTCTCTCGCAGTTCTTTCTCTCTCATAAAAGACTCTGCATCCAGATGGATCATCTTCTTGCATTTGCTCTTCTTATAATTGTTAATACTCATTGATAAAATTTGTAGATCTTCTTTCTAGTATATTACACTCATTTTAACTGACTACTATCTAGTTGCAAATCCTTCTGAGTTACATAAATTTTTTAGTATAAATACATAAAGTATTTCTTACCTTTTAAGTTGATTTTCTTCACTTATAAATTAAACTTATTTTCTTCTTTAGATTTATCTTTGTCCTTATTTTGACTACGTACCCTAAAGCTTAGCAACTTCATCTAATTTATCTTCTTGGTTTAATATAATATCCATATATGCTCTAATATATTCATCTTTTTCAACTAAGTCCATATTTCAGTCAACATAGACATAGTTTTTCCATAATTTTTTCTAGCATTTTCTTTGATGAAACCTCTACAACATTCATTTCTACAATAATAATCAAGAGAAATATCAAATATTCATAGAAAAAAATTATATCAAATATTCATCAATTTTTATATATTTTTCTTTCTTTATCTTAGCAAAAATAATAATTTGAGAATAATTCCATTAGAGCACTATTTAAATATGGCAGATGGACAAAAGTTAGTATTCATAAAATCAAAACCAAACTGACCTATAATATGGTATTTTATAATATATAGGATCATTGTCTAAATATATATTCAGAGATTGTCCTTCTATTCATGGGTAAAATGTATCTATTCAAAGTTTGTCAGATCTAAAAGATATATTATACCATAAGTAGAATACTAGGATATTATAATGGAGTGGGGATTCTGTTGATGGGAAAAGAAAAAGAAAGTCGAGATTTTTTACTTTCATAGGGGCCGCAAGATTGGAGCCGCAAGCTTGAGAAGGCAGGGTAGGGTCGTAGGGCCGGGGCCATGGCTCAGGGATGCAATAGCAGAAATAAAGGAGCGGGGATGGGGCTACGGAAAGATGGTGTGGGTCGGGGTGGTGGGGTTAGGCCGATAGGGCAGGGCCACAAGAAGGCAGCGCGGGTTAAGGTCGAGGGGTCAGGTCAGCAAGGTGGGGCCACAGGCTTGGGGAGATGGGATAGGGGCTGTGGGGTTGAGCTAGCGACATTGGGGCTGGAAGGGTTGGGGTGGATGCAGGCATGGAGGGACGTGAGCTCGGGGCTGTGGGGTTGGGCCGATGGTGTTGGAGGCAATAGAGTCAGGGCGACCATGGGGTCAGGTCGAGGACGTCAGGGCCGATGGGGTCAGGGTGCCATGGAGTTGGGGCTGGTGGGGGTAGGGCAATCGTGGGGTCAGGTTGGGGACATCGGGGCAGCCGCAAAGTCGGGGTCGATAGCCATGGGGTTGAACTGGGGACGTCGGGGCCGGTGGGGTCGGGATGGCTATGGGCATGGACGAACACAAGCTCGAGGATGAGGGGTCAAGCCGGCATGGAGATGGGGCCGATGGGTTCGGAGTGGCCGTGGGATGCCAAAGGAATAGGGTGGGGAGGGAGGAAAGGAGGTTGAGGGGTGAGGGGTATTTGGATGCCGATGAGAGGAGGATGAGGGGCGGGAACAAGAGAGAATAAGCGCGAGAGCAAAATTTTTTTTTCCCTCGATTGTTTTGATGTTGCAAATTATTAGCGATGACAAACTTTCCATTACTAATGCCATCGATAAAAGCATTAACGACGGACTCCATCACTAAAAATAAAAATTCATTGCTAATACTTTTATCAGATAATTATTTTTTTATAATCTTTATCAACGATGGCAAACTTGCCATCGCTAATGCTGTCGGTAAAAAATTTATTATTAATATTTTTTTTATGATATAATTTTAGAATTTAAAGCTCATCTTTATCGTTCATTATCTAAATAATTATCATTAGAGTATTATCGCAAAAGACCACCTCGATCTAGTAGTCCTAACTATGTTGATTAATAAAATTTAATTTTGATGGCCATGAATGATCACTTGATGATCTGATAGATAGAGATCACTGATGGATTCAAAAATTTAAAATAATGATCTCAATGATATTTATAGTATACTATAAAAATTTTACTTCAATCGGACATCACTATCATGATCAATTTAGCATAAGATGATTTTGATCGTTAAATAAAAAATAAGTGATCAAAAGACCAAATAGCATTCGATTAAGAAGATTTTATAGATAAATGATCTTTATTACTACTTTAATCATTTGTACGATGATAATCGTAAAATTCAAACCCTACATATATGAACCATCTATGTTAAACAAATCTTACAAAAATAGAAGTATAATTACTTAAGAACTTTAAGAATGAGTATCAAGAGATATATTATTTTCGATCATTTATATACGTGTAGTTTGAATTTTATGATTACCACCGTACAAATGATTAAAGTAGTAACAAAGATCATTTATCTAAAAAATTATCTTAATCGAACGATATTTATCCTTTTGATCATTTTTTTTTTATTTAACCATCGAAATAATTCCATGCTAAATTGATCATGATAATGATGTCTAATTGAAGTAAAATTTTGATATTATCCTATAAATATTGTCAAGATCATCGTTATAAATTTTTAGATTCATCAATGGTCTTTATCTATCAGATTGTTAAGTGATCGTTCATAGCCATCGAAATTAAATTTTATTGATCGATATAGCTAGGGCTATCAAATTGAGATGATTTTTTGTAATGATACTCTAACAATAATTATTTAGATAATGAATGATAAAAATAAATTTTAAATTTTAAAATTATATCATATTTAAAGATAATAGAAAAAAATTATTTTTTTGTAATGGCAACTCCATTGAAAATAGTGCCATCACTAATGATTATTAGTGACGACAATTTTGATCACTAATACTTTTTTCGCTATCGCTAATAAATTTAATAAATAAATTTTTTTTTCATTTTTGTGATCGTAATGTTCATAGCTAATATGCCATCATAAATGCTTATAATTATGATAAATTTTTTTAAAAAAATATTATTTATGATGACTATTTTTATCGCTAATAATGTCATCGCTAAAGAATATTAGCGATGATATTTATCATCTCTAATATTTCTTGAGGCATCGCTAATAAATTTAATAAATAATATTTTTTATGATGAGGATTTTTATCGCTAATATCGTTATTGCTAATTATCATTAGCATCGATTTTCACCATCGCTAATATTCTTTTCACCATCGCTAATAATTATAATATATAAAAAAAATTATTTTTTTGACTGCTTATTTTTTGGTCGCTAATAGTCATCACTAAAAATTATTTTTCTTATAGTGGTATTAGTGACAGCAAAAACTATCACTAATAATAATTTTTTATTGCTAATAATTCTATAATTAAATTAAAAAAGTAAAATTCTTTTAGTATTAGTGATGGATTTTTGGCATCACTAATAATAATCTTCTATCACTAATAATATTAGAACTAATATATAAAAAATTAATTTTACTAGTGATGTACATTGTCGTCGCTAAAAGCAAAACTTACCATCGCTAATAATTTTTTTAGTTTTTACGATAATAGATTATTTAGTCACTATTTATCGTCGATAAAAATATTATTAGCAACAGCAAAATATCATTGCTAATAATTATCTTCCATCACTAATAATAATAAAATTTAATTTTTTAAAAAAATTAAATTATTTTTTATTAGTGAGGGTAAAATATCGTCACTAATAATTATCTATCATTGATAATAATAATAAAATTTAATTAAAAAAATAAAATTACTTAGTATTAATGATGGCTATTTACCATCGCTAATACCATGTTCGCTAATAACTATTAGCGACGGCATTGCTGTCACCACTTCCATCGCTAATAACTATTAGCGACGGCTAAGTTTCCATCGCTAAAGTTATCGATAAAAATAATTATCAGCAATGAAAAAATTATCTTCGCTAATACTCATTATTAGTGATGGCAAAAATGCATCGCTAATATTTATCGCTAATATTCTATTTTCTTATAGTGATTAGCAAATATTGGACATTATAGAAGGTCCAACTTTTTCACACACTAAAATATCATTATTAAGGTGTCATTAATGGCTGAATCAATTATCATCAAGGAAAATCAAACATTGAATACCTTGTCATCATTAGAAATTTGAAATCTCTCCCTAACACATTCCTTTTTTTTTGTAATAAAAAAGGAAGAGAGGAGATGGGGACCTAACCCCACTCTGCAGAGCAACTCTCAACCTCTAACACATTCCTTCATTGGTATTTCCTTATGCTTCTTCAAATATGGACATCATATCATCTCTCTATGATTATATACCATAATCTCCTCCTTATTAGTGGATTAAAGGCCTAGTTTATCTTTATTATTAATAGTCTCAAATATCACTCAATTTCTTCTTATTTTTATTTTTTTAGAAGTATTTTTATCAATAATTTATTCATTACTTCAAATAAATATCTCCTTGATTTAAGTGGTATAGAATACAAAAAGAAGAATTGAAAAAAAAAAAAGATGAAAAAGTTAAAGATAAGAAGACTCAATGTTAGGGCTGGAATTGGGCTCGGGTCAGTCCGACTTCGAATCAGACTTCGGGCAAAGGCCAAAATAGTTTAGGCCGGGCTTGGGCCTAATTATAGGGGCCATTTGTCTTTCAGGCTTGGCTCAGGTATACTTTTGGCTCAATTCAGGTTCGAGCCCAAATTTTAGTTCAATCAATAGCCCAAATATCCAGTCCAAACTCAAGGGTTTAACCATTTTGGATGCGTCTAAGTCATGACTCATTAGTTATCCCAATCCTAGATTCCTAGTCAATTAGATTTAGCCAGTTAGCTTTAGCTAATTGCTTAATTGCTTTTAACTTTAATTAAGGCTTAAAGTTTTATCTTGTTATTTGTTTACTGTTCATCACTCCATCTTGCAAAGGAAGAGCCCTAGTCCGTGTCCGTCTGAATATCAAGGTAATTAAAATCCATCTTTTGGTTTTCCCCCATCGTCGATGCTGGGATTCCTCATCCTCTCGAGTTTTGGGAGTTCTCTCTATCTCCATCGTTGATTAGCCACTCCAAGGTCTGTCGGTGTTCCCTCATCATCGATCGTCCTCATTCTTCATTAGGAATCATCAGTCACTATTCATTATTTGCCATTCATCAACACTCCTAATAGGCATAGCTCCTACCAACATCCCCTTCTTTCTGTCTTCCCTAAATGCCAGTATAATCGACGAGTCCTAATCACCCTGCGAGCGTGATTGTTTCAGTCTCACCATCCTTCAACTTCACCATCAACTGTGGTCATCATTGTCATTAGAGACCCATGAGACCTGAGCGAAGTTGTCCATTGGAGAGAGAGCATTAGATCAGGGCTGAGGAATGGAATTGTTGGGGATAAACCTCACTCCTATCGAAGTCCAGTTCGATGCTTAGCCTAATGCAACCGACAGCCATGAAAGAGCTTCAGCGGACGGGTCTTAGCCGAACTCCTTCAGCCAGTCGAACTTTTTGACGGTTGGATCTTAGTCAAACTCCTCAATGGTCGAGCTCCTTCGGACTTTCAGCAGCCAGGTCTTAGCCGAACTTCTTTAATCGATCGAACTTCTCAGCGGTTGAGCTCCTTCGGACTCCCAGCGGTCAGGTCTTAGCCGAACTCCTTCAGTCAATTGAACTCTTTAGCGGTCGAGCTCCTTCGAACTTTCAGTGGTTCGGATTTTAACCGAACTCCTTCAACTGACCGAACTCCTCAGCGATCGAGCTCCTTTGGACTCCCAGCGGTCGGGCCTTAGCCGAACTTCTTTCTAGTTTCTCCTTGATCAAACTCTTTCAGGAGTCTGAACTCCTTTGGAATTGATACATGCCGAAGTCTACCAATCAATGCCTACTTTCTGAGAGCCATGACTATTAAATCTGGACGAACTATCGCCATCAGTTTGCCATGGGCGATGCGATCGAACGACATGGCCATCACTACTGATGACACCACTCTCTCCATAATAAATTTCATACGATCCATGATCCGTCAGTATGGCTGTCACTATCCACCTGACGATGCCTTCCTCTCCATACCAAGCTCCATATGACCCCGAGCGGCCTCACAATCGGACGGTATGGCCATCACCATCAACCTGCTCTAAGCTCCGCCTATAAAAAGGGATCCTCCAGATACGAAGCTCTTCTCTTCTTCTCTAAACTCTGTCAAACTCATTTCAGAGCACTCCATTTCTATTGGCCAGAGCTGACTTGATCGTCGGAGGATCCTGTCAGAGCTACCCCCCATCGGCTCTAGACGAGATTTTATTTTGCAGATCTCCGATGGTGACCTCGTCCATCTCCACTCTAGTTGGATCCGACGATAACAAGATTCTGCACCAACATATTTGGTGCTAGAAGGAGGGCCACTTCTATTCTTGAGGTATTCTAGAGGCCTCCTTATTCTTAAAGGAGTGCTCAGTGACGATCTCTTTCTAGAGATCTCCCTCCTTCCTCTCCAGAGTCCTTTTTCAAGAGAAAATGCCTTCCATAAGAGCTTCGACTCGACGATCGATGACCTCCATGCTAGATCCATCTACTCTTATTTCAGCCCCAATAATCCAGACTCCATCTGAAGTCGTGGTAGATATGGAGCAGCTCAACCTGCTGGTCCAGCAGGTTCATGGCCTCGTCGAGATGATGCAGACCATGCGACAGCTTTCGATGGTGACTTTGCCAGTAAATCCACCATGAGGATGCCAGAAATCGACCTTAAGGAAGAACATTTAGTGTAGCATATCAATCGCCCTTAGGGAGGAGAAATAGAGCAGAAGTTCTCTCATAAAAGATTTTACAAAAGGCAGAATGAAGTTTGACCGCATTCACGATCTCTCCAGTGCAAGCGAGGCTGAACTCCCCCTCGAGCTCGTCATCGAGGAAGCCCCGACGAAGGTTTCATAGGAGGGCGGAATGAAATTTGGCATGAACGAGGCCATCAAACTTTTTCTCGAGCTTATCATCAAGAAAGCCCCGACAAAGGGGCATGAAGTTCTCCTACAGAAGGTTTCACAGGAGGGCAGAATGAAGTTCGACCGCGCTCATGACCTCTACAGCGCAAGTAAGGCCCAAACTCCTTGAGCTTGTCATCAAGGAAGCTCCGATGGAAGGGTGCAAAGAAGTCCTCCATCCAAAAGCTAGAACCACTATTGAGGGAGAAACGGTAAGAAGATCGACCGCCTTCCGACATCATAGATGCTATCTCTAGGGCTTGGTACTTCGGTTGGCTGTCATCTTCCAGCGTTAGAGTCAAGAGAAGCTTACTCCAAATTGAGAAGGCCAGCATGAGATAGAGGAGGTCATCCGACCTAGGAGCTTATTGTCTGAAGAAATATGGAGGAACAACGCTACCACGATCCTAAAATATAAAGAATTCGGGGATGCACTGTCAGTAACTTTCTTTCAATAAAATTCTTTCCAGTTCAATAATATTATTCCTTGGTGCAAAAACTACGTGATAATAGAAGAAAAGCAGTCAATAGTGGCCGTGTTAGAAATAGGAGGAGAACCTCATCCTAACATGAGCCGGTCAAGGTCCTTCAACCTCGACCAAAGATAAGATCTCTCTCGAGCGATCGAGCCAACCTCGACTAGAGATAAGATCTCTTTTAAGCGATCGAAACAACCTCGACTAGAAATAAGATCTCTTTCGAGCGATCGGGCCAACCAACCTCGGCTAGAGATAAGATCTCTTTCGAACGATCAAAAAAATCTTGACCAGAGATAAGATCTCTTCCGAACGATCGGAAAAATCTCGACTAGAGATAAGATCTCTTTCGAGTGATCAAACCAATCTCGACCAAAGATAAGATCTCTTCTGAGTGCCCGAGCCAACCTCGATCAGAGATAAGATCTCTTTCGAGCGATCAAGACAATCTCGGCTAGAGATAAGATCTCTTCCGAGCGACCGAGCCAACCAACCTTGGCTAGAGATAAGATCTCTTTCGAGCGCCCGAGCTAACCTCGACCAGAGATAAGATCTCTTCTGAGTGATAAGGACAACCTCGATTAGAGATAAGATCTCTTCCGAGCGATCGAGCCAACCTCGACCAGAGATAAGATCTCTTTCGAGCGATCGAAATAACCTCGGCTAGAGATAAGATTTCTTCCGAGCGCCCAAGCCAACCTCAGCTAGAGATAAGATCTCTTTCGATGACCAAAACAACCTCGACTAGAGATAAGATCTCTCCTGAGCGACCGGACCAACCAACCTCGATCATAGATAAGATCTCTCTCGAGTGCCCAAGCCAACCTCGGCCAGAGATAAGATCTTTCTCGAGCGATCGAAACAACCTCGACTAAAGATAAGATCTCTCCCGAGTGATCGAACAATCTCGACTAGAGATAAGATCTCTTTCGAGCGATCGAGCCAATCTCGACCAGAGATAAGATCTCTCTCTCGAGCGCCCGAGCCAACCTCAGCCAGAGATAAGATCTCTTTTCAGCGATCGAGATAACCCCAGCTAGAGATAAGATCTCTCTCGAGCGACCGAGCCAACCAACCTCGACCAGAGATAAGATCTCTCCTAAGCGATCGGACCAACCTTGGTCAGAGATAAGATCTCTCTCGAGTAATTGAGTCAACCTCGGCTAGAGATAAGATCTCTTTCGAACGATCAGAACAACCTTAGCTAGAGATAAGATCTCTCCTGAGTGCCCGAGCCAACCTCGGCCAGAGACAAGATCTCTTTCGAAAGATAAGATCTCTTCTGAGCGTCCGAGCCAACCTCGATCAGAGATAAGATCTCTTCCGAGTGATCGAGATAACCTCGGCTAGAGATAAGATCTCTCTCGAGCAATCGAGCCAACCAACCTCGACCAGCGATCAACCTCGATCAGAGATAAGATCTCTCCCAAGCGACTGAGCCAACCTCGGCCAGAGATAAGATCTCTCTCGAGCGATTAGGCCAACCAACCTCGACCAGAGATAAGATCTCTTCCGAGCGACCGAGCCAACCTCGACCAAAGACAAGATCTCTCCTGAGAGATAAGATCTCTTCTGAGCATCCGAGCCAACCTCGGCCAGAGATAAAGATCTCTTTCGAGCGATCGAGATAACCTCGGCTAGAGCGACCGGGCCAACCAAACTCGGATCAGAGATAAGATCTCTTTCGAGCATCCGAGCCAGCCTCGGCCAGAGATAAGATCTCTCCTGAGTGATCGAAATAATCTCGACTAGAGATAAGATCTCTTTCGAGCGATCGAGCCAATCTCGATCAGAGATAAGATCTCTCTCGAGCGATCGAAACAATCTCGATCAGAGATAAGATCTCTTTCGAGCGATCGGGATAATCTTGGCTAGAGATAAGATCTCTTTCGAGCGACCGAGCCAACCAACCTCGGCTAGAGATAAGATCTCTCTCGAGTGATCGGGACAACCTCAACTAGAGATAAGATCTCTTTCGAGCGACTGGGCCAACCAACCTCGACCAGAGATAAGATCTCTTCCGAGCGCCCGAGCCAACCTCGGCCAGAGATAAGATCTCTCCTGAGTAATCGGGACAACCTCGGCTAGAGATAAGATCTCTCCCGAGTGACCGAGCCAACCTCGATCAGAGATAAGATCTCTCCTAAGTGCTCGAGTCAATCTCGACCAGAGATAAGATCTCTCCCGAGCAACCGGGATAACCTCGGCTAGAGATAAGATCTCTTCCAAGCAACTGGGACAACCTCGGCTATAGATAAGATCTCTTCTGAGCAACCGGGCCAACCAAACTCGATCAGAGATAAGATCTTTTTCAAGTGATCGAGCCAACCTCGGTCAGAGATAAGATCTCTTCCGAGCGACCAAGCCAACCTCAGCTAGAGATAAGATCTCTTTCGAGCGATCAAAACAATCTCGACTAGAGATAAGATCTCTCCTGAGTGTTCGAGCCAACCTTGGCCAGAGACAAGATCTCTTTCGAGCGATAAGATCTCTCTCGAGCGATCGAGTCAACCTCGATCAAAGATAAGATCTCACCTGAGCACCCAAGTCAACCTCGGCCAGAGATAAGATCTCTTTCGAGTGACTGAGCCAACCTCAGCTAGAGATAAGATCTCTTCTGAGCGACCATGACAACCTCGGCCAACCTCTAGAGATAAGATCTCTCCCGAGCGACCGGACCAACCTCGACTGTAGGAAATGAGATCTTTCCCAGGGTAACCTCGATCATAGAAGATAAGATCTTTCTTGAGGATCTAGACTGACCTTGGCTGCAGGAGATAAGATCTCCCTCGAGCGCCCATATCAACCTCGGCCGTAAGAGGTAAGATCTCCCTGAGGGTTCGAGCCAATCTCGACTGCAGAAGATAAGATCTCCCCTGAGCGTCCGCATCAATCTCGGCTGTAGAAAATAAGATCTCCCCCGAGGTGACCTCGATCGTAGAAGATAAGATCTCCCCTGAGGGTCCGGGCCAACCTCGACTGTAGGAGATAAGAGCTCCTCCGAGCGCCCACATCAACCTCGACTGTAGGAGATAAGATCTCCCCCGAGGCAATCTCAGCTGTAGGAGATAAGATCTCTCCCGAGGGTCTGCAGCGACCTCGACTGTAGGAGATAAGATCTCCCCGAGGGTCCGGGCTAACCTCGGCTATAGGAGGTAAGATCTCCTCTAGTGCCGTATCAACCTTGGCCTTAGGAAATAAGATTTCTCCAAAGGGTCCAGACCAACCTCAACTGTAGAAGATAAGATCTCTTCCGAGGCAACCTCGACTGCTAGAGACAATATCTCCCCCGAGGAGCTTAACCTCCAACCTCGATCGTAGGAGACGAGATCTACTTCAACCTTGGCTGAAGATAAGATCTCCCCCGGACTTCAACTTCAACATCAACTTTTACTGAAGATGAGATCTCCCCCGAGTTTCAGTTTGAACCAGTACGAAACCCAGAAGAGGACTTCGGCAATCGCCTTTTCTGCACTTCCTTCCTTCGAGTTTCAAACTCGAGAGTGGGGGAGACTATTGTTAGGAAAAAATTTTGCTCCTACCGAAGTCCAGTTCGATGCTCAGTCTAATGCAACCGGCAGCCATGGAAGAGCTTCAGCGGACGAGTCTTAGTCGAACTCCTTCAGCCAGCCGAACTTCTCAGCGATTGATAGGAACGCGATGTTGTCGTTAAGACACCGTGTTTATCAATTTAATCCGACTTCTTAAAATCATTGAAAATACGCAGATAGCGGTGAGTCGGATCGAATCCATAGGAAAAGTAGTATTTTTAGATTTGAAATCTTTGATTTTTTTGAAAAGAAAAGAAGAAGAGTTTTGGGATCAAAAATGAAGTCAAAAAATAAAAAGTAAAAATTAAGAGGTACAGAAATTTAAACTTGGTACTAAGATCTACAAGTTAGATCTTAGCATCTACTTGCAAAGCAATAATTTAAAGGATAGAAATTAAATTATAATAAAAATAAAAAGTAAAAAATTAAAGTATAAAAATAAATTTTTAGAATTTAAATACATAAAATTTAAAAAGAATAAAATAGCCTGATCTCTGATTTTGAATCGATATTGGCAGAAAGATGGTGTAGAAGCCCGACTCTTCTTCTCGGCACCCCTTACTTCGAAGCAGCCTTTAATCCATAACCTGGCTTCGTCCTATACCAAAGCTTCATCTTGATCGAAGATGTTGATTTTTGGAGGCCTGAAATCCTTTTTATAGAGCTAGGAGGGCTAGATATTTTTTTCTAAAAGCAATGTGGAACTAATAGCCTTTGTAATCATCAAAATATAAAAAAATTCGAATAAAATTTGAATCAAAATAGCTCTGATATGACTCTGATAAGCCTGATGAAATCTGGCCATTCAATAGAAATTCAACGATCCAAAAATCATCAAAATTGGATGCATATCAGCCTAGATCGGGTCGGATTAAATTCTGACCGTCTGATCGCGCGTTGATGGACGAAATCTGGCCGCAAATCGCACGTCGGGAGTCCTGATCATTGTCGAGAGTATTTTGGACCGTTGGATCTTCATCACTTGGTTTTCTAGCCATCGGATCACTCCAGATCGCTGATAGAATTTGAATCAAACCCGAAAATAACCACCACCATCCGATCTTGACCGCAATCAACCGCAACCGTCCGATCGCGCAATTACCGTTCCCATAGATCGCGTGGACCGACTGCACCACACATCATAGCCAATCAGCACTCTTGTCACTCGGTGAAAAGACCAAAATATCCTATGAGCCACGATAAATTTCTGTGGACCCTTTAAGGGTCTAGGTCCACCACATGGCAATCTCTGATTCATCGATTTCTGCTGAGCTGGCGGTCCATGCCTGGATCATGGACCGGCTGATGGCTTAAATAGCTGAGTCAGCTTTGATGGCTTGGCTTGGCTTGGTGGCTCAGCTTACGAAGCTGGCTGAGCCGTTTTCTTTTTTATTTAATTTTTATTTATTTTATATCTTTAAAAATTTATATCTTTTCCATTTTAGCTCCGTTTTACTTAAAATTTATTTTGTTGTGATAAAAAAAATGAGTTCTTTCCATTGATAATAAAATTTTATTTTTTAATTTTTATTATTTTTTTTAATTAATTTTTTAATTAATAAAAATATGAATTTTTTAAAAATTATATATAAATTGATTAATAATTTTTAAAAATTAATATAAATTAATTAATAAATTAATACTTTTATTGATGAATTTATGATGCTTATCAGCGATCGAGCTCCTTCGGACTCCCAATGGTCGGGTCTTAGCGGAACTCCTCAGCGGCTGAGTTCCTTCGAACTCCCGACGGTCGGATCTTAGCCAAACTTCTTCAGCCGATTGAGCTTCTCAACAGTCGAGCTCCTTCGAACTCCCAACGGTTGGGTCTTAGCCGAACTCTTTCAGTCGGTCGAACTCTTCAGCGGCCGAGCTCCTTCAGACTCCCAGCGGTCGGATTTTAGCCAAACTTCTTCAATCGATCAAACTCCTCAACGGTCGAGCTCCTTCGGACTCTCAACGATCGGGCCTTAGCTGAACTTCTTTCGAGTTTCTTCTCGACCGAACTCCTCTAGGAGTCCGAACTCCTCTGAAATTGATACATGCCGAAGTCCACCAATCAATGCCTGCTTTCTTAGAGCCACGACTATTAAATCTGAATAAACTATCGCCATCAGTTTGCTATGGGCGATGCGATCGGACGACATGGCCACCACTATTGGTGACACCATTCTCTCCATAATCAGTCCTATGCAGCCTACGACCCATCAGTATGGCTGTTACTATCCATCTGACAATGCCTTCCTCTCCGTACCAAACTCCGAGCGGCCCACAATCGGACGGTATGGCCATCACCATCAATCCGCTCTAAGCTCCATCTATAAAAAGAGATCCTCCAGATACGAAGCTCTTCACTCCTTTTCTAAACTCTATCGAACTCATTTCAGAGCACTCCATTTCCTGTTGGCTAGAGCTGACTTGATCATCGGAGAGTCCTGCCGGAGCCACCCCCCACTAGCTCCGGATGGGACTTTATTTCGTAGGTCCTCGGTGGCGACCTCGTCCACCTCCACTCCAGCTGGATCCGACGACAATCAGATTCTGCACCAACAGAGATGATGAAAGCCCTAGAGAGGGAGATGGCCGAATGGGTTAGGGAACTTAGGGCTTAGAGTTTTTTTTTTATATTATTATTTTAAGATGGAAGAGAGCTTGTGCTGCTGGAAATTGGAATAGGCTGGCCCAATCAGATTTGGGTCAGGATCGTGCTTGGTGGGCTCGGGCCCAAGTTTTTCAAAAATTTTCTAGCCTAAACTCGGCCCAAAGTCCAAAAAAAGTTTCAAGCTGAGCTTATACAAGGGTGTCGGCCGGCCTGGCCCGGCCCACTTCCAGCCCACTCAATGTAAGATATTTAGAGCTTCTTGTTAATTTTCTAAAATACCAATATGTGGTTTTTTTATAAAAAAAATAACTAGTAGTTATTTTTAAGATATTTTTATAATATACGTGGCGGCCTTCTAAAGTATAGTTGGCAATCTTGCATGCAATTTCTGTTAAAAACTAACTTTTATATTATATTATATTATATAGATAAATTTATTTAATTAAAAATTAAATAATTCAAAAAAATAGCATAAAGGCCTATCGATCGAATTATCCCACAAGCCCAAAAATTTAATAATATTGTGTAATAATATAATATATAATGAAAGGATCAGAGAGACACAATGAGAAAATGAGAGAAAAAGAAGAATAAATTCTTTTACATGATAATCCCTAACATTCTCATTCTATTTTCAATCCCTTTTATAAGTTTTTCAATCCAAATTACAAAAAAAATAATATCTCTCATTCATATACAAAAAATAATAATATTTCTCAATCATTTATAAAAAAAATAATATTTTATATTCCATAATTCTTAGGGAGTCATCCATATTATAACACTCTTCCTTGGATGATCCCTTCACGAAAAATGTGCCTCATTAAACCTTGCTGAGAAAAAATCCTATGGAAAAAAAACTTAGTTAAGAAAAATAAGTACAACATTCTCTTAAATTGATTAGGACATACTGCCTCGTTAAAATCTTACTTGAAAAATCCAATGGGATAAAACCAAGATGAAGAAAAAGAGTACAGTACTCTTGAAGATCAGTTCAATAATCAACTTAGATCTTTGAGCCATCGCATCTTAATTTTATAAATTAATTTCTTAAATATCGTAGTTGAAAGCGCCTTAGTAAATAAGTCAGCTAAATTTCTTATTAACATCAATGTTTTTTCAGAAAGAATAAACTATCTTGCACCTTGTGGGATGACTTTGCTGATAAAATGCATTCTTATCTGGAGCATGAAATAGCAGGGCCGATAATAGTAATTCTATAATTATGTCGTGTGAAGATATTTAAAGGTAAGCTATTTTTTTATTTGATAGTTACAAAATTTTTATATATTAAACATTTTTATATTGAGCAAAAATATAATTTTTTGCATGGTTTCATAATTTTAGAAGAGATAAAGATATCAAATGCTTACTTTGAGATAAAATTGTTAATCAATCCAGATGTTGCGGATGCTGTTCAGTTCAGAAATAAGTAATTAATTTATCTTAACTCTTTTTCCTTTGGAGACTTTTGTCCAATCATTATATTGATGGATGAATAAATATATTTATAATAATTTGCTAATATATGTGTTTTTATGCTCTATTTTTTTTTTCAGGCTTTTCAATGGAGAAGAATCATACTCTCAGAGAATTAGCCAAATATCGAGTCAATCAACTTATTCAATCTCTGATGATTTCTTAAAACTGACTGAGAGGAAGATGATTGATGAAATACTTGAGTCTGTTGAGGTAATTATTTAATAAAATTATTATAATAATAGTTAATTTTATGAATAGTTATCTTTTGATATTAATGTCAATATATTAATGGTTTGTTATTTGTTTAGCCTTGTGCATGTATCACGTTGGCTACAATAATGGCAATAGATACGAAGTATGGCTGGTATTATAATTCTTGCAAAAAATGTCCAAAAAAATTGGAACAAGCTGGTGGAAGGTTTTTTTTGTAAAAAGTGTGATAAGTTTTATCCCTATGGTATTGCAAAGTAAGTTGTTTATAAATTTGTATATATAAAGTATTCTTTCATATGTAAGTTTTGTGATAATTTAATGTATAATATTATGTTGTAGGTTCAAAGTTCAAGTGAAGGTAGGTGATGAGACTAGCACCACTTCATTTTTGATATTTGGCCATCAAGTAGTGCAATTTTTGGGAAAGACTGCTGCTGAAATATTAGAAAGAACTATTGAGGCAATATCTACTCTATAACCTATCACTACTTTTAACTTAAAATCTGGAGAATATCACTTGATGTAGATTTAAATTTATAATTATAATTTTTTATTGTACTTTTCATAGGCTGGAGTTGATGACACCTATCTTGAAGAGCTAAATAATTTACTTGAAAAGAAATTGTTATTCAAGATATAGATCAAGCAATCCAACATCGAGATGAAGAACCATTGGCAAATTTATCCAGTTGTGAAGATAACAAATAATTTAGAGTTAATTGATAGATTCATAGCAACTTCACTACCTAAACAGGTTTTGTATTTTTTTCATAACATAAAATAGTTCTTCTAATTTGTAATACACTATAAAATATTATCGATTAGCATATATATTGTAGGACTATGGTGATCAAATGACTGAAAACTTAGTGGTTTCTTCTTAGCAAATTGGTGATAACCTTAAGGTGATAAATCCTTTGACTTCACATATTACTCTTCCTAAAACAATGCTTTGTTGACTCTATTTTTTAAGTTAAACTATTTAATACTATATTACTCAAATGACTAAAATAAATCCTACATAAAATGACAGTAGGAATTGATTTTTGATGACATAGAAGTTACTTCTTCAAACAAGACACCGATGAAATGTATAGCATCTGAATGTGCAAGTAAAAGTGTTGGTGATGAAGATTCATATGCACAACTATCAAGCAACAAGATGAAAAGGACAATCAAAGTTGAGAAGGATTGAGTCTAAAAAGCCTTTCATAAATTTTTGTTATCAAACATTTGATTATTATAGTTGTCTATGTTCTGATGATCTTGAACATTTGAAATCTCTTAATATTTTATATCTATTTATAAATATTAAGTATGTTTCTTTTTAAAGGGATATCTAGTTCTAAAGTTTGATTGGGGTATTTATTGTTTTATCTTTTGCTTCTGCTATTTGAAACCTATGAAGGAGTTATAAACTTTGGAAATGCAATATATTTAGTTTTTTGAATGTAATAAATATATCAAGTAACAATATTTTAATTATAAGCTGAATCAAATACAAGAGTACCAAGATAATTTAATAGAACCCTTTGAAATTTGAAATTTAAAATTTAAAAGACGTTAAAATTTAGAATAGATTTAAGATTTAAAATTTAAAAAATATTCAAATTTAGAATATATTTAAGATTGACTAATTATATATATATAGGGAGTTTTTTCAACTATCCAATCTATCTCGAACTTTAATAGAATCCTTTAAAATTTAAAATTTAAAATTTGATCAGATGTCCAAATTTAGAATAGATTTGAGATTTAAAATTTAAAAATTATTCAAATTTAGAATGGATATGATAATTACTTTTATCAAGCTTCTAGGAGTAATTTTCTTTCTCCTAAAGAGTAGAAGTGAGTGGCAATCAGTTACTTTAAGAATTTGACTCCCATAAATATTGAAAAAAATGCTTCACAATAATCATAATAAAAAAAGATTTTGGACTGGTATATAAATAAAAAATCTTAGCTCAAAAAAATTGAACAGCAGCTTTCCTTTAAAAATTTAAAAAATAAAAAAAAATAAAATAATGAATAACCACACTTGCTTGAAAATGCAATGAGCCAATCTTGCATCAAATGTTATAATAAGCTCAGGGATGGTAGTTAGGTGAGTTTTTTTAGGTATCCAATCTATCTTGAACTTTAATAGAATTCTTTAAAATTTAAAATTTAAAATTTAAAAGATGTTCAAATTTAAAATAGATTTATAATTTAAAATTTAAAAATCATTCAAATTTACAATAGATTTAAGATTCAACCAATTATATATATATATAGGTGAGTTTTTTCAGATATCCAATCTATCTTGAACTTTAATAGAATCCTTTGAAATTTAAAATTTAAAATTTAAAAGATGTTTAAATTTAGAATGGATTTGAGGTTTAAAATTTGAAAGACGTTCAAATTTGGAATAGATTTAAGATTTAACCAATTATATATATATATATATATAGTTGAGTTTTTTTAGGTATCCAATCTATCTCAAAATTCAATAGAATCCTTTAAAAATTGAAATTTAAAATTTAAAAGACGTCTAAATTTAGAATGGATTTAAGATTTAACCAATTATACATATATATATAGGCAAGCTTTTTTAGGTATCTAATTCATCTCGAACTTTAATAGAATCCTTTGAAATTTAAAATTTAAAATTTAAAAGATTTTAATATTTAGAATGGATTTGAGGATTAAAATTTGAAAGACGTTCAAATTTAGAATAGATTTAAGATTTAACCAATTATATAAATATAAATATAAATATAAATATAAATAAATATATATATATATATAGTTGAGTTTTTTTAGGTATCCAATCTATCTTGAAATTCAATAGAACCCTTTAAAATTTAAAATTTAAAATTTAGAAGACGTCCAAATTTTAACCAATTACGCATATATATATAGGCAAGTTTTTTTATGTATCTAATCTATCTCAAACTTTAATAGAATCCTTTGAAATTTAAAATTTAAAATTGAAAAGATATTAAAATTTAGAATGGATTTAAGATTTAAAATTTAAAAGATATTCAAATTTAGAATGAATTTAAGATTAAACAATTATATATATATGTAGGCAAGTTTTTTCATGTATCCAATCTATCTCGAACTTTAATAGAATTCTTTAAAATTTTAAATTTAAAATTTAAAAATATTTAAATTTAGAATGGATTTAAGATTTAAAATTTAAAAATATTCAAATTTAGAATGGATCTGATAATTGCTTTCATCAAACTTTCAGGAGTAATTTTCTTTTTCCTAAAGGGTAGAATTAAGTGAGGGCCAATCAGTTACTTCAAGAATTTGACCTTTATTAATAAAATTTTTTTTTCACAACAACCACAATAAAAAAAAGATTTTGGACCAGTATATAAATAGAAGACCTGAGCTCAAAAGAAATTGAACAACAGCTTTCCTTTAAAAATTCAAAAAAATTAAAAAAAACTAAATAATGAATAACCACATTTGCTTGAAAATGCAATGAGCCAATCTTGCATCTTGCATTAAATGTTATAATAAGCTCAGGGATGGTAGTTAGGTGAATTTTTTCAGGTATCCAATCTATCTTGAACTTTAATAGAATTCTTTAAAATTTAAAATTTAAAAGATATTCAAATTTAGTATAGATTTTAGATTTAAAATTTAAAAGGCATTCAAATTTAGAATGTATTTAAGATTTAACCAATTATATATATAAATAAGTTTTTCAGGTATCCAATCTATTTGAACTTTAATAGAATCCTTTGAAATTTGAAATTTAAAATTTGAAAGACGTTCAAATTTAGAATGGACTTGAGATTTAAAATTTAAAAGATGTTCAAATTTAGAATAGATTGAAGATTTAACAAATTATATATACATATGAGTTCTTTCAGGTATCCAATCTATCTTAAACTTTAATAGAATATATATATATATATAAACAAATTTTTTCAGGTATCCAATCTATCTGAAACTTTAATAGAATCCTTTAAAATTTAATATTTAAAATTTAAAAAATATTCAAATATAGAATGGATCTGATAATTGCTTTCATCAAACTTCCAGAAGTAATTTTCTTTCTCCTAAAGAGTAGAATTAAGTGAGCGCCAATCAATTACCTCAGAAATTTAACCTTCATTAATGAAAAAATTGTTTCACAACAACCATAATAAAAAAAAGATTTTGGACTAGTACATAAATAGAAAATCTGAGCTCAAAAAGAATTGAACAACAGCTTTTTTTAAAAAATTCAAAAAAATTAAAAGAAACTAAATAATGAATAACCATATTTGCTTGAAAATGCAATGAGCCAATCTTGCATTAAATGTTATAATAAGCTTAGGGATGGTAGTTAGGTGAATTTTTTCAAGTATCTAATCTATCTCGAACTTTAATAGAATCCTTTAAAATTTGAAATTTAAAATTTAAAAGACATTCAAATTTAGTATAGATTTGAGATTTAAAATTTAAAAGATGTTTAAATTTAGAATATATTTAAGATTTAACCAATTATATATATAAATGAGTTTTTTCAGGTATGCAATCTATCTCAAACTTTAATAAAATCCTTTGAAATTTAAAATTTAAAATTTAAAATTTAAAAGATGTTCAAATTTAGAATAGATGGAACATTTAACCAATATATATATATATATACACACACACATATAGTTTTTTTAGGTATCCAATCTATCTTGAAGTTTAATAGAATATATATATATATATATATATATATATATATATATATATATATATATATATATATATATATATATATAAGTTTTTTTTGCTATCCAATCTATCTCGAACTTTAATAGAATCCTTTAAAATTTAAAAAATATTTAAATTTATAATGGATCTGATAATTGCTTTCATCGAACTTTCATGAGTAATTTTCTTTCTCCTAAAGAGCATAATTAAGTAAGCGTCAATCAGTTACTTCAGGAATTTGACCTTCATTAATAAAAAAATTGCTTCACAGCAACTATAATAAAAAAAAAAAATTGGACTGGTACATAAATAGAAAACCTAAGCTCAAAAAAATTGAACAATAGCTTTCCCTTAAAAATTCAAAAAAATTAAAAGAAACTAAATAATGAATAACCACATTTGCTTGAAAATGCAATGAGCCAATCTTGCATTAAATGTTATAATAAGATCAGAGATGGTAGTTAGGTGAATTTTTTTAGGTATCCAATCTATCTCGAACTTTAATAGAACCCTTTGAAATTTAAACTTTAAAAGACATTCAAATTTAGAATGGATTTGAGATTTAAAATTTAAAAGATGTTCAAATTTAGAATAGATTGAAGATTTAATCTATATATATATATATATATATATATATATATATATATATATATATATATATATATATATATATATATATATATATATATGAGTTCACCTATCCGGTTGGTCCAAGCCTCCCACCTGATTGAAACTCTTGAGGATGGAAAAAAATAGAGGAAAAATAAGGGGAAAACAAGGCAAAAATAGAAGAAATTGATAGGTAAGCCCTTTTCCCGCTTAGATAAGCCTTTTTTTCTTTTGATATTCTTTATCATGTGTTAGTTTTGTTGTAAATATTTATAATGTGGAAGCTGCATATAACTATTCATCAAGAGATAGTTGGACTTTCTGTTGAAGCTCTTTTATATCATCAAATTATTTTAGTTCAAAACTAACAAGTCCAACAACTTATCAACAGAAAATTGATTAATGGAGCACAGAAGTTCAAAAGAAGCAAGGTTAAGGAGGGCAATTATTAGGAGCGAGAAACATATGCACACAGCATCTAGATTTCATGGAACAGAGAATTTATCGATATCTAATGAAACCAAAAGTCCAATATCAATGAATAGATCAAGGACTCCTTTGACTGATATTTCAAATGGTAAATACAAACTTTCTTATGAGATTATTCATCAATAATATTATTGTGAACATTAGTAACATATGAATCTCTATTATTTCATGTAGTTCATTCTTCTTTGATAAATGAAGTCAATTGTATTACTAAACCCAAAGAAGTTGAAAATAAATCAAGAGAGGATGCAACTGCGAAAACTCATAACTGCCATCTGTCATCTACAACATGTGCATCAAGTGCATTTTTTAACCGAATGCAAGCTTCAACATTACCTCACCAATCATTGATGGATGCTTATCTTCAAATTTCAAGTCAAAGGAATTATCAGCCATATTTAAGGACTCTGCTTTTCTTTAAAGATAATTTAATCAAACAAAGTAGCCTTCCGATGAATTCTGGAAAGTATATTATCAAAGAAGGGAGGATGTTGCATACTTACAAATGTAATGGGAATAATTTGAGACCTATTACTGAAATGGTAATAGAAAATAATGATCAGAATGTGAATTTGGACAGTAGAGATATTGATTTAATTATCTTCACTCGGTATTAAAGATTCTATTATTGAAACTTTTTTTTGGCTCTTTTTATTTTTTTAAGTATAGGAGACCAAAAATTTATTTATCATATTACTCTAATACTATGTTTTTACTGCATTATTGTGCAGGAACTAATGTAACATATGGAATCAATAGCATTAGCTCAACTATTATTACCCAAGGTAAAAAAAACTAAATCTCATGATTGTTGACTATAATCAAACAATGATTCCCATAAGTCAAAAGTTTATGTGATAATATTTCTGTATCCAGGTGAAAGTGATGATGGCCATAGTGAGAATAATACCAATGGTGGAGCAGTACAAGATTTAGTGGGTAATATCGTTAACATTCTTACTTTTCTAGATATAATTTAGAACCTATTTGCAAAATTATGATTAAAAAACTAACACAAAACAAACCATTGTGTTCTTTATCATAGAACATCCATTAATGGAGTACATGACTCCAAAAAAAAAAAAGGTTGAAAAGGGCAATGATCAAGAGCAAGAAACGTATGCAAACAATATATAGATTTCAAGGTAGTGATGTTTATATATGTTCACGCTTTATGCCAATAAATTATATAAAAATTTTTAAAAATATTATTTTTTATGTACACAGAAAATGAAAAATCTACAAGTCAAGGAGTGAAAAATTTATCTATTTCCAAATGCAGTCCAAGTCCAACATCGGTGAAGAAGAGATCGAGGACTACTTTGAAGGATATTTATACTGGTAAATGCACAAACTTATTTATGAGATTATTCTTCAATTTATTGATGTTCCATACATCAAACTCCCTCCTGCCTTCCAATCCAAGGCATCTGAATTATTCCAAATTGGCTCATTTTACACCCATTTATACTTTACTTTCAAATAATATTATTTTTTTATTAGTCAAAGGTTAACATGATATAGATAATGCAGCTAGGTGAAAATAATAATATTGAAGATAGGAATAAAAGCAATGGTAGAGCAGTACATGATGCAGTAGATAATATCTTTAACACCATTACTTACTTTTTAACTTTTAAGTTTATTCACGAATGAATGCCATTTATTTACCAATTTTAGTTATGTTCTCATATCTCATTATTTTTCAAAATTATAGAAGATGAATTCAACTTTTCTGGTGTTCAAAATGAAGGTATCTCATCATTGTCACATTAATTATCCTTATTTGCAAATAAATCATGACATATAATGTGATATTAATATTATTCTATCATTACACAAATAGAGTATTGGGATATTGGAGATCCTGAATGGGAATGTGAATTTTATGGAGCATTGATGTGGTATGAGGAAAGAATAATGAAGCATTATAATGCAAGGAAACCAAAGTTTTCTTTATGCTGTATGCAAGAAAAAGTTCAGCTTCCTTTATTACGAGATCCACCTGCAACTTTGAGGGCTCTTATGCAAAATAATGATGATAAGAGCAACCATTTTTTGAAGAATATTCGATCATACAATATGATGTTCTCTTTCACATCTATGGGAGGAAAAATTGATAAAAGTATGAATAATGGAAATGGTCCCCCTGTCTTTAAATTGAGTGGCCAAAACTACCATATGATTGGAAGCTTGCTACCTACTCTAGAATCATCTTATCCAAATTTGCTCAACTATATATTTACGATACTCAAAATGATGTTTCAAATAGAATGAAGACTATGAGGTGCATACTATTTTAGAAATATATTATTTGATACTCTTTTAGCATAATTATAGGGTTGAATCTAACATTATATTTGATTTTTTGTATACAGTGATTTAAATTCATTACATGCTGAAATTGTTACTGATTTGAAAGAGATGCTTGATGACTACAATGTATTGGCAAAATCATTCAGAATGGTTAGAGATAGGTTTCAGGAGGAAGACTACTCTAATATAAAACTATAGCTTATCGAAAAAAGGGGTCGTGATAGAAGAAGGTATAATCTTTTCACTACATCTGAAGTTGCTGCACTAATTGTTGGAGACTTTGAGAGCTCAGTTGGTGATAGGGACATTATAGTTGAGACACAGTCTGGGTTATTGAAGCGAATCATCGAACTGAATCCTTCTTATCTTGCTTTACAATATCCATTGCTATTTCCTTATGGGGAGGTTGGGGATAAACCCCGCTCCTATCAAGTCAAGTTCGGTGCCCAGCCTGATGCGGCCAGTAGCCATGGAAGAGCTTCAACGCATGGATCTTGATCGAACTGTTATAGCTGACCGAACTGTTTAGCGGCTAAGCTTTTTTGGACTCCTCAGCGGTCGAGCTCCTTCGAACTCCTTAGCGATCGAGCTCCTTCGGACTCCTCAGCGGTCGAGCTCCTTCGGACTCCTTAGCGACCGAGCTCCTTCGAACTCCTCAACGATCGGGCTCCTTCGGACTCCTCAATGGTCGAGCTCCTTCGGACTCCCCAACGTCCGGACTAAACCCTTCAACCGATCGAGCTGCTTAGCGGCCGAGCTCCTTGGACTTCCAACAATCAGACTTTAGCCGAACTCAACCACCGAGCTTCAGTCAGACTCCGCAAGACGAACTCTCTCTGCATTGTTCCAGCTAGGTGCCTGCAGGAGCCGAACTTCTTCTGAGCTTCTCCTTCAGCCGAACACCTCCACAAGTTCAAGCTCCTCTGGACGAACTATCGCCATCAGTCTGCGATAGACGATGAGATCGGACGACATGGCCGCCACAACTGGCGACACCACTCTCTCCATAACCAGCCCCATGCGCCCATGATCTGCTAGTATGGCTGTCATTATCCACCTGACGATGCCTTCCTCTCCGTACCGAACTCCATGTGGTCCCAACAGCTCGCTACCAGATGGTATGGCCATCACCATCAACTAAGCTCCACCTATAAAGGATCCTCCAGATATGCTAATCTCTCGAATCTCTGATCTCTAAGCTCTCCTCTTCTTCTCCAAGCTCTGAAACTCATTTCGAGCACTCCATTCCTGTTGGCCAAAGCTGACTTGATCGTCGGAGGGTCTTGTCGGAGCCACCCCACGGCTTCAGACAGAACTTTATTTTGCAAGTCTCCGATGGTGACCTTATCGACCTCCACTCCAGTGGATTTCGACGATGATCAGATTCTGCATCAACAGATTGATGCTAGAAGGAGGGTCCTGAACCTCCAAGGTTTTTTTGTTCTTAAAGAAGTGCTCGACGATGATTTCTCTCTTCTCTCTCCGGAGATCTCTCTTCTTCCTCACTAGAGTTCTTTTCCAAGAGAAAATGCCTCCAAGGAGAGCTTCGACTTGGCGCTCGACGACCACCGCGGCCCGATCTCGTCCAGATCCATCTATTTCTACTTCAGCCCCGGCAGCTCAGGTTCCAGCTATACCTACGGTGGATGTGAAGCAGTTCGACATGCTTGTCCGACAGTTCCGTGGCCTCACGGAGGTAGTGCAGACCATACAGCAGCCCTCGAGGGTGACTCCACCAGAAAATCCACCATTAGAATATCGAAAATCGACCCAAGAAAGAGTACAGGGCCAACATACCCATCACCCTTGAAAAGAAGAAATAGAGAGCCGAGGGTCCATGTTCGGATCATAGTTCTCTTCTAGGAGAGATCTTCCCCATTTGTAGTTGGAAGCCCCCCAAGATCTGCAACCAAGACGGCGCCCTCGATCATAGATTGCGGAACATGGACCGCGAATTGAGAGCTCGACCACGTAGCCCCAGCTCATCATGATCTCTCTCT
>QRFJ01000846.1:318539-355501 GCA_006176705.1 Cocos nucifera | reverse complement strand
CCACCCCCCCCCCCCCCGCTCGCCCACCAAAGATGTGCACGGTTTGAATTAGATCAATTTAAAATTATTTTAGTAATCACATGAAGCCGGAGTCATCTATTGAAAAATCGGTTCAAACGAACCGAACCATTCATCTCCAAATCATCTCCATTTCCTAGACTATTCTAAATGCATTTTTCATCAAAAAAAAAAAATCTGAATGCTAGCAGCTTCCTGTCTCTCCATGGAGCTGTTTGGAGCCAAGACACAGCCAGCTTGTTTTAGTTAGTTGAAGAGCAGAGTTACTTGAGCCAAGACAAGGTATTCTTGTACCACTAAGAGCCCAAACAGCTCAAGTAAAGAGAGAATAATAAGGTCAGCTAAAGAGATTAAAGGGATGAATAATAAGAATCCTAATGAAAATCAAGTAATAGGAAGAGAGTAAGGAATATTCTTGATTTTGTTTCAAATTCTGCCGAAAGTTTGACTTTTTTAAAACTTAATTACCAACCTAAAAGACTATATATATATATATATATAGAATTTGATGGACCAGTTCCATTCAACTAATAATAATAATGGTCTAATCATTACACACTCCTTACTAGCTCAACTAGCTAGAGATGGAATCTTCTAAACGAGAATGACAAAAATTCTTGGGGGAAGTGATATATATATATATATATATATTTTAAAAAATAATAATTAAGTAGTCAAAATATCTGAAGTAGCCGTAGCATTACATTTTTATTGAAAGCATCCATAGATACGTAAGAGCCTCATCGGTTCCACAAAAGCAAACCCCAATTCAATTATTCTCTATACATATTTTCTAGTACTGGACACCTTTGTAAAGCAAGTACCTCTTCTTTAGGTCACCAAGTTCTTTTTATTAGAACACTGAATGTGATAGATACCAGATAGTTTAAAAAAATTAATAAAATTTTAAATAATTAAATTTATAAATTTATAAAAGATCGCTAATCAAAACTTCAAAAGAGCTAGAAGCGTGTGCGGCATTGTTCTAAGATGTATTTTCATCTCTCATACAGAAAATATCCAAAAATATTATCCCAAGATACGACCAGTATTCCTTCTCCTGCAAGCATGACTGTGGTCGAGGTTGATGAAGGCTCTTTCAGCATCCAGAACAAGAAGAAAATATAGTAAAAAAATGAGAAGAATCAGCAAAAAAATCTTTTGAAAATTAGAAAGGAGAAAAGAGAAGAAGAATGAGCTTGAATTTTTCCTACTGGGTTAGAGACTCAAGAGTCCTTGTTATAGCTATCTAATTCTAAACGTTGGGCTAACCCAACATTCAAAAATTAAATAGCCCAAATAAAAGCCTCAACATTCAAGAGCAAGAGATTAACAGCCCAATTAAAAGTTCAAATATTTAGAAAATTAAAGTATTAAATGATCATAAAATTTTTTAAAAAATAATAATTAAAATAATATTTTAAGTTGGCAAGGTGGTGCACCCGCACCCACGCCCACATCATGTCCCGCATTAAAGGTTTTTCTTTAAACCTCCTCAAACATCCCTAAGCCAAATCTTTTTCTCACATAAATGCTTCAAGAAAATTTTTTATTTTCAATGTGGACTAAAAACATCTCAAAAAAACTGATAACAATATTTGAAGGGAAAACTCTTTGAAAAATTTTGAATTTTTAATTTTCCGCCAACACTTCTTATAGGGACTCGTTGATAGCTACTTCTTAGTGCCCTTACGATATATAGCGAATCTTTATACTCATATATATATAAGGGTACCCATATTCATCTCATGCGCATCTTGCTCCACCTCCTTAGCAAAACTATTGAGGCTACTTGAGCGTTATGGATGGGAAGAAGTCTTATATGGTTCTGATCTTCATACAATTAATATATACTAAGATGTATGTGATCTCCAAGGTTGCATTTGATAACGGTTTGAGCTCATATGTGTTCATCTTCTACCAACAAGTGGCCGCCTCCATGCTGCTGGTGCCACTAGCTATCATATTTGGGAGGTAAAGATCAATCTCAATAAGCTTCCTTCTTTTTTGCTTCTTATGATCACTTCTGAAAGATATGCACGATCTTTAGTTTGATGTTAATGTCTTGCTCAATAATATTTAGGAAAAGTGCTCCACCGCTATCATTCCTTGTATTGCTCAAGATCTTCATGCATGCATTGCTGGGGTATGTTTTGGAAATTACAAGTTGGTGTTTTTCTTAATTTCTGTAGATTTTTCAGTATGATAATATATATTTATTAACTTCTTGGGAGTTTCAGGATTACATTGAGTTTGAACATAGATAACATCGGGTTGATATACACATCGGCAACGGTGGCCTCTGCAACAACAAACTCTGCACCGGTGATCACATTCTTCTTAGCCGTTCTACTCCGGTAGGCCTCCATCATGCTCAGTTTTGATGATGATACTTGACTACAAAAGGAAAAGTATATGATCATATTATTTTATGCATAATATTTAGTCAAGAAGTTCAACAAAGATATCTTCTTGTTTTTGAAAAGAAGTTGTTATTGGCAAACATAGGCAAAAGCGGATGACATGATTAGCTAGCCTTTCCTTCATCTAATATTAAACATTTTAGGGGATAAGATGGTGAATGAGTATGGGGCCAAAACTGTTATATTTTTTCCCTGCACTTTGAGTTAAACCCAATCAGAAGTTGTAACTATGCTTGGCACTACCACTGGATCAGTGTCTCAGGCAATTGGGAATAGTGTCTTGTTAATAATGATGTCTCAGAATGGGATGGCCATAGCTCCTTCGACACATGTATTTTATGATTAAAGCCTTGAACAAGGCACAATCCAATAGCATAAAAGGTCAAGGGACACATTGCAAAGAGAAGATTCCTTGTTTCACAAAAAAAAAAAAAAAAAAAACAGAGAGAGAAGATTCCTTGGCTAAGATAAACTTCTTTGAGCCAGGTATGCTACACAAAGTTAATTCCCAACAGCAGAATGAGTTATCAGTTGTCAGTTGTAATGGCTAGGCCTGCTTATTAGGGTTTTAATTGCCTAAGTTTCAGGTGATAGTGCAAGCTGATTACTTACTCTTTTTTTCTAACTATTTCTCGTACACATATATTCATTCATATGCACCATGTGTTGCACATGCGTCAATGGGCACCAAGGATTTGCCATCTGCTAAATTTCTTCTTGAGTAAATCACTGTTATAGCTCATGTACAATATTCAATCTTGTAATAGTTTTGAAGGATGGATTCACCATGAGTTTAGCTGAAGTTCTGAACAGTGACAAAGTTGTTCAAGCTTCTCAGAAGAGTGGAAAAAAATGTAGGAAAGAAGATGCAGTTGTTTTCCTTATAAAATGAATATAGAGCTATTCAATCCAAGCTTGGCCAATCATACAGAACAATGCAATACTTTATATTCACTTCTCCTTTTTCATAAAAATAGACCTACAGGGAATAGGCTATATAAAAAGGAGGCTAATCTCCCACAATATCTCTTATCCCTTTCACCCTGATGAAGCATCATTTTGACTTGTATCTGGTTACCATGATTGTCGATCACACTATATATATGGTTATGAGCCTATGAATTATTAAAGACAGCACCAAAAAATAAACAAAATAAAATAAAAGCATGTTGTGTGCCCCTTGGATCAATTAAATACGAGAAATGAAGGACATACTAGTTTTGATATGTAAAATGATAGACACTTATGACTACTAGCTCCACTGGTTGGCACCCCTTTCTTAAAGGCTTGTCCTGGAAGAGGCCCAGGTTTTGCACAAAAGAGGAGAGAAATAAAGAATATCTTTTCTAATTCTAGAATCCATCAGATCATGATTCATAATTTTTTGCTCGATATATAATTCGGCTTAAACAATATGAAATTAGCTTGCAAACTAGCTAGCTTTTTGTGATTCCAGAAATTATTGGTGTGTATGATATATATATTTTCTCTTGAAGCTTTTGTGCCACCCTTTTCCTAACCCACTCATCATATATTGGTCTCTAACACTATATACCAACACAGCTATGAGAGCTCTGATCCGCCTAAGCCATGAAAGGCATAGGTATGCTCTACGTAGTATCCACCCTGCACTCATTATCGGTCATCATCTCTAAGATAAGATATTCAAATGTATGTATGAAAGAAAATTTATATTTTTATGTGCGTACATATATATGGGTGATCGAGCATTTAAATAACTATCTTATGGAATTTGGCCCTACATTTTGTGAAATGAAAGTGTTAGAATTATTTTTCTAATTCACCTCTACAAAGTTCAGATTTGCTGCTTTAATTTGGCAATTCATGTTCTTTAATGGGAAAAAAAAGAACCAAAATTTGTTTCAAGAGAGAAATGTCACTAATTTTTGCTGATCATGGTTGTCCAACAACACATCACAAAATGGAAAGAGTCAACCTAAGGAGGCTCACAGGAGTAGCTAAGGCCTTAAGTGTAGCACTTTGTTTGGCTGGAGTCATGACCATCGCCTTCTACACAGGTCCCCATCTAAATTCCTTGATCCATTATCGCCCCTTTGGCCACAAAACAAACTCCACCAGCATTGGTCCTGCCCGGTCAAAGCAGAACTGGATAAAAGAATCCTTCGTCATATACTTTGGTCCCTTGGCATGTATATAGTAACAAGATTGCTCTTAATCCTGTCATACTTAACACTCACCATTTCTAATGTGGCTGCTTCTTTTGGACCGGGAGTTGTATTAAAAGAGTACCCTTCGAAGCTTCATCTTACAACTCTCCAATGCTCGTTTAGCTCAGTTTAGTCTTTCATTGTTGCCATGGTATTTGAGAGAGACACCTTTAGATGAAAGCTAAGATTAGATATAGGGCTGCTTACTTCTTATATTGTATGAGTATATCAATTATTTTTTCGCTCTTACGTAGAATCCTAATAGGTGGTATCAATCTTTCTAAATAATGCACGTAGATCTACATGTTGTGATTCATTAGCTATGCATCTTCATCCATGCTTTGCTTATTTTCCTTTGTAAATACAAATATTTTATGATATCAAATCATTATATCGATAAATTCACTAGTCAAAAGAGATTTTTTAACTGATAAGAATAACTATTGGTTTCTTCTTTTTAATATCAAAATAGCAGGGATTATTGTTCCTGGTGTTTCCTTCTACTTGCAAACTTGGTGCATTGAGAAGGAGGGCCCCATTTTCCTAGCCATGTCCACCCCACTGGCCCTTATTTTCACCATAATTTGTTTATCATGTTTCTTAAGCAAGCTGATTCATTTGGGAAGTTAATTTATCTTTATCTAATTACTTGTGTTTGAGTGAGTTAAATTAGATACATATGGCCTTGCATTATGATGGCTAGTATTTTGGATGCAGTGTTCTAGGTAGAGTTTTGCTGGTAGCAGGCTTCTATACTGTTCTCCAGGAAAAGAGCAAGAAGAACGTGGTATGTGAGCCAATGAATGAAGATGAAAAGGATAGCGTTGAAGAGAGAGGAGCCACATTACCATGTCACCCAGTTTGAACTTATTTATACTGGTATTGGCATATAAATAAGTGCAATCTAAGTGACATGGTGATGTGGCTCCTCTCTCTTCAATGCTATCATTTCCATATTTATTCACTAGCTCACATACCATGTTCTTCTTACTCTTTCCTTAGAAAACGCTATAGAGGCCTACTACCATCAAAACTCCACCTAGCACACTGCATCCAAAATACTAGCCATCATATGCAAGGCCGTATGTATCTAATGCAACTCACTCAAAAACAAGCAATTAGATAAAAATAAATTACCTTCCCAAATGAATCAGCTCGCCTAAGAAACATGATGAGCAAATTATGATGAAAATAAGGGCAGTGGGGTGGACATGGCTAGAAAAATGGTCCCCTCCTCAATGCACCAAATTTTCAAGTAGAAAGAAACACCAGTAATAATAAATCTCTGCCATTTTGATATTAATAAGAAGAAATAGTTATTCTTATCAACTAGAAAATCTCTTTTGACCCATATAATGGTTCGATATCATAAAATATTTATATTTACAAAAAAAAATAAGCAAAGCATGCATGAAGATACATAGCTAATGAATCACAAGATATAGATCTACGTACATTATTTGGAAAGATTGATACCACCTAGTAGGATTCTATGTAAGAGTGAAAAAATAATGGATATACTCACACCATATAAGATAGCAAGCAGCCCTCTATCTAATCTTAGCTTCCATCTAGAGGTGTCTCTCTCAAATACCATGGTAATAATGAAAGACTGAATTGAGCTAAACGAGCATTGGAGAGTTGTAAGAAGAAGCTTCGAAGGATACTTTTTTAATACAACTCCCCTGTCTAAAAGAAGCAGCTACATTAGAAATAGTGAGTGTTAAGTATGACAGGTTTAAGAGCAATCTTGTTACTACGTACCTGGAGAATAAGCCAAAATGACCAAACTATATATGTTGGAATGACCATGATGAAGGATCCTTTTATCCAGTTCTACTTTGACTAGGCAGAACCAATGCTGGTGGAGCTTGTTTTGTGGTTGAAGGGGCGATAATGGATCAAGGAATTTAGATGGGAACCTGTGTAAAAGGCGACGGTCATGACTCCAGCCAAACAAAGTGCAACACCTGAGGCCTTAGCTACTCCTGTGAGGCTCTTCAGGTTGACTCTTTCCATTCTGTGATGTGTTGTTGGATAACCATGATCAGCAAAAAATAGTGGCATTTCTCTCTCGAAACAAATTTTGTTTTTTTTTTTTTTTCCAGTTAAAGAACATGAATTGCCAAATTAAAAAAGCAAATCTGAACTTTGTAGGGAGAATTAGAAAAATAATTTTAACACTTTCATTTAACAAAATGTAGAGCCAAATTCCATAAGATAGTTGTTTAAATGGTTGATTACCCATGTATATGTACACACACAAAAATATATAAATTTTCTTCTGAATATCTGATGTTAGAGATGATGACCGATGACGAGTATAAGATGGATACTATGATAGAGCATACCTATGCCTTTCATGGCTTAGGCGTATCAGAGCTCTCATAGGTGTATTGGTATGTGGTGTTAGGGACCAACATATGGTGAGTGGGTGGGGAGAGGGGTTGCATAAAAGGTTTGAGAGAAAATGTATATATTATATAGACCAAAAATTTTTGGAATCACAAAAAGCTAGCTACAAGTCGATTTCATATTGTTTAAACCGAACTATATGCCAGGCAAAAAATTATGAATCATGCTCTGATAGATTCTAGAATTAAAAATAATATTCTTTATTTCTCTCCTCTTTTGTATAAAACCTGAGCCTCTTCCAAGGACAAGCCATCAAGAAAGGGGTGCCAACCAGTTGAGCTAATAGTCGTAAATGCCTATCATTTCACATATCAAAACTGGTATGTCCTCCATTTCTCATATTTATTTGATCCAAGTGCACAAAACATGCTTTTATTTTATTTTATTTTATTTTTGTGCTGTCTTTAATAATTCAGAGGCTCATAACCATATATATAATGTGATCGACAATCATGGTAACCAAATACAAGTCAAAATGATGCCTTCATCAGGGTGAAAGGGACAAGAGATATTGTGGGAGATTAGCCTCCTTTTTATATAGCCTATTCCCTACAGGTCTCTTTTTTATGAAAAAGGAGAAGTGAACATAAAGTATTGCATTGGTTTGTATGATTGGCCAAGTTTGGATTGAATAGCTCTATATTCATTTTATAAGGAAGACAGCTGCATCTTCTTTCCCACATTTTTTTCCACTTTTCTGAGAAGCTTGAACAGCTTTGTCACCGTTCAAAACTTCAGCTAAACTCATGGTGAATTTATCCTTCAAAACTATTACAAGATTGAATAGTGTACATGAGCTATAACAGTGATATACTCAAGAAGAAATTTAGCAGATGGCAAATCCTTGGTGGCCATTGATGCATGTGCAATACATGGTGCATATGAATGAATATATGTGTGTATGAGAAAAAGTTGGGAAAAAAAAAGTAAGTAATTAGCTTGCACCATCACCTGAAACTTAGGCAATTAAAACCCTGATAAGCAGGCGTAGCCATTACAACTGACAACTGTTGAGAATGCATACCTGGCTCAAAGAAGTTTATCTTAGCCAAGGGATCTTCTCTCTCTCTCTTCTTTTTTTTTTTTTCTTCGGGTGAAACAAGGAATCTTCTTTTTGCAGTGTGTCCTCTGACCTTTTATGCTATTGGATTGTGCCTTGTTCAAGGCTTTAATCATAAAATACACGTATCGAAGGAGCTATGGCCATCCCATTATGAGACATGATTATTAACAAGAGACTATTCCCAATTGATTAACAAGAGACTATTCCCAATTGCCAGAGACACTGATCCAGTGGTAGGCATGATTACAACTTTTGATTGGATTGATCATGTAAACCCATCAACAAAAAATAAAATAAAATAAAATAAAATAATTTTTTAAAAAAATCAAAATCTAAATTTTAGGAATTCAATTAACCAATCATTTAAGTCTATTTTTTTTTCATACAAATGGAGCCTTTAAATAAAGAAATAAAAACATAACTTAACATAATTCTAACAGCTGACTTGAATTCTAATAAAACTTCTATTACCGAGTCCTAACAAAATTAAAATTTTTAATAAAATAAAATAACCTAAATAAATCCATAAAAATTAAGCTCACAAAATATATTAGGGTTAAGGTTTAGCGACGCTTCCTTCTGGAATACGTGTGCAATTCCTAATTTCTATCATTTTTTTCTAGCTAGAAAGAACTCGACTCTGGCGAAAAATTAATGTAAGCTTTTAAAACGTCTAGATCATTTCATCATAGTTCTTCTTCAAAAATTCAAGTAGCATTTGAGTCTGGATGGCCATGCCATAAAGATCATCGAAATCCTCCATCAGTAAAAGAAACAATCTCATCTGTGATAATAAGTTCAATTTGATCCGATGAAGGTGGTCGAAGTGATGGAAGAACTAGAACTGACATTAGAAGAGATGGAGTGTGATCCCTGCTATCATCTGCATGTACAGTAGGAGGCTTAAATGTGCCTCAATAAGATAGCAAGTCCTCAACATTAAAAATTAGATTAAATTTTAAATCAAAAGATAATTCTATAAAATATGCATTAGACCCAAATTTATAAAGAATACAAAATGAATCAGTGGCTTGGACATATAACTTTTTAAATGAATTTAGAAAATAATATTTATGACAAATACGAACCTTCACATAGTCACCCTCATTAAACTTCATTATTCTATAATAAGCATTATCAACAAGTTTATATTTTTCAATACTTATAGAAATCTTTTGTCTAATATGTTTAGTAAAAGAAGTGGCAGACTCAGAAGTACGGTTATGTATAGGTAAGAGAATAAGTTCAATAAATTGACGGAGATTGAAGCCATAAATAATTTCGAAAGAACTTTAATTAGTAGACCTATTTACTGAATTATTATAGATAATTTTTGCTGTAAGCAATGACAAATCCTACATCCTAAGTTTATTTCTAACTAGATACCTAAGTAGTTTACTATGATTACTATTTACAACCTCTATTTGACTATTAATCTATGGATAAAAGGATGAAAAAAATTTAAATTTATCCCAAATAATTTCTAAAGAATTTTTCAGAAATAACTCATAAATTTGATATTATGATCAGATATTATGGAAGAAGGTAATCATGAAATTGAATGACTTTCTTAAAGGACAACTTTGCAATAAAAGAAACATCAGAATTCGTTTGACAAGGAATAAAATATGCTATTTTGGAGAATCGATCAACAACTATAACTATGGTCTTCTTTACTATCTGTTTTCTCATTTCTCATACTCCTTAGTATTCAATCTATAATATGAAAAATTAAATATTGATGATCTTGGGACTAAATCAATGGCATGTTGGATGTTACACAGGGGAGGTAGGTCATCAAGTATGTCTTCTAGAGTTACATTATTAAAAAAAATTTTAATTGCTCAATTTCAGTAGGTGGGTTATTTTGGGAGTCAAAGATCAGTTGAATCTCATTCCTAGGAATGATAGCTAACATTATCTTGAATTCTTCATTTTTTTTTCAAATTCTTTATGAGTCAAAATGTGATAATTTTTTTGTTCAAAAGATTGAAAAGAGTTCTTATCCCTTTTGGCAGGTTTAACATTCATATTCATAGAGTTTTCACTATCAATGACAAGTTTATAGACCTTATTCTGACATTGATCATATATGTGAAAAATACTAGTACGTTTTCAAATCTCAGAGTCTGCAGGAGTGGTGACTATACCTCGCATGACGTTAACACAATCTCTTGATTCATCATATTCTTCATCATACTCTTCTTCTGAATTAACTAGTTCTAAAGTGTCAAAGTTTTTTCTATCATACTCATTTTTTCTATGATAATGAAAACTTTCAAAATTATTCGTAGAATGGTGGATAATCGGAGAGGCTATTGTATAGATCGAGGATGTCTGACTAGTGTGCATAACATGATCCTGGCTATCAATAGGTTTAAAATTTTATGAAAGAAATTGATGAATAGGTTGATTACTAAAAGAATCATATTCTAGAGATTGTTTGCGTATTCTTGACCCTCTTAGGGATAATTGGCATTCTATCTTTCGATCTATGAGATTTGTTATGTCTATATAGTTATTTATTTGATTAGCATAAAACTTCCTAATCTCAATATGAAGTCGGCCGAATGACTGACGAATTTGATTTAAATTTTCTTGGAGGATAGTTTGGGTATTTTTGATAGATTTTAGTTTTTTTTTATTACAGTATGTGCATTTTTTAGATTACCAATAGCTATGATAACAAAAGAAATTTAAATACTATATATACTTAAAAGTTTAACTATGATACTCATAGTAAAAAAAATTATAAGATTCAACTTATTATCTATATTTTTGATGCTTATAATAGTAAATTATGTGGGTATTTGGTGCATGCAATAGCAAATAAGTGAAAAAAAATATGGTAAAGGATAAAATAACGGCCTAAGCAACTTAAATTATCCAAAAATTTTAAAAAATTTAAAATTTAATGAAGAGATTGTTCAGATAAAATTTAATACCTCCTTCTAATACTTGTAGGTTGAAGACAAGGAGGCTTCCCAAGCTTTTTTTTTTTTTTTTTTTTACGAGTCTATAGATCGGGTCTATAGATCAGGCGGTCTATAGATCGCTAGTTACACGTGGTTTATAGACCATGATGGAGGGCTCTGTTTTTGGTTCATAGTCACAGGCAGTCTTCGACGGAGGGTGGTGGACGCCGGCAACTGGCAACGAAAGGAAGAGCCTCCAGCAAGGGTCCGATCAGATGGTGGTGAGGTGATAGAGTTCGCATTGACGATCGACCACTCCAAACTCCACACCTGATCAAGATTTTCCAAATGAGAGCGAAGAAGCAGCCTGCACTAGCGACGACGGGGAGGAAGGCGACGTCGGGAGGAGGGGTCATCGGTGCCAGGGCTCGGTCGGTCGATGGAAAGAGAAGGGATTTTCGGTGAAGGACCTGCTCCCACCCAACTCGACGGTTGCGGTGAGGGCTGTACGGTCAGTCGACGATAAAGATGGCATCGATGGTGATGATGGCAATGGCGAGAGGCGATGGGATGAGGCAGGGTCGTCAGCGTTGGGATGAGGCAACGGACTTTGATTTTCTTCTTCGGTCGCTCCAAGCCATAGTGGGTGTCGGAGCCGGTAGGGATGTCAAGAGGGTGGTGGATTCCGATTAAACGATGGTGGGTGGTGGACGGGTCTGCTAGTTGGGGCGAGCCAAAAAATAAAGAGAGGGAGGAAAAGAGGGACGGCCGATTCGGAGCCATGGAAAGTGGCAATGTCGATGGGTAAGAAGAAAGAGAGAGAGGAGGAGCAGGAAAAGAAAGAGGGCTGCGACTCGGGGGTTTTGTCGAGCTGTGATCTGCCAGAGAAAAAGAAAGCGAAAGAGGGGAGGGGGAAACAAGATGCGACGGTGGGGTGGGCTGGGAAAGGCGATAGAAAGAAAGAGAGAGCAACGAAGGGAGCATTGCAACAAAAGAAATCGTGGAACAAGAAAAAAATTGTAGGAACTTTCGTTCTAATATCAAATTAATGTAAATTCACCAACAAATAAAGAATAAAATAAAATAAAATAAAAAAGAAAAAAAAATAAAAAAAAAAATAAGAATCAAAGTCTGGATTTCATCAAAAATTCAATCAATCAATCATTCAAATCTGATTTTCTTCATTTTTAAATAGAAAAAAAAAAATATAATCTAACAGAATTCTAATAGCTGACTTGAATCCTAACAGAACTCTTATTATAAAATTCTAACAAAATTAAAATTTTTAATAAAATAAAATAATCTAAATAAATTCATAAAAATTAAGCTTATAAAATAAATTAGGATTAGAATTTAACGATGCTTCCTTCTGAAACACATGCGCCCTGATTCCTATCAGTTGAACTCAAAGTGCAGAAAAAAAAAGATAACAGTTTTGGCCCATACTCATCCACCATCTTATCCCCTAAAATGTTTAATATTAGACGAAAGAAAGGCTAACTAATCATGTCATCCGCTTTTGCGGATGTTTGTCAATAACAACTCCTCTTCAAAAACAAGGAGATATCTTAGAACTTCTTGACTAAATATTATGCATAAAATAATATGATCGCATACCTTTTCTTTTGTAGTCATATATCATCATCAAAACTGAGCATGATGGAGGCCTACCGGAGTAGAACGGCTCAGAAGAATGTGATCGCTGGCAGAGTTTGTTGTTGCAGAGGCCACCGTCGCCAACGTGTACATCAGCCCGATGTTATATATGTTCAAACTCAATGTAATCCTGAAACTCCCAAGGAGCTAATAAATGTATATTATCACACTGAAAAATCTGCAGATATTAAGAAGCACCAACTTGTAATTACCAAAACATACCCCAGCAATGCATGCATGAAGATCTTGAGCAATACAAGGAATGATAACGGTGGAGCACTTTCCTAAATATTATTGAGCAAGACATTACCAACAAACTAAAGATGGTGCATATCTTTCAGAAGTCATCACATGAAGCAAAAAGGAAAGAAACTTATTGAGATTGATCTTTACCTCCCAAAAATAATAGGAAGCGGCACCAGCAGCATGGAGGTGGCCAATTGTCGATAGAAGACGAACACATATGAGCTCACACCGTTATCAAATGCAGCCTTGGAGATCCCATACATCCCAGTATATATTAATTGTATGAAGATCAGAACCATATAAGGCTTCTTCCCATCCATAATGCTCAAGTAGCCTCAATAGTTCTGCTAAGGAGGTGGAGCAAGATGCACATGAGATGAATATGGGTACCCTTGATAAGTATAAAGATGTGCTGCATATAGTAAAGGCACTAAGAAGTAGCTATGTACGTGTCCCTGCACAAGAAATATTGGCAGAAAATTAAATATTTAAAATTTTTCAAAGAGTTTTCCCTTCAAATCTTATTTTTAATTTTTTTGAGATATTTCTAATTTTACATTGAATATAGAAAATTTTTTTTGAGGCATTTATACGAAAAAAAAGATTTGGCTTGGCCCCCAGAAGCGTTTGAGGAGATTTAAAAGAAAACCTTTAATGCACGCGTGTAAACCAGATCGGAATGGAATGTGATGTGGGCGTGGGTGCAGATGCACCTCCTAGCTGACCCAAAAATATTATTTTAATTTTTTTTATTATTTTTTTTAATTTTCTAATCATTTAACATTTTAATTTTTTGAATGTTTGGACTTTTAGTTTGGCTGTTAATCTCCTACTCGTCGGGGTTTTTATTCGGGCTATTTAATTTTTAAACATTAGGCTAGTCCAACATTTAAAATTAGATGGCTATAAGAAGAAACCTTGAGTCTTTAATCAACAAGAAAAATCCAAGTCCATTCTTCTTCTTCTTTTTTCTTTCTAATTTTCAAAAAATTTATTTGCTGATTCTTTTCATTTCTCCACTACATTTTTTTCTTATTTTGGATGTTGAAAGAGCTATCATCTACCTCCACCATGGTTGTGCTCGTAGGAGAAGGAATACCGATTGTATCTTGAAATGATATTTTTGGATATTTTCTGCACGAAGAATAGAAATACATATTAGGACAGTGCTGCGCATGTTTTCGGCTCTTTTGAAGTTTTGATTAACGATTCTTTATAAATTTATAGATTTAATTATTTAAAATTTTATTAATTTTTTTAAATTATATCTGGTATCCATCACATACATACAGTGTTCTAACAAGAAGAACTTGGCCGCCCAAAGAAGAGGATACTTGCTTTTTTTTTTTTTTTTTTTTTTGGTTGAAATGATTACTTTGTTAAGCTAAGATAGTCCAAAATACATCCCAGAACATACTAGTGCTGCTTAAATATAACAAAATTAGGCAGCAAATAAAGTTGGCCCAAGACATTAGCTGAAGTAATAAAAGCTGTGAGACCAAATATATAAGAAGTATGAAAAGATAAAGACACATGAAGCAAGAAACTAATATAAAGATATATAACCAATGGAGGATTATAAAGACGGTAAGGAGAGCCACCGCAGAAGAGCAACATGCTGAGTAAATGTAGTTAGTATCCCAGGAAACTGAGCCAAAATGCCGCATCATAGCATGGTAAGATAACTTCAAGCTAAAGAAGAGATAGGGAGACAGGAAATAGCCTGATGCGGCATCACATAGAGGTGCTGAAGAAGAAACCCCTCATAAAAAGCAGGTAAAGCTAACCAGATGATGCGCCCTGTGGAATAACACCGTATCATTTGAAACAGGTCAAGAACCAACCGATCGCAAAATTCTTTTGTCCGTCGAAAGATGTTGAGCTGTGTAGATATATGAACAGCGGAAATCCCCTCCCAAAAAGTAATATAGGACTGAAGTAAAGGACACTCATCTCCATAGGACCCAGGAATCCCATGCTGTATAAAACAGAAGTTGCACGAATCCATGACTGACATCATGAGGGAAAGTTAAAACCACAAAATATGTGAGGTTGAGGCCCGAAGGAAGCTGTAACAGTGAATGTTGTTGATCATGTAACATAAAAGTGGCAAAATACAGCACCCACAATAGGACTTTGCTCGCTAAATAATCGGAACGAACCTGTAACAGAGTGGTCCCATCTCACTTGAATGTTCTTGTAACAACGGAGCGACCATTGCAGGGCATGAAGCAGTATATCAAAATCGAGCAAAAAAGCCCACTGAGTGAAAGACCATATGATCTTAAATGTTGTCAGCAGGCTCTTGGAGAAATAAAATGAAAGCATCATTAATAATGGCATAAGCAAGAGCAACCAGTGCAGATTAACTGACAGGTAGTTTGAAGAAAGTAACTGAAGTAGTCTGATGCAACCACTGAATAAACCAGCAGATATATAAGACAATGTTTGTAAAGCTAACATCATGGTAATTAGACAACATGGGTCAATAGTGATCCACAATGTCATAGTAAGAGGCATTAGCAGTATCTTACTGCACTCATATGATACCTCTGAATTGATAACCCCTGATGTTATAGGAGAAGCACCAAAATCCCTCCGCATCATGGTATCAGTACTTGAACGGGCACCAGTAATGCAAGGTACCACCTGATCAGCATAAAGTGCAAGTAAAGGTGGCCTAAAGGGAAGAGCTGCAATGAAGTGATTAGTTGATGGATGGTGGTCCAGGAAGATTAATAAAGTATCCTCTAAATATAGAAACATTTTGACGAATAATAATAGCATGAGGACCCTGCAAAAAATAATAAAAGAAAAGGTTAGCCAAAACATACCATTTTTTCTGTTTTCTCTTTTTCCATTTGTTTCTTTCTTTTCCTTTTTTTTATTTTTCCTCTTTGATCCTCTTCCTCTTTTTGTATAGTGCCAATATTACTTTTTTCCTTATTGACCCTCCTTTGTTCTTTTAATTTTTTCCTTGTACAACTCATCTCGATCATGTCGTCTACAAATATTGTGAGGCAGGCATGAACACAGCTCGAAGAGCGCAAATTTTGGCCACTTGATGTAAAATGAATAAGACCGAAGATGGAAACAGCATATAGAAGCAATCCAGCGAAAGATCAAGTTTTCGGACTGAGAGTGATAATAATAAGATTTGGCAGTTGATGATTCTTGACCGGATATGTTAGATGCCATGTCTAGGAAAGTCAATCGAATCAACTGGATGTTAGATGCCATGTCTAGGAGAGCCAATCGAATAAGCATCAGCAAGTAAAATGCGAGCAAATGAAGGGTGTAGATGTATTCGGTCAGCTGAAATAAACAAATCACCCATGAAAGCACGGTTGGCAACCCAATCAGCAGCTTGGTTTCCCTCTCTACATATACGAGACAGAGAAAAGTTGAGGGCTTCCAACCAGAAGCATATATCCTTCATCCAAGGAGATGGAGATAACTGATTTGTTGGCTTATGTTGAAGCCAATTAAGAACAACAGCCGAATCACCTTGAATCCAAACATTTTTGGCTTCCATGCATGTGGGTGATGAGATGTCTGAGGCCCAGCCATACCCCAATCATCTCAGCGAAGGGGACTGAGGATTGGAGTAACCGTTTACCACCAGCAGCCAACAAAAAACCCTCATGATCCCTAATAACATAACCTGCAGCGGCACTGTTGGCTCTCACCGCACCATCAAAATTTATCATAAGTATCCCAAGGGGAGGGGGTCTCCAAGAAACCAAATCAGAGAGAAAAATGCTGATGACTCAGCACAGAAAGACCCCAGTTCCTTAAGGAGGGAGTAGAAATATTGGGAGATGATGGTGCAGGTAAACAAAGGTCAGAGTACAAACACATACGTTGCCGAATAAGATCCATTGGACAGGAGGATTTAGCTCGAAAAACTCTTTCATTCCTCACATGCCATAGAAGGGAGGCCATGTATGCCAAAAGAGCTTTCTCCTTCACTCCTACAGAAGAGCTTGCAAGGGTAGTTAGTAGCATCAACAAGGAAGAAGGAATAGTACGGCAGAAATTTTGATTTAACGTAACCCAACATTGCTTCGCAAAAACACAATCAATGAAGACATGCTGACAATTTTCGACGCAACCATGGCACAAGTCACAATCAGCAGAAACAGAGTGAATGATACCTCGAAAGAGTAAGAGCTCCTTCGTGGGCAGACATTGCTACACCAATTTTCGAAAGAAATACCTTACCCTCATTGGAACAGGGAGGCACCACACCCAAACAAAATTGTATTGGAATAGCTGTGTACAAGGTGGGTTAAGCACCATCCCGATGTCTTTAGAGGAAACAGAGAGCCCATCCAAGCTGATCCGACCAGCATCCATAAACGAGGGGTATAGAAAGAATAGATGTTATCATATCAGTATTACAAAAAGTAGCTAACAAGGAAACATTCCATGTGTTGTGGGGCAGAATCAAATCAGCAACGGCGTATTGTGTCAAATCATGTTCAACATTTATGAATGAAGCCCAGCGACCTAGCAGGATATTAGGCAGCCAATGGTCATTCCAAGCATTGACCGATAAGCCATTGCCGATTAACCAAATAAATTGAGGCTGAATGTTATAGCCAATAACAGAGATTTTGCGCCAAATAGGAGTACATTTAGAAGGTGGCTTATACTGGATCCAGGAGCAATGAAATCGATATTTAGCTGAAACAAGCTGAGCGGTTGAAGGACAAGGTTGGCTGCCTGCTTTCCCATCAAAATGGCTTGTCATTGACGAAGAGAATGAATACTAAGGCCACCAACAGATTTTGGAGTACAAATAGTATCCCAGGAAATCAAATGAAGACGGCACTGACGTGAGTCATGGTCCGATAGAAAATAGCGGAACTCCTGCTCAAACAAATCAAGAACAGAAACAGGAATGAGAGTGGCCGACATAATTCTAGAAAGGATTTTATTAGATAGAAAATTGAAATCAGGAGGGCATAATTTAGTATCGGATATTAGGATGCCCAGATATTTCCAAACATCATGCTTGCGAGACATACCACACGTTGAAGTGATAAGGTGCTTAATATTAGTTGGGATCGAAGGACTAATGATGATGGAGGATTTGGTCATATTAACCGACTGTCCCGAGTCGTGACAATATGAATACAAAAAAAGTTTAAGACTTAAAGGCATCTCGAACCGTGGCTCGGAAGACAATCATCCGCGAAAAATAAATGGAAGATGTGGGGTCCACCGCGACCAAGGTCGAAGGAGTTTAGTTTAGACCGTAGAGTGCAGGATAATGGATAAGATTTCAGAGCACAAAACAAATAAAAAAAGGGTTAAAGGACATCCCTGATGAAGGCCACAAGCAATGGTAAACCAGTCAACGGGGAAACCATTGATGAGAATGGCAAATTTAGGGTTTAAAACACAGACAGTCGTCTAAGCAATGAATTGATCATGAAAATTAAAAGATTTTAAGATGAATAAGAAAATTTCATGGAACACGATAGTAGGTCTTCTCCATATCCATCTTGACCATAAAAAGGACCCGAGCAAAGGAAGCACGAGCCAACGAGTGCATGATCTCTTAGAACGATAAGAATGTTTTTCATAATACTTCTCTCCCCAACAAATGCACCTTCGGTGGTGGAAGAAATGATACCGGCCATGAAAGGTTTGATATCATTAAGCAAAACATGAGCTACAATCTTATAAATTGTATTGCAAAGACTAGTCGGATGAAAATCAGCTGGAGCCATGGGGTTAGTAGATTTAGGAACCAAGGTGATGCATGTGTCTTTCCAAGAAGACGGTAGAGTAGAGTAGAGGTCCGAAAAAATATTGAGCAGCCTTGACGACATCCTGACCCACGATGTGCCAATGGTCCAGGAAGAAGGAAGCAAGAAAACCATCGGGTCCCAGCGCTTTGTCCGGATTAATAGAACGAACAGTCCGTACAATCTCATCCTCAGAAACATGGACCACGAGAGCCTCCGTTTGAGTAGGAGAGAGAATATGCGGGAGCCAAGAATCAACAGAAGACTAAGCATCCGTCCAGCGCAATCGAAAATGCTGAATCAAGTAGTCCCGGATAAGGTGGGCATCATGCACCCACTGACCGTAGTCATTCTTAAGAGCCATAATGCGATTATGACGTCTTCTAATAATGGTGGCTCTACGAAACAATTTCGTGTTCATATCATCTTCATCTAGCCACCTTGCTCGAGATTTTTGATGCCAGTACAACTCTTGCAGGGATAGGTTCTGATAGTAATTTTGGAGAAGTTGAAGCAAGAGAAAATGATCAGCTTGGAACAGGGAACCATTTTAAGATTCGAGCAATTGAAGGCATAAGATACGATTGTAAAGAGCCTCCCCATTCCGAGAAAGATTACCCACTTTATATTTGTTCCAATAATAGATTTTCTTTTTCAATTTGTGCAGCAGAAAGGTTAAGCGCTCGTCTGGGGGAATGTGATCAGCCCCACTCCAAGAAGTTTGAATCAACCGATGAAAATCTGGATAGAGTTTCCAAAAATTATGTTACTGAAAAAATTCTTTAGAGATTTCTATTTATTATATTTATATTTAATAGTTTGTAAAATATATACTTAAATCTGATTAAATTAATAATTTGACTACCGTTCTGTTAAACTATGGGTTGAAGTATTGGATAATCCTTAAGCAAGTAAATAAAAAATTTTCAAACTAGTAGGAGCCATTTGGTTGGGGGTAATCTGGCATAGAAAAATAATTTTCATGCCAGATTATCATGTTTGGTATAAAAATGGATAAGAAAGATGATAAAAAAATTGGTGGGCTCCATGCTTATTTTTTTAAAAGAGAAGGTAAAATAAATATCATGAAAGGGTTAATATTAGGCAAATTTTTGAATGGTGATAATCCATATTTGATAAAAATATCCTAATAAAATTGCATATATAATCATTGATTTTATTCTAATATTTTTCAAAATTTATTCAATAAAATGCTTTTATAAAAAATTAAGATGGAGATGACATTATGTAAAGGATTATGTGATTATAGTCATCATATAAAAATTAATTAAAGATGATAATACACTATTTTAATATTAAAAAATTATTTTATATTGAAGAATATATTTATAAATTTGACCATTCTTATGTTGGATTACCTCCAACCAAACGTAATTATTCTTTTTCGATGTTATTTTTTGAAGTAATTTTTTCACCAAATAAATATAGTAAAAATTATTTCTCTTTATAATTATTTTTTTAGATAAATGATTCTTATGAATTATGAGGTTATCCCATAATTTAATATACCCCAACCAAATAGATTCGTAGATGTAAGCATAATTTATCTCTAATCTTAAATTTTTTTTATATTTTACTTAAAAGTCTATTATATATACTGACCGTAGAAATTTCACACAACTTATTTGCAGTGGACTAGATGTGATCACTTCTCTTCCCTCACTTGTACCCGCATGCATCCAGTTATAAATTACTGATTAAGGCAGAGGCGAGCATCTTATTGGAGCCTATTGTGTTCATCCTCTCTTATCATACTTCACATTGTTTGGTGATGAATAATATTTAATGCGGTGGGTGTATTTTGAGTATTGTCAGTTTTGGAAGAGTTAAGCCTTCCAACAAAGCCATGTGCCTACATCCAGCTAGAGAATACTGGCATTTCAAATTTAAGCCTGTCACGTGGGTCCAATTTAACTTGGAGGAATGTTGGACCTTGTTCAGAAGAGGATGGGCTGTCAATTTTTTCATGCCAAGAATAATAGTCAAAGGTCCGATATTTACATATTTCATAACAAGATCACTTTCAATACTTTTTCTCATTCCGAATTATGGAATGGTTTTAAACCAAATAGTATTAAATGGTTTTGCTTGCTTTGGATTGATACGACTATATTCCTCGCCACCATAAAACTTAGTAAGCTTTTTTTTTTTTTTTTTTTAATAGAGAGAAAGAGATGGGGTGGAAAGTGTTGGAAATAGCATCCTAAAATCAATCATCAGTAGTTGAGCTAATTTTATAATTATATATAAATTAATAAATAAATAAAAATTATTTTGATATTTTTTATCATAAATTCTTTTATTTTCTAATAAACTCCTGTATTATGGTAAAGTCCTTAGGACTATTTAGGATCGACAAAAAAGGATTTATCGTTTAGTTCTTAAACCTGTTCGTGATCAAATGATACGTTATTGCCAAACACAACAACATTTATCGAGTATAGATCATTGTATGCCATCTAGGTTGGTGGTCCTCTTAACTAAGGAGTGTGGAGACATTAGTATGGCATGCAGATGAGATATAGGGGTACATCTGTACTAAACGTGACCAACTTCAGAGCTTTTCTACTGTCAAGATTTGCTTCGATGAAATATGGGTATAATTATTCCTCTGACCTAAGATCATCATGGTGACTTTCAAGCAACTAAATATACTTTGGTGCCGAACTATCTGAATTTCTAATTCAGTGACGGAAGATTTTTGGGGACAATCAAATACTTGAGGAGTTGGTGTGTGAGTCAAAATGAGATTAACCACTCCAATTTAAGAGCTGTGTTTAATTATGTTTCAATTTAGCAAATTCTTGACTAGAATAGTCCTAGTAAGGGGTCACAGGACTGATTGCTTTGAGACACAATTTGAATATACTTTTCAGGGTTGACAGTTTAACTTGGAGTCATCCTATACACAGAGGTCAAAAGATTGAATTATGTGGTAACTATATTTACGTAGGTTCTGAATATTGCGATTACGATTATTCGACTTATCCGGACGTCGGATACCATTGCTAGATGGTCACTTCAATTAGTGCAGGAATTGGTTTCTGTGCTACTGGCTTAGATTCGAACCTGCTGGGTCACACACATTAGAGGTTCCTACATGATCTGATGGTTGGTGAAGAGTTTCACTATACTGAAACTCTATGGTCAAGAGTCTCACTGGATAAGAGAGATGGTAAAAAAATTAGTGGGCTCCATGCTTATTTTTCTAAGAGAGAAGGCAAAATAAATACCATGGGAGGGATGATATTTGGTAAATTTTCGAATGATGATAATCCATATTTGATAGAAATATCCTAATAAAATTGCATATATAATCATTGATTTTATTCTAATATTTTTTAAAATTTATTCAATAAAAAGTTTTTATAAAAAATTAAGATGGAGATGACATTATGTAAAGAATTATGTGATTATAGTCATCATATAAAAATTAATTAAAGATGATAATACTATTTTAATAACTAAAAATTATTTTATATTAAAGAATATATTTATAAAGTTGACCATATTCTTGTGTTGGATTACCTTCAATCAAACGTAATTATTCTTTTTCGATATTATTTTTTAAAATAATTTTTCCATCAAACAAATATAGTAAAAATTATTTTTCTCCATAATCATTTTTTTAGATAAATAATTCTTATGAATTATGAGATTATCCCGTAATTTAATATACCCCAACCAAACGGATTCGTAGATGTAAGCATAATTTATCTCTAATCTTAAATTTTTTTTATATTTTACGTAAAAATTTATTATATATACTAACCGTAGGAATTTCACACAAGTGATTTGCAGAGGACTAGATGTGATCACTTCTCTTTCCTCACTTGTACCCGCATGCATCCAGTTATAAATTACTGATTAAGGCAGAGGCGAGCATCTTATTGGAGCCTATTGTGTTCATCCTTTCTTATCATACTTCACATTGTTTGGTGATGAATAATATTTAATGCGGTGGGTGTATATTGAGTATTGTCAGTTTTGGAAGAGTTAAGCCTTCCAACAAAGCCATGTGCCTATATCCAGCTAGAGAATACTGGCATTTCAAATTTAAGCCTGTCACGTGGGTCCAATTTAACTTGGAGGAATGTTGGACCTTGTTGAGAGGATGGGCTGTCAATTTTTTTCATGCCAAGAATAATAGTCAAAGGTCCGATATTTACATATTTCGTAACAAGATCACTTTCAATACTTTTTCTCATTCCGAATTATGGAATGGTTTTAAACCAAATAGTATTAAATGGTTTTGCTTGCTTTGGATTGATACGAACTATATTCCTCGCCACCATAAAACTTAGTAAGCTTTTTTTTTTTTTTTTTTTTTTTTTTAATAGAGAGAAAAAGATGGGATGGAAATTGTTGGAAATAGCATCCTAAAATCAATCATCAGTCTATTGATAGTTGAGCTAATTTTATAATTATATATAAATTAATAAATAAATAAAAATTATTTTGATATTTTTTATCATAAATTTTTTTATTTTCTAAAAACTTCTGTATTATGGTAAAGTCCTTAGGACTATTTAGGATCGACAAAAAAGGATTTATCGTTTAGTTCTTAAATCTGTTCGTGATCAAATGATACGTTATTGCCAAAGACAACAACGTTTATCGAGTATAGATCGTTGTATGCTATCTAGGTTGATTATCCTCTTAACTAAGAAGTATGGAGATATTAGTATGGCATGCAGATGAGATGTAGGGGTACATCTGTACTGAACGTGATCAACTCCAGAGCTTTTCTACTGTCAAGATTTGCTTCGATGAATATGGGTATAATTATTCCTTTGACTTAAGATCATCACGGTGACTTACAAGCAACTTAATGTGCTTTGGTGCCGAACTATCTGAATTTTTAATTCAATGACGAAAGATTTCTGGGCACAATCAAATACTTGAGGAGTTGGTATGTGAATCAAAATAAGATTAACCACTTCAATTTAAGAGCTGTGTTTAATTATGTTTCAATTTAGCAAATTCTTGGCTAGGATAGTCCTAGTGAGGGGTCACAGGACTGATTGCTTTGAGACACAATTTGAATATACTTTTCAGGGTTGACAGTTTAACTTGGAGTCATCCTATACACAGAGGTCAAAAGAATGAATTATGTGGTAACTATATTTACGTAGGTTCTGAATATTGCGATTGCGATTATTCGACTTATCCAGACGTCGGGTATCATTGCTAGATGATCACTTTAATTCGTGCAGGAATTGGTTCCTGTGCTACTGGCTTAGATTCGAACCTGCAGGGTCACACACATTAGAGGTTCCTACCTGATCTGATGGCTGGTGAAGAGTTTCACTATACTGAAACTCTATGGTCAAGAGTCTCACTGGATAAGAGAGATGGTAAAAAAGTTAGTGGGCGCCATGCTTATTTTTCTAAGAGAGAAGGTAAAATAAATACCATGAGAGGAATGATATTTTGTAAATTTTCGAATGATGATAATCCATATTTGATAGAAATATCCTAATAAAATTGCATATATAATCATTGATTTTATTCTAATGTTTTTCAAAATTTATTCAATAAAAAGCTTTTATAAAAAATTAAGATGGAGATCGCATTATGTAAAGGCTTATGTGATTATAGTCATCATATAAAAGTTAATTAAAGATGACAATACTATTTTAATATTAAAAAATTATTTTATATTGAAGGATATATTTATAAATTTGATCATATTCCTATGTTGGATTACCTCCAACCAAACATAATTATCCTTTTTTAGTGTTATTTTTTGAAGTAATTTTTTCACTAACCAAACATAGTAAAAATTATTTTTCTCCATAATTATTTTTTCAGATAAATGATTTCTATGAATTATGAGATTATCCTGTAATATAATATATCCCAACCAAATGAATCCTTAGATGTAAGTATAACTTATCTCTAATCTCAAATTTTTTTTTATATTTTACTCTAAAATCTATTACATATACTGACCATAGGAATTTCACACAACACATTTGTAGAGGACTAGATCTGATCACTTCTCTTCCCTCACTTGTACCCATAGGTATCCAGTTATAAATTACTGATTAAGGCAGAGGCAAGCATCTTATTGCAGCCTATTGTGTTTATCCTTTCTTATTATACTTCACATTGTTTGGTCATGAATAATACTTAAGGCGGTGGGTGTGTTTTCGTTAGGGATATCAGCTATTCTGATACCACTTATTAAGAATCTAGTACCAGCAAATTACGATAGAAAAAAAAAATAGAATAAGAATACAATCAAATATGTGGATCAGTTTAAAGGCTCATCTCCACAGGGCATGAAAAGCTTCACTATAAGAGAGAAAATCAAACAATCAAGAAGAACTTACCACTCAACCCTTGTACAAAAGTCTCTCGGCAAGAAGCCCCAAAATCCTTATAAAAGCTCTCTAAAACCTTATAAGAAGTCTCTCAACACCTCTGAGACGCCGCCAGCTTTCCAATGCAATAAATGGTTCGTCAATCGGAGTTATATAGACTCTAGAAACTCAAAAATAGTATTCCAGTAGAAAATCCAGTCCTAAGAACACTCGAGATCGCATCTGGACCGTCCGATTATGACCGGCTCCCTCTTGAGCTGTCGGATCGTGCAATAGCAGTTCTAATCAGGCTCGGATCGATCTCGAACCATTAGATCACAATCAGAAGCTCTTCCAATCGTCGAATCGTGCAAAGAAGAGGGCCATCAAGCCAAATCAAGGCCAGATCGAATCTCAGTCATTCGATCATGACTGGCTCCGCTCTGAGCCGTTAGATCACGACCAGTCCATGAAACAGTGCCGTGGACCATGCAAAATGAAAAAAAAATGGTCTGGGGGTCCATGCTGGTGCCCGTGAGCCAGCGGTCCATGATGGACCGCGCTCCACCACATGGGCTGGGCGCCTGAGCAGCCCACTCTCGTGCGGCCCACGTGCGCCCCCGTGGGCGCTCGCGCGCTCGACTGACCCAGCATGTGGGTGGCCTAGCACTATCGTGTGCAGCCGATTTTGGGTTGCGCCGCTGCCGTCCGATGACATCGGTGGGTCCCTCCAAAGAGCCCAAAGACTGGCTACCCTGCTCTGACATTCTTTCGCACGTATCTTCTCCATCTGAACTCCATTTGAACCATTCTTAAACTCGTTGGATTTTATTTGTCGTTCTAGACCTCATTATGGGCTTATTATGAGAGAATTTGAAGTACTTTTCTCAACAATCTCCATCTGGACTCGATATTCTGTCTTCATCTATCTCTGAGAGCCTATGATTTATCTCGTCCTCATGCCCTGGGGCATGCCTGCTATCTTATGGATGGGCAAACGTGGGAGTTGAGCCAGGCCGCTCGATCTCACCTTCATCATGGGCTATGTCCGTCCTAACTAAAGATCTGCTCGAAAAAGTCTTCTATGGTAATACAAACTTCACTCTGCGACGTCGCCTCTCTTCCTCCTAAGTCTCTCGTCTCGTGCCCAATACATCTTCACCTAAAGCTCCACCTTGCACTGGACTCCCTCTGGCTTCGGAAGCTCCACCTCACACTAGGCTCTCTGCCAGATTGTAATGTCCTCTCATTTTCTTCTTCCCCTTCAATATCATCCCATCGCCGTGCATGACCTTCAAGATTCCATCACTAGCTACCCACCTATAACCATTTAAATCCAGTCTGCTCAGTGAGATAAGATTTCGTTTGAAATCGGATATGTATCGGACCTCTCCCAATCTCCTCATTGTACCATCATGTATCCTCCAGTTGACCGTTCTGATGCCTCTGATCGCATAGCTCGATCCATCCGGTAGATAAATCATGCCCTCACTATCCTCTAGAAAATCAAACTGCTCCTCTCTGTAATGAACATGATATGTGCATGCAGAATCTAAAATCCACTGCTGGAAAGAAGTAGATACCTCGTTAGATATCTCTAGGACATCATCCTCTGACTCGTTACTAGTCATCGCTACAGTAGCCCTCGTTCGATCCTTGAGCTGCAGGCAATCTCTAACATGATGCCCCAACTCATCACACCGGTAGCATCTAATCTTGCTAAGATCCCTCATCTTGGATCTGGATTGTCCTCCTCACGATCCTCTACGGCTTCGTCTATTGCCTCCTTCTCTTCTAGAAATTGTCAAAGCTGAGCTGCTGCCATCTGAGCTCGAAGCTGGGTTCTCCCTTCAAAGAATCTCATTCTAGAGAATTGCTGTAGTGACTTCATCCATCTTGATGGTGCTCTTTTTCACTAGAAGAGCAGTCACCAAGGACTCATACGAAGGGGGAAGCGACGCTAGCAAGACCAACGTCCTAGTCTTCTCCTCAACTTTTTCGCCAATGCTAAGAAGGTCCGTGAGGATCTTCTAAAAGTTGGATAGATGCTCCCGCATGCTCTGGTCTTCATCCATACATAGCTGGTAGAACTGCCTCCAAAGAAATAGCATGTTGGTGAGCGACTTCGCCATGTACAACTCCTCGAGCTTCAACCATAGTGCCATCGAAAAATTCTCATCAAATACATGGATCACCACATCATCCACTAAGTACAAGCGAATCGTGCTCACCGCCTACATCTGGATCCGCTTTCAATCCTTCACCTCCATGGTAGCTAGCATCTCGTCGTTCAAGAGAGCATCGATCAATCCATGTTGGATGAGGACATCCTTTATCCTTGCTTGCCATAAGGAGAAATTGCCTTCCCATCGAACCTATTGATCTCCATCTTGATTGCATTTATCTTCTCCATATTTTTCAATCTCTATCCACTGCTGCACACTGCACTCTGATACTGTCTGGCTCTGATATCAATCTGTTAGGGTATCAGCTACTTTAATACCACTTATTAAGGATCTAATACCGATGAATTACGATAGAAAAAAAGAAGAAAATAAAATAATAATACAATCAAGTACGTGAATCAGCCTAAGGGCTTGCCTCCATGGGGCATACAAAGCTTCACTATGAGAGACAAAATCAAATAATATAAGAAGAACTTACCACTTAATCCTTATACATGAGTCTCTCAATCAGAAGCCTCAAAATTCTTATAAAAGCTTTTTGAAACCTCTCAAGAAGCCTCTCAACATCTTTAGGATATCACCAACTTTCCAACGTAACAAATGGTTCGTCAATCGGAGTTATATAGACTCTAAAAACTCAAAAACAGTATTCCAATAGGAAATTCAGTTTTAAACACACTCGAGATCGCATCTGGACTGTTCGATCACGACCGGCTCCCTCCTGGGCTGTCGGATCATGCAACAACAGTCCTGATCAGGCTCGAATCAATTTCAGACCGTTAGATCATGACCGAGAGCTCTTCCAGCCATCGAATCACGTAAAGAAGAGGTCCATCATGCTAGATCAAGGCCAGATCGAATCCTAGCCATTCGATCATGATCGGCTCCTCTCTGAGTCGTTCGATCATGACTGGACCATGAAACAGTGCCGTGAACTATGCGAAATGAAAAGTAAAATGGTCTGGGGGTCCACACGGGCGCCCGTGAGCCGGCGGTTCATGGTGGACCTCCTCCACTGCATGGGCTGGGCTCCAGCACAGCCCATGCGCGCCCCCCGTGCGCGCTCGGGCGCTCGACTGGCCCAGCACACAGTTGGCCTAGTGCTGTCGTGCACGGCCGATTTTGGGCTGCACTGCCACCGTTCGGCACCGTCGGTGGATCCCTTCGATGAGCCCAAAGGTCGGCTACCCCGTTCTGATCTTTTTTCACGCGTATCTTCTCCATCTGGACTCCATTTGGATTGTTCTTAGGCTCATTGGACTCCATTCATCGTCCTGGACGTTATTGTGGGCTTATTGTAGAAGAATTCAAGATGCTTTTCTTAATAATTTTTAGTATTATCAGTTTTGGAAGAGTTAAGCCTTCCAACAAAGCCATGTGCCTATATCCAGCTAGAGAATACTGGCATTTTAAATTTAAGCCTGTCACGTGGGTCCAATTTAACTTCCTGGAGGAATGTTGGACCTTGTTGAGAGGATGGGCTGTCAATTTTTTCATGCCAAGAATAAAAGTCAACGGTCCGCAAAATTGATATTGAGAACCACACTGATATACCATCAGTTCAACCAGCAAATAACTCGTGATACGCAATGGGATTCAATTAATTTATTTTTTTAAAAAAAGCACAGAAATATAGTGATAAGCAATTATTTCTGTTATATAACAGTCAGTATAACATATCTAATTATTACCAATAATCTAAATTCATGTCACATATATATATATGTATATATACAAACATATACATATATCATTTGCATGAAGCAAGGGGGTCTTGTGGAGCTATTTGGGCTGGGTCTAGTGCTTGTAAATTGTTGGATGCCTGGACAAGTCCATCAGGATTTTGTATCCCAGCATCTTCTTTTAAGGCTCAATTATCATTTAATAGTATCATCAGCAGCAGCGATAATTATAACGAATGGACTTACCAGCTTGCCCTTTCAAATTTAGTGCAGATGGTTGTCCGTTCTTCCAAGATCTCAAACTTGATATACTTAGAGCCAAGAATGCAGCACCAAGAATGATACCAAACTGAATAGCAGGAATGCTTTCAATCAACATGAAAAGAAGAAAACCTCCAATCATAAGAGAAGTTCCTGCATAAATTAAACAAATTTTGCATGTAAAATTAACCATAACGTATGTGGAAGGTGACAAAACCATATAACCAGTCATGGGTTAATGTAGAAAAGGAAGATGTAATCCTGAATAATGCTTATGTATGCTATGCATACCATAAGGAATGCGAATGTGGTAATCTTCGGGCCACGCTTTTCTTTAGGCCAGCCCACCCCCATCGCCGTCCCACACCGCCGATGACAACACCGGCGACGTCGCCACCGACAATCCTCCGCTGAGGAGGGCGGTGAGGGTGGGTGCCCCGCCCCCGCCGTCATCGTCGTTGAGGAGACAGGAGATCAGGGGTTCCTGTCTTGAAGGAGGAAGTGCTCCGGTTGGAGTGGGAAGAGATCCAGCTGCTAGCACCGGGCACCCCATCATCGGCACCGAATCTGAGAATGGAAAAATGCAGAGGCAAAACCAGGAAAGACATGGGAAAAATCAATGAAAACAGAGGAATTAAAAGACAATCTTTTCCCACATGGATGGATTTTTTTTTTCAATCTTATTATTGAAAATAATTTTTCAGAACGATCGGTTTCTTGTAGGTGCATGCCATCGTAAAAACAGTAACGAATCTCCCTGAAGAATCGATAGAGACTATGGAGGTGGCTAAACATCTTGTTTCGATCGAAGTGGTCGAAGTCATTGATCCGCCATGATAGAAAATTCCTATTTTCGATGCACAATCAACTGAGGTTCTGGTGGAGGTTTCATGGTCAACCCCTTCTTCTTCCTCAGCTATCAATAACCTCAAGATTGCTACTGAGTTTTTGGGTGGCTAACTCTCTCCCACAGACAGACGAGCCTTGGATGGAGAAGGTGCTCAACGTCGAATGACGGGCGCCTTGAGGTCTTTTGCTTTGGTTAGTCATTATCTAGCTAATTTTGCTAGGGTCACCTATGGAACCTCGTCTTTAGAGCTCATCGAGGAAAAAGAGGAGATCAATAGGCTCAAGAAAAGGCTACTAACGCCAATCTGATTAAGAAAATTGATTGTTCCGATAAAGCACTTTTCGAAGCCCAGGAGACGATTAATCATCGGGATGATGAGTTAAATAGGGCTCATCGGAAGATTAAAGTTCTCGAGAGGCAGAGGTCTGAAGTCGAATGAGATTGTCGTCGAGCTCATGACGACATTAAATGCCTAAAGAGGATGCTTGAGGAGAGGAGAGGCTCTTCGTCAGAAGTTCGTCTTCCCTGAGAGTCCGACAAGCGGCCAATTAAAAGGCCTAGATCCTCTAGTAGGGGTCATCATGAAGGGGGGACATCTCCGAGGCCTAAAGTTTTCTTATCTAGAAGGAGGTCGACAACCTAAGAACCTTCAGCATCCCAGGCCAAACTTCAAGTAGTGAGAGAAAGGTTCAATCGATTGGAAAAGATCGGAAATGACTTCGTGGTCAAGGCTTGTAAGTTGGGGTTTCTCCAAGTTTTGAGAGATGTAAGGAGATCACTTTGGCACATCTTCCAGTGAGTGTCATTGAATTTTTATAGACAAACCAATCAGATGAGAGCTTAAGGTCTGTTATACATGTCTACCTCGGAAGGTTTGCAAGTGTATCCGATATCATTACGGGGACGAACCAGATGAACACAGCCATGCAAACAAAAGAAGTGGAGGCTGAAGAAGGTCCTTGTGGACTGTTGAGAAGTTTTTGGACATACTTTTTATTCTCCCTCTTTTCTTTTTCTCTCTTTTCTCCTTTTTTTTCTAATTCAAATATGGCATTAAGATCTATGAATGGAACATTGTTTTTTTGCTGAGATGATTTGCTTCTTCTTTTTCTGTAATGCCCCAAGCTACTTGGTTTGGTTTCTAATATGAACCGCATTTTTATCGTTAAAAATCTATTCGTAGGATAATTCAAAGAAATCCAAAAAAAATAGAATCGAAACCACCATTTGCGTGCTAATCACTGCGGCACGTCTTCGCACGTCCCTCGTAGATGGCATAGAGTATGATTTTGGCCGTCTATATCGGTTTGTCGTATTAACAGCGGAGGATGCGCCTAATACATGATTGTCATGTGTCCGAGTTGTATCGGTTCCCCTCTTCTGTAGTCAATGCTCTGAGAAGACAAATCATTAGAAATTTCTATCGATCTGACTTGCATATAAAGTCTGGACAGGATAATAAGTTAAATTATGCTTTTTTCTATTTATCATGAGCCTTTTTTCCATGGTTTTCTTCTCCTTCTGATTCCCTTTCGTCTCTTTTTCCTTTCTACAAAAGATGGCTTATTCCGGGGATCTCGAGTTTGCTCTATTGACCTTTCAATTGAAGATGATGGAGAGGGATTTGATATTGATCCATAGCCAGTTCCATATTCCTCCAGAGTTCCAACTCGAGGTTCTGAAGGCAAAGGAATGTGTTTTCAATCCTCCTCCAGGTCGGATCGGCATATATGAGGAATACTTCTGGGCCAAGTTAAGGTTTCCTCTCCATCCCTTTTTCATCATTCTTCTCCATTTTCTTGAGATGTCATTCTGCTCGATGGTGAAGAAAAAATTCTATTTTTTGAATCAGGTTCGTTCAGATCTGATTTGACCAAGAAGAATATTTCAAAAAAAAATTTCTTAGATCTAAATCAGATCTGATACTTTTCAGGTCTGATTTGATGGATCTAATAAAATAAAATAATTAAATTAGATTTAATTTATATCTTATTCTTGGGTAATCTTATTATCTTATGATGATCCTGCTGATTGTCTGAGGTTCTGGATGCAGCCACGCAATCGCCTGGCCTCTATCGGTATCCACTCAGGCAGGATCTAAAGATCTTGTCCTTCTTAATCTTTTCTCTAAAGATTAGATCTGGATCTGATCTTGAAGATCTTCAAAATAATTTTTGAAGATTCGATGTCGTCTCTCATAGTAGTGCTGCCTTCTTCCTTTCTTGTCGTCTTTCTCTTGCTTAGATCGCACCAAACTTGAGCCCAAGGCCTCTTGGGCGTGGAGAGGAGACAGAGGATCAGAGGTAGGTATGGAGGAGAGGGGAGAGGGCTATGTGGCATGGGCAAGGAGAGAACTCGCTAAAATCTAGGCATAGATAGGGTTTATATAGACCCTGCTGCGCCATGCAGTGCCACATCATCCCGACCAATCACGTCTCTACGTGCAATCAGATCTAAATCTGACTGATGGGATGACATCATCTGATCCAATCAGATAAGAGCCCCTCTCAAACATCCTTAGGTGGCACCAAGACTGGTCAAAGTAGAGTCTTTGGCACCACCTTGTTTGATACCATGAAGCAATCTGGAGTCCCATCTGTATGGGACTCCAGGCATCACTATCCTTGGGCACACACCTTCCTAGGCATGCACCCCCTTCTTTTCTCTTTCTAGTAGGGAGACAAACCCCCATATGCTCTCCTATAGATGCATGACATATGAGCAGATGTCTAAGTATCAAAGGTCAACGTTTGACTAAAGTTAAAAGACAAGAATTAGCAGATGACGAAAAATGACAGATATTGTCTCAAATTTATGTCATAAATTAAGACAACCCTTTTCTGATCTAGACAAATTTCAGTCAGACCAAGTAAAGGTACCTAAGTTAGTCCAAACATATTTGGCTTAATCGAGACTTTTGATGATTGTTGAAGGAGAACATTAGGCTCAATCGTGTGCTAGCATGATTTTCTTGAACCTAATTGAATCTAATTCAAATCAATTGAACTAGATTAGTCCAATTGATGATATCTAGATCCAAACCCTTGTTTGTGTGATCCAGTTAGGTTCAGTTCTATATGGCAATGAGATATGTCGTGATCTCTATCATCGACATCATTGAAATATCTTTTGATGGATCATAACTTTTCTGATTCAAACAACTAGAATGATTGATCATCCAAATTATTCTAATAGCTCCCAAAATCCAATAGTGACACCTAGCAGTATATGGTGGCAACCCATCAGAACTAAAAATGAACCTCTCGATGTAGTTACATGTGTGATTAAGTTTCTTTATCTTGAGTTCCGATCGGATTAGGATTAAGGTGAACTCGTCAAACCCTAATTTTCGTCATATGAATTAATCATTCAATTCAAATCCAATGTGAAAATCTTAATAGAAACTCTTTCTATTATTTGACTCTGCCATGGCCATGGGCTTATGGATTTGATTCTCGTGATCATCATAGGGCTGCTCCTCATCTACCGAGGTAGATAGATTTTCTCTTAGTGCAATCCAATTTCTATAATGAACATGCTGTAGCCAACATACACCTCAAAATTTTGAATGGCTAGGAGATCGAGTCATGGTATAGTCAAACTATAACACCCTCAAGGTGAACTACCGATGCATCTCAGGTCAAAGAACCAGACACACCACTGCAGCTTCGAGCTAGTCATTGATAAGAAGGTAGACTTTCTAATGACTGCTCGAGGTGATCACGCTTAGTGCCCTCGTTCTCTAACGAGTATCTGTACTCTCGCTCCAATGTCTCTATACCATAGACTCAAGACTCATCTACTATAAAAAAGCGATTGTACACCAATCTTTCAAATCAATCACCATCCTCATGATGATGCTACAGTTAGGAGCATTTTATGAGTTAATAATGAAAATCCATGTCTTAAATTTTCAACTCTTAAAAATAAGAATTATCATTGCTATTAACTTAAGGGATGTATCACAGACACTAAATATACATTATGATAGAAAATAATCTATTTTATTATTTATAATCAAAATTATAATTTTGCCTTTAGAAGTGTATAATAAGTGTCAGTCAATTCTAGCTTCTAGGGCACACATATCTAACAAACTTCCACTTGACCTAAAGCTAATTGGCTACAATTCTAAGTCTCATCTTCTCAAGGTGGGCTTCGATCTTCTGCTGGCCCAACAGCTTTGTAAGTAGGTCTACCCCATTGTCTGCGGAGTCGACTCTTTTGACCTCGATGTAACCTTTCTCGAGATAATCATGGATGAGATGGTATCGCCGCTCGATGTGCTTGAATTTTTTGTGAGACCTTGGCTCCTTAGCAAGGGCTATGGCATCATTGTTGTTGCAGTATATAGGAATGGCATCTGATGGCATCACTCTGATCTTTGTAGTAAGCTTTTTATACCAGAATGCCTCCTTCATAGCTTTTGACGCGATGTACTCTGCTTCTATGGTAGAATCTGCTATCATTGTCTACTTGAAACTCTTTCAACTAACAGCACCATCATTACACACAAACAGACTTTCAGATATCGACTTTCGATCATCTACATCGAATATAAAATCCGAGTCCATATACCCCTGGATATAGAGTTCTCCATTACCAAAAATCAATAACATATCCTTAGTTCTTCTTAAATACTTAAGAATATATTTCACAGAAGTTCAGTGTTCTTCATCTGAATTCAACTGATATCTGCTCGTAACACTCACAACATGGGCTATATCAGATCATGTACATAACATGGCATACATGAGGCTCCCTATTGCTGAAGCATAAGGGATCTTGTTCATGCATTCTATCTCCTCAGGTGTGCTAGGGCACATCTTCTTGGAAAGATGAATGCCATGTCTGAAGGGTACCAAACCCCTCTTAGAGTTTTTCATACTAAATCTCTTTAGCACTTCCTCTATATACATCTTCTGTGAAAGTTCTAGCATCCTATTTGGTCTATCTTTATAGACCTTAATTCCTAGAATAAAGGATGCTTCTCCTAGGTCTTTTATAAAGAATTCTTTGGATAACCATATTTTAATTATGGTCAACATGAAAATATCATTTCCAATAAGGAGGACATCATCCACGTATAATACGAGGAAGACAATAGCGCTCCCACTGATCTTTTTGAAGATACATGGTTCCTCCTCATTTTTGATGAAACCAAATAATTTGATCACATCATTAAAATGAGTATTCCAACTCCGAGATACTTGCTTAAGTCCATATATGAACCTTTGCAGCTTGCATACTTTGTGATCAACATCACTGGATGTGAAACCTAGTGGCTATTCCATATAGATATCTTCCTCAAGGTATCTATTTAAGAACACCATTTTTACATCCATTTATCATATTTCATAATCAAAATAGGCTGCAATAGCCAGCAATGTGTGGATGGATTTTAGCATAGCTACTGACGAAAAGGTATCCTGATAGTCAATGCCTTCGTATTGACTATACCCTTTTGCCACTAATCTAGCTTTGAATATCTCTATATTTTCGTCTGCACTAATCTTTCTTTTGTAGATCCATTTATACCCAATAGGTACTATACCTTCTAGTGGATCTACCAAGGTCCAGATTTGATTGGAGTGCATCGAGTCAATTTTTGACTTCATTATCTCTAACCATTTCTCGAAGTCGATATTCGATATCATCTCGTCATAGATTTTGGGATCATCGCCATGAACCCTATTACCTATAAGGAACATTTTCTCTACTTCTTCTGAAATAGTACCTAAGTACCTCTCAGAAGGACGAAAAATTCTTTTCGATCTACAAGATGGAAGAGGTAGTGATTGTATTGGCTCAATCTAATTTAGTTCCATTTGGTCCTTAGCTCATTGCTCTTGTGAGATTTTTTCCTCGAGCTTGATCTGCTTTCCAATGCCGCCATCTTGAATAAACTATTTTACAAGAAAGATGGCATGTCGACTCACAATCACATTATGATCTTCTAAAATATAAAAATAATATTCTAATGATTCTTTAGGATATCCTATAAATCGAGCTCTAAAGGACCTGAAGTCTAACTTGTCCGCTTGTTGTCTTTTGACATGAGCCAGATAATTCCAAATTCTGAGATGACTCAGACTTGGTTTCTTACTATGCCATATCTCATACAGTATGGTAGGAATGATTTTAAAAGAAATCCTATTCAGTAAGTATATTGCAGTTAACAGACTATGTCCCCAAAAAAAATCAGGAAGGTCTGTGAAGCTCATCATGGATTGGACCATATCTAATAGGATCCGATTTTTCTATTCTGAAATTTCATTGAGTTGAGATATTCCAGATGGAGTCTATTGAGAGATTATGCCATTTTGCTTGAGATAGTCAAAAAATTCTCGACTAAGGTATTCACCTTCTCGATCTGATCGAAGAACCTTAATAAATTTTTTAATTTGCTTTTCAACTTCATGTCTGAATTTCTTAAACTTTTCAATAGCTTCAGACTTGTATCTCATAAGATACACATACCCATACCGAGATAAATCATCGATAAAGATTATAAAGTAAATAAAGTTGCCTCTAATCGATACTTCAAATGGGCCACACACATCAGTATGTACTAGGGCAAGAAGATCCGTGGCCCTTTCCCCATGTCCTACAAAAGAAAGCTTAGTCATTTTGCCATGAAGATAAGATTCACAAATTGGATATGACTCAAAAGTCAACGGACTTAATAGCTCAGTTTTCTTCAATTTGTTAATCCTATCTTCTGCTATATAACCTAGTCTTAGATGCCATAGATACCTATCATTTGGACTATCCCTAGGTCATTTTGTTCTTATGGCATTCACATTTTGCTCGATATTAAAAATAGATACATCAATATGTAATTGGTAAAGATCGTTAATAAGAAAATCACTTGTAATTTTATTTTTTTCGTAAAGAATGTTACAATGATCCTTAAGAAAACTAATTACATAGCCTTCTAGTGCTAAGCATGAAATAGAAATCAAATTCT
>QRFJ01000846.1:198803-317539 GCA_006176705.1 Cocos nucifera | reverse complement strand
AAACTATTTTCAGAAGTGGCATGTCGACTCACATCACATTGTGATTTCTGAATGTAGAATAATATCCAATGACTTTAGGATTTATAATTGCTAAAGACTAGTTAACTTGCCTTGTTGTCTTTTGACATGAGCCGACAACCAAATTCTGAGATGACTCACTTGGTTTCGTTCTCCATATCTTAAGTTTTAGAGATTTAGAAATCCATTCAGTAAGTTAATATTAATATCCCAAAAAAATCAGGAAGGTCTGTGAGCTCATCATGGATGGAACCATATCTAATAGGTCCGATTTCTCTATTCTGAAATCATTGAGTTAGGTATTCCAGGTGGAATCCATTGAGAGATATGCATTTTGCTTAGATAGTCAAAAATTCTCGGCTAAAGTATTCACTCCTCGATCTGATCGAAGAACCTTATGGGTTTTTGTTTGCTTTTTACTTCAGTCTGAATTTCTTTGACTTTTCAAAGCTTCAGACTTGTGTCTCATAGATACACATACCCATACCTAGATAAATCATCGAAAAGATTATGAAGTAACAAAGTTGCCTCTAACCGATACTTCAAATGGGCCACACACATCAGTATGTACTAGGGCAAGAAGATCGTGGCCCTTTCCCCATGTCCTACAAAAGGAGCTTAGTCATTTTGCCATGAAGATAAGATTCACAATTGGATGACTCAAAGTCAATGGACTCAATAGCCATTTTTCAATTTGTTATCCTATCTTCTGCTATATGACCTAATCTTAGGTGCCATAGATACCTATCGTTTGGACTATCCCTAGGTCATTTTGTTTGGCATTCACATTTTGCTCGATATTAAAATAGATACATCAATATGTAACTGATAAAGACCTTAATAAGAAAACCATTGTAATTTTATTTTTTTCATAAAGAATGTTTACAATGGTCCTTAAGAAAAAATTACATAGCCTTCTGTGCTAAGCATGAAACAGAAATCAAATTCTGGCTAGCTAAGGCACATAATAACAACCTTTTAAAACTAAGTCTAAACCAGATGGTAGTCGAGAGGGTATGTTTCCACGGCCACTAAGCAATTCTTGCTCCATTACCGACGCGTAGGATCATGTCTCCATCCCTCAGCCTCTGCTATCCTCAAGACCTGCATGAAAGTGCACAGATGAGCACTAAAACCAGAGTCAAGCACCCAACTGGATGCAGAAAAAATCCGTAAGGTTAGACTCAATAACGAGCATACCTCAGAAGGACCTGCCTCCTTCTTGTTCTTCAGGGTGGCCAGGTAAGTAGGGTTTTCGCTTCAAGTTCCGTCAGTTTGCAATGAAAAAACTTTTTTTATCAACTTTCTTCTTCGAGCTTCTACTTTTCTTTTTTTTCTCCTTCCACTTTTGCCTTTTTTCACAGACTTCTTTTCTTTCAAAAACTTTCTTTAAAGAGTCCGTTCCATAGCAAGAACTGAGCCTTTAGAATCTTTCATAGAAAGCTCAGCGTAACCAGCATATTCATTAACTCGGCCAAGAGAATTTTGAAGTTTATGCATATGGTGTTCATGATGAATTGCCCATATGCATCAGTCAAGGATTGCAGAATAATATCGTTCTGCAAGTCCAAGTCCAACTTCACACGAGCTTCTCAAGCTCTTCCATGTCCTTGATCATCATCAGACAGTGATCTTGGACTGACTGTCCCATCACGCATCTTAGCCTTAAAAAGTCATTTCGTGACTTGATATTGTGCGCGACTCTGTTCACCAAACATCTCCTGCAGGTGAGCCAACATTTGGCGAGCAGTCCGATATCTTCATGTTGGCGCTGGAGCTCATCAGACATCGAGCCCAACATGTAATATCTGGCCTTATTATCTTCGTCAATCCATTTTTCAGAGACGCTCTCTGTTCAGTGGATGGACGAGCTGGTAAGGTGGGGGGTCCTGGTCCAATAACATGGTTAACTTCTCTGAATCCCAAAATATTTTGTAGTTCCTGAGCCAATCTTTATAATTGGGTCCAGTCAGTCTATGTGTGTCTAGGATACGTGCCAGTGGGTTGGACGCAGACATTTTCCTGTAGAGAGTCAAAGATTCTAGTTAGATACTGTAATTTTGACTTGACCAATTTGTTTAGGGATTTTATTTTTAAACAAATTAGCTCCCACTATTTTCTCGAATCCCTACACTCCCTCTGTAGAGATGCGAAAATCTCCATGATTAATGATTTCTAGTGGGTGGTGCGGTCTCACCAACTGACTCATCACCTCACCTAACAGTTATTGGTGATGGGTTAGCCAATGAGTGAACAACTCTTGTTCAATGATTCTCTAATCATGGTGCACCCAAACTTGGTCTCTAATTCATGAATCTCACCGTATCCGGAATATTGATCCACTCCTTAGTTAAGTCAGACCCACCATTTGCATAGACTGGGTTCCTAATTGAGTCTCTCACCGTATCCAAATATTGAGCCCAACTCATCCTCCAGCCCATAGCATCCAATGCCTAATAGACATGGTTGTGCATCTTTTCCGGTGCAACTGAGCCACTGTATCCAGCCGAGAACAATCAACCCCGGGAAAAGGGCCCGCACATCTACAATGGTGGAAGACCTCAGACTTAATCTTTTCTTAGGGAGAATTGATTCAGGTCTCATTAAACTAGACTTGGCTTAGTCATAACAATTATGACTAACCTAGTGGCATGGGTTAGCTCGGATTATTGACCACCTCAGATCAGAACTGTGTCAACAGATATGGCCAGGTAAGTGAGACCGGTGGAAGGAATATGCCATTAACTCGCACAAGAACGCATTCAGGTCGAGTAGCTTCCAATTAAAAACCAGTCGGTCGTCTGTGCCAAACTTACCTTAGACACCAAATTGTTGAGTCAGAACCAATTGGGTTAGCCTACAATCCAGACTCTAACCTCTGAGCCTAATTAGGTCTTGCTTGATCGTGACTCGATCTTGACCCAGACTTAATCCTATTAGGCTGGTCAATTTAAGCATTGTTGATCCCATCTAACCAACTCTTGATTCGGTTTGATCAACCGCTTAGACCTAATTGAGCTACCCAAGCCCGAACCCAGTATTATGAATATGTCTTAGATCTGAAAATTCTCAATTTTAGACCTAATTAATATTTCCATAAACTTAATTCTTAATTAAGTAGGGTTCATAAACAAAATATGCACAATAAATCCTAGGGTTTCAGGATCTAGGGTTTTGCAGAAAGTAAGTTTTGGGTTTCTGATTAAGGACGAACACGCAGCACCCCTACACATCATAAGAACACCCCATCGAATGGGAAAGAGAGGGCCTTTAAACCCTTCTTCGTTCTTATGACCGGACGGCCAAGAGAGAACGCCTTAATCAGGAACATGTAAATACTACAAAACTAGTTAAGATCTATATCATATATATCTCATATATAAATTAGATCTAATCATGGCATATTTTGCATACATCTCATGTATCAAATCATGCATATTTTCAGATCTAAATTATCTCATAATAATCTAAAAAATTAGATTTAAATTGATCTAATCAAAATAAATTCTAATCTAGACAATTATGTAGAACTATTCTACAACTAGTCTAGACATGCATCAATCATATCTCATATGATATTTAAAAATTAAATAATTTTTTTTTATTTTTTAGATGTTATTATAACACTTATAATATCAAAAAAATAGTAAATAAAAGATCTAAAATAATTTAATCAAATTAAATTAAAGATCATGCAAGACTATTCTATAGAACTAATTCTATTCTAGAACTAGTCATGCATATCTTATACAACTTAGATCTAAATTATTTAATTTTAAATTTTTTTGATTTTAGATCTAATCACATCTCATGTGATATCTAAAATCATCTAATTATTAGATTAAAAATAAATTAAAATTAGATCTAAATTAATTTATGAAAATCTGGCTCTGATACTAGTTGAAGAAAAAAATTTATTTTCTGGATCAGGTTCGTTCAGATCTGATTTGATCAAGATGAATATTTCAAAAAAAAATTTCTTAGATCTAAATTAGATCTGATACTTTTTAGATCTAATTTGATGAATCTAATAAAATAAAATAATTAAATTAAATTTAATTTATACCTTGTTCTTGGATAATCTTATTATCCTATGATGATCCTGCTAATTGCCTGAGGTTCTGGATGCAACCACGCAATCGCTTGACCTCTACCAGTATCCACTCGGACAAGATCTGAAGATTTTTTTCTTCTTAATCTTTTCTCTAAAGATCAAATCTGGATCTAATCTTAAAAAACTTCAAAATGATTTTTGAAGATCCGATGTCATCTCTCGCAGTAGTGCTATCTTTTTCCTTTCTTATCGTCTTTCTCTTACCTGGATTGCACCAAACTTGAGCCCAAGGCCTCTTGGGCATGGAAAGGAGAGAGAGGATTAGAGGTAGGCATGGAGGAGAGGGGAGAGGGCTATGTGAAGTGGGTAAGAGGAGAACTCTCTAAAATCTAAGCGCAGACAGGATTTATATAGATCCTGCTGCACCATGCAGTGCCACATCATTCCGGCCAATTACATCTCTACGTGCAATCAGATCTAAATTTGATTGATGGGATGACATTATCTGATTCAATCAGATGAGAGCTCCTCTCAAACATCCTTAGGTGGTGCCAAGACTGATCAAAGTAGAGTCTTTGGCGCCATCTTGTTTGATACCATGAAGCAACCTGGAGTCCCATCTGTATGGGACTCCAGACGTCATTATCCTTGGGCGCACATCTCCTTAGACATGCGCCCCCTCCTTTTCTCTTTCTAGTAGGGTGACAAACCCCCATCTACTTTTCTATGGGTGCATGACACATGGGCAGATGTCTACGTGTCAAAGATCAACGTTTGACCAAAGTCAAAAGACAAGAATTAGTAGGTAACGAAAAATGGTAGGTATTATCTTAAATTTATCTCATAAATTAAGACAATCCTTTTTTGACCTAGACAAGCTCTAGTCAAACCAAGTAAAGGTATCTGAGTTAGTCTAAACATATTTGGCTCAGTTGAGACAACTTTTGATGATTGTTGAAGGAGAACATTAGGCTCAATCGTATGCTAGCACGATTTTCTTGAACCCAATTGAATCTAATTCAAATCAATTAAACTAGGTTAGTCTAATTGATGATATCCAGATTCAAATCTTTATTTGTGTAATCTAGTTAGGTTCAGTTCTGTATGGTAATGAGATATGTCGCGATCTCTATCATCGACATCATCGAAATATCTTCTGATGGATCAGAACTTTTTTGATTCAGACAACTAGAATGATTGATCATCCAAATTATTCTAATTGCTTCCAAAATCCACCAGTGACACTTAGCAGTATATGGTGGCAATCTATCAAAACTGAAAATAAATCTTTAGGTGTAATTACCTGTGTGATTAAGTTTCTCTATCTTGATCCTCGATCGGATTAGGGTTAAGGTGAACTCGTCAAATCCTAATTTCCGTCATATGAATTAATCATTCGATTCAAATCTAATATGAAAATCTTAATAGAAACTCTTTCTATTATTTCACTCTGCCATGGCCATGGACTTATGGATTTGATTCTCGTGATCATCATAGGGCTGCTCCTCATCTATCGAGGTAGATAGATTTTCTCTTAGTGCAATCTAATTCCTACAATGAACATGATGATCCTACAATGAACATGCTATAACTAACATACACCTCAAGATTCCAAATGGCTAGGAGATCGAGTCATGGTGTAGTCAAACTATAAGATCCTCAAGGTAAACTGCTGATGCACCTCAAGTCAAAGAATCAGACACACCACTACAGCTTCGAGCTAGTTATCGATAAGAAGATAGACTTTCTAATAACTGCTCGAGATGGTCATGCTCAGTACTCTCATTCTCTAATGAGTACCTATATTCTCGCTCCAGTGTTTCTACACCATAGACTCAAAACTCATCTACTATAAAGAAGTAATTGTACACCAGCCTTCTGGATCAATCACCATCCTTATGATGATCCTACGGTCAGGAGCATTTTATGAGTTAATAATAAAAATCCATGTCTTAAATTTTTAACTCTTGATAATAGGAATTATCATTGCCATTAACTCAAGGGATGTATCACAGACACTAAATACATATTATGATAGAAAATAATTTATTTTATTATTTATAGTCAAAATTATAATTTTGTCCTTAGAAGTGTATAACAAGTGTCAGCTAATTCTGGCTTCTAGGGCATACATATCTAATAGGTGGTGCTGAATTCATGAAAACACATTTGCGATTTCATAGCTGCATGTATTTTGGCTGGGATCGAACCTACTGTCATTCTTTTTCCTTATCATTTTACTATTAAGAGGCATCTTGGAGCTTGCGGTTGGTAGTACATAACTCTTAGAAAGAGAAAGAATATCCTCCCGTTGATCTGAGGTGCTCCTTTCGCCATTCACGATTGGAAAAGATGATTCTTATTTGTTTCTTGCACCTCGAGTGAAGTCTGAGATTCTTAGATTGGGGGGAGCCTCAAGAAGCCTTGTTGAAAGATCCACCACTTGACCAACGCTTGAAATAGGATTTAGAAATCTAGCGTGGCTTTGAGATTCCAAAGTTGAAGGAGCTCTTGTCCGAGCATATCCTATTCAACATAGGAATTAGTCAAGTTAGCCTCGAAGGTATATATCGACCTCTTGTATTTTTATTCATTTAGGCCCTAACGCTTCGTACTGCAGGGAGGGATCCGAGTCCGTCAAAGGCATTAGGCCCGAAGACTCTTTGAAAGAGAAAAGTTGAGATGATTGGTAGTAGATCGACCCATGCCTGAGTTGAACTTCTTCCAGTACTACCAACCTCTAAAATGGAAGAACTCGATCTCCCTAAGATTAAGGATTTCCAAGCTGTGTGATCCCACATGATTCGGACCCACCGATTCATGAGGGGAACCCTGTGACTCCTGTTGAATGTTTATTCAGCAAGATCATTCTATGTTTACCAGCTCCCAATGTCTATGATTTCTTTTCGAAGGAGGAACTGACTAAGGGAGTAGAAACTTTTGGAACTAGGATAGATAGAGTATGGCTTACTGAGGCTATGGGAATTATAGGTAAAGTGCGGGTTATCGAAGCTGCTGGGACTTTTGGGATCGCATCAGTCGGAGTACTGCTTCAAGCTTCTACTCTGGATAACTATGATCTAGTGTGTAAAGCTTTTTCTAATTTTCTCTATCTCGCTGATGCAAACAAGCTATTGACTGAGCCTTTAATGATGAAGAGATGAAAGGCACTGGACTATTTTATCTCGATAAGTGAGAAACATATGTCGTTATGTTTTATTTCGATCTCTTTGTTTTAAGTCTTACTCATTGTGGACTGTGTGGAATATTTTGGTAGCTCACCTATTATTTGAATGGATTTATGAAAAACACTGTTGATCTTTCGACTAAAGCATCAAGATTCTAGTAGGAGGCCTCAATGCTCAAAGTCGCCAAAGACAAACTATTAAAGATGGTCGAGAAGATTTTTGATAGGGCCGATGATGTCGAGAAGAAAGCTCAGGATGTTGAGCTAGCATTAAAGTGGTTCGTTGATGAGAATGCTTGACTATTGAGCGTTAATAAGGCCTTAGTGGCTAAAGTTGAGGAGCTCAAAGCTCTATCTGCCAAGGCTGAGGTGTCCGAAGTGAAGGCTCGGATCGTGGTGAAAATGGTGGAAGAGCAAATGGCCATGTTGCAGTATGACATGAAAGCACGAGCTGAGGTTGCTATTTCTAGGGCTATTGATAATTTTTGAGTGTCGGAGGAGTTCAAGGATGAAAAGGCTTTGTTTGCACTTGATGTCTGTGATGAGGAAAAACGTATCGTCCGAGATGAGATGACCTCCAAGTATCTAGAATTAGATCTGAATTTTTTGGACGAGGTCCTAGGGGCTATTGATAATTTCTGTCGATGAACGAAAAAATGTCCCATGATTTTTTGTGTATTTTTGGGGCATATCAAAATTATTGTAAAGAAAATTCTTCACAAATGAAGTTCTTTGGTTTCTGGAGATCTTCTTTTCTTCAATTCGGCCTTTCTGTTCCACTCTGATCTTAGGAGCTAAGTAGTTCAGCCCCAAGGTTTAAGTTAACTAATTCTGACTCGAGGATATATGAATCAATCTTCTTGTTAATCGTGCACACGATCGATAGCTTGTGCTTATTTTTTTGTACAGCATTAAATGCGCATGGTTTAAAAAGCGATGTAACGATGATCTGCACGTTAGGTTTTGATGCACAGCTGTAAGGTGGCAGATTCATCCAATCCGCAGACTAGCACGTGGTATGATTTGGTGGAGGTTAATTATGACGGATCTCCTCTTTTTAAAGAGACACTGTCGTTCATTTTATTTTCCATCGATGATATTTTGAATATTCTATGGGATGGTGATAGAACATTGCTACCCCTCTGGGGGTAAGGGAGTTATGTTCCTTCATTTTGGGCATGTTTGCCTACTTAAAGAGGTAGCAGGGCCTCCTTGGTCTGCTGTTGCTTCAAGAATAGTCTTGATAGGGAGAATCTGTATTCTCGGTCTTGAGATCTTTATCATTTGATTTCTCCTCGTGGAAGCAACCGCTCCTTTAGCCTAGAGAGCTTTATCACTATTTTCTTGTCCAGCGAGGATAGGGTCCAGTGTTTAGTTTCTTGGGTGCTTGTATGGTGCACTACTTTCAAAGGGGAGGAGGAAAGGATCAAGCTACCTCTTGGGGATGATGGTTAGAGTTGCATCCCCTATCTTTGAAGATTTCTCATTTGTAGGATGCTTTTATGGGATATTTTGATGCAATTCTAAGCATCTTCTCGAGATATCTATCATGTATCTAGGTTATTGGAGGGCTCCTTGGTCCGAGGCTTGGAAGAGTTGGATTCCAAGCGATCACTGCTTCAATCTTGGCAGGATCATCTTCAGTACCTCTAGCTTATAGTGAGCTCATATTCTCTGTCTAACCCGACATCGGCTACGGTTTCGTCGAAAACTAAAGCTCGATGCGATGGAGAGGTACATATTATGCGGACAGACTTTGGTCCTCAATGAGTTTCTAACCGATATCATTTCTAAAGTGAAGCAAAGACGGCATTGTTGCGCCAAGATCTTGATTCGCAGGATTCATTATAGAAATTTTTATTTATCTTTTTTTTGGTCTTTTCTTGTAAAAGCAATAGTGATGTTATTGCCTTTATAAGAATTTTTTTTATGAATAATGAATGAATGTAATACTTTTACTCTCTATTTATTATGTCTTTAAGTGGACTTTTGAGAGATTGGTCTTAATTCGAGGATCTTTTTAATACATGCTCCAGTTTTAAAGAACTTCACACTACTCGCTCGATCAAAGGATCAATTTGACTAAGCAGTTCCAATCTAGAAAACTTGCTGTAAGTTTGCCATAATAAAAAGATCTTTCATTTGAAGTGGTTTTAATCTTAGGAGTCTGCTGTAAGTTCATTTCACTCAAAGAGACTTTGATTTGAAGCGGTTTCAATCTAAGAAATTTGCTATAATAAAATCTCGATCAAAGAGATTTTAAGTTGAAGTGGTTCTAATCTAAGAAATCCACTGTAATGAGATCCTAATTAAAGAAATTTTGACTTGAAGCGATTCTGATCTGAGAAATCGACTGTGATGAGATCCCGATCAAAAAAATTTTATGTTGAAGCGGTTCGATCTGAGAAATCCATTGTGAGTTCATCTCGAGCAAAGGAACCTTCATTTGATTCTTCACATATATTCATCGGTGAATTTGGAGAATGAATTCATAAATTTATTTATTCACTTGAACTATTGGTAGTACATGCAGAGGTTGGCCGAATTTCATGGTCTAGAAAGCAAAGTTCTATTAAGTCACTTCAATCGGTAAGTTCTTGGCCGCACCACCTCATCGATTTGGTAGGGACCTTCCTAATTAGATAAAAGTTTTTCTTGTTCAGTGAGCTGTGAAACTTCAGCACTTCGAAGGATGAGATCGCCTACTCAAAATTCTTTAGTTTTGACCTGCGCGTTATAATATCTGGCCAATCTTTGTCGATAAGCAGCCATCCTCACTACTGCATGCTCTCTGCTTTTCTTGATCAAGTCAAGATTGGCTCTAAGTCATATGGGGTTGGTGTCTTCATCATATTCCTCGATCCTGATAGAAGGGAGCCCAAATTCTATGGGTACGACTGCTTCTGTCCCAAATGCCAGGTTGAAAGGTACTATCAATGGAAACTCTTTGAGTGGTTCGATAGGCCCATAGAACGTGATAGAGTTCTTCTATCCACAATCCCTTGATTCAATCCAACCTAGCTTTTAGACCTTGCAGGAGAGTCCTATTAGTGACTTCCACTCTCCCATTTGCTTATGGATGTCCTACTGAAGTGAAACGCTGTTCTATCTCGTGATCCTTGCAGAATTCATGAAGTCATGCACTAGTGAACTATCTACCATTATCGGATATAGACCGTACTGGTAGATAATAGACTTTCAAATGAAGTCTTAGACCTTTGATTCTGTGATAAGGGTTCGGCTTCAACCCACTTCATGAAGTAATCGATAGCTATCAGAAGGAACTTGCGTTGGCCTGAGGCTCGAGAAAATGGGCCTAGGATATCCAATCTCCACTAGGCGAATGGCCATGGAGCTTCGACAGGGGTCAGAAGTGTTGCCAGTTGGCGCTGAATCCGATCATTCTGCTAGTATTGTTCGTACTTTCTGACAAAGTTTGGTGCATCCTGTTGCATTGTTGGCCAATAATATTCTTGTCGAAGAATTTTGTATGATAAAGACCAACCCCCCAAGTGGCTTCCATAGATCCCTTTATGGACCTCCTATAAGGCATAGTTAGCTTTTGATGGATGCAAGCATTTCAAGAGAGATAGGAAAAAACACCGCTTATATAAGTTGTTGTTGAATAATACATATCTGATGGCTTTATTTCTGATCTTGCGGATTTCTTTTCGATCAAATGGTAACTCCCTTATCCTCAAATATATTAGAAGAGGGTCCATTCAGCTCAGTTCTTCATCAATTTATTGGATAGTGGTGGGTTCTTCTAATCTCAAGGTTCTTAATACTTCAAAGTAACTCTCCTTCTCCAGGTCGACGGGTAATAAGGATGCTAGCTTGGATAAGGCATCGACTTTGATGTTCTATGCCTTGAAAATTTGTTGAATATCAAAGTATTAGAAAGATGAGGCCAAGTCTGTTACCTTTTGAAGGTATTTTCTCATATTTTTCTCTTGAGCTTCATATTCTGCTTTGATCTATCCGATCCTGAGCTGAGAATCACTAAGAACTTTCAAGCGTTGTACCCTAGTTTCTTTGACGATCTTTAATCCGATGATTAGAGCTTCATATTTTGCTTCATTATTGATAGTTAGAAAATTGAAGCACAAGATATATGCCTCCACATCTCCTTCTAGACTGAATAGAATGAGTCCGGCTCCTGACCCCGACAAATTTGATGAACCATCAACATACAAGGTCCATGTCACTTTCGAATTTGTTTCCAAGCTTTTGTCACCTTTTAGGCTTTCGGGGTCTTTTGACTTTTCCTGACAGTTCCTTCCGGGTTCTACTCATCAGGGATAATACATTCGAGGACAAAATTGACTAAGATCTGGGCTTTGATAGAAGGCCTCAACTGATAATGTATGTCACCAGTTCTGAAAGCTTCAATGCCCACTTCACAATCCAATTCGAAGTGTCTGGATGACGTAGAACCGCTTTTATTGGTTGATCCGTGAGTAATACTACAGTATGGGCCTAAAAGTAAGGGCAAAGCTTCCTTGAAGTGATGACTAGGATAAAGACCAATTTCTTCAATTTGGTATATCTGATTTTCACATCATGGAGGATCTTACTAGTATAATAGATGGGCTTCTATAGTCGTCCCACTTCTCGGATAAGAACTGCACTGATTGCCACCGAAGAGATGGCTAGGTAGAGAAGAAACTCCTCATCTGGTTGCAATTTGGTGAGCGAAGGTGGAGATCGAGATATCTTTTCAGCTCTTTGAAAGTTTTTTGGCATTTTGAGATTCATTGAAAGTTCTTTGACTGCTTGAGGGTCTGAAAAAATGAAAGACATCTCTCGACTGACTTAAAAATAAAATGATTAAGAGAGGTTAATTTATCAGTTAGGCACTGATAAGAGCACGATGTTGTCATTAGGACATCGTATTTATCAATTTAATTTTGACTTCTTAAATTAATTAAAAATAGGTAGAAAATAGTGAGTTGGATCGAATGCATAAAGAAGTAGTATTTTAGTTTTAAAATTTTTGATTTTTATAAAAAAAATTTAAAAAAAAATCAAAGTTAAAAAATAGAATTATAAATAAAAATTAAAAATTAAATAGTATAAAAAATTAAATTTGGTACTAAGATCTACTAGTTAGATCTTAGCATCTATTTGCAATAAAATTAAAGAGTAGGAATTAAATTTATAATAAAAATAAAGAACATGAAATTAAAATAGCTAAAAAGTAAAAGTTGCAATAATTAAAGGTTCAGAATTTAAATATATAAAATTTAAAAAGAAAAGAAAAAAATTAAAGACAAGCTAATCTTTGATCTTGGATCGACGTCAACATGAAAATGGCATAGAAGACAACTCTTCTTCATAGCATCCATTGCCTTGAAGCAGCCTTTAACCTAAGCATGGCTTCCATCCTGGACCATAGTTTTTCCATAACCGAAGACAATGAGTTTTGGAGGCTTGAGGGTCCTTAAATAAGTGTTGGAGGACTGGAGTCTTATATCAAGCATTGTGGGGCTAATGTGGGGTATAGATTCATGTTTATTGAAAAACTTGATGCGTTTGCTGGCAATGTGGGACTAAAGTGAGTTTCCAGCAATTGCGCCAAAAACTTGATGTGTTTGCTGAAATTATTCTTAATTTATAAAAAAATCAAAGAAATCAAAAGAAATAATTTTTCATGCTATCTCCGACAACGGTGCCAAAAACTTGATAAGAGCACGATGTTATCGTTAGAACACCATGTTTATTAGTTTAATTTTGATTTCTTAAATTGATTAAAAAAAGGTAGAAAGCAATGAGTTGGGTCAAATCCATAGAGAAAGTAATATTTTAGTTTTGAAATCTTTGATTTTTGTAAAAAAAATTTAAAAAAATTAAAGTTAGAAAATAAAATTATAAATAAAAAGTAAAAATTATATAGTGCAAAAAATTAAATTTGGTACTAAGATCTACTAGTTAGATCTTAGCATCTACTTGCAATAAAATTAAAGAGCAGGAATTAAATTTATAATAAAAATAAAAAGTATGAAATTTAAATAGTTGAAAAGTAAAAGTTGCATTAATTAAAGGTTTAAAATTTAAATACATAAAATTTAAAAAGAAAAAAATTTAAAGACAAGCTGATCTTTGATCTTGGATCAACGTCGACATGAAGATGGCGTAGGAGACAACTCTTCTTCATAGCACTCGTTGCCTTGAAGCAGCCTCTAATCCAAGCATGGCTTCCATCCTAGATCGAAGTTTTTCCATGACCGAAGACAATAAGTTCTGGAGGCCTGGGAGTCCTTAAATAAGTGTTGGAGGGCTTAAGTCTTTGATATCAAGCAATATGGGACTAACGTGAGGTATAGATTAATGTTTATTGAAAAATTCAAGTGAAAATCATTGGATCATAGGTTTTATGAATTTTGGCTATTAGATAGCAATCCAGAGCTTCAAAACTTACCAAAAATCAACATGTAATAGCCCAAATCAGCTCGAAATATTTTCTGGCCGTCGGATGGATTTGATCTAGAAAATCTGGGCCACTAGATCGAAGTCTGGATGCCTTAATCATCATCGAAAGCATTATCAACCATTGGATCATCGCTTGGGAGAAATCCGACCATTGAATGGTGCTATAAGGGAGCTGGGAAATTGATTCAAAACTGGAAACCATCCTGGCCATTGGATCTTCACCAGCAGCAATCAAGACCGTCAGATCGTACTTTTACTATGACCATAGACCACGTGGACCAGGCTCATCGAATGTTGCAACCAATCACCGCATTGCTTTCTTTAGAAATTATCGAAATGCCCTTACTTAAGGATCCATGGTGAGCCGCGATGAAATTGATGTTAGCCTGACGTCAGCGGCTCACTAGATGGGTTGGCTTGGATGGCTTGCACTGGTGCATGGGCTGGGTCGGCTGGCTTGGCGCATTTGGATGCGCCGACTGGAGAATGCGCATCGGCTGGAGAATGCGTGCTAGCTGAGCCATTTATTTATTTTTATTTTTATTTTTTTAAAAAATTTATATCGGATCCATTTTAGCTCCGATTGGCTCTGAATTTATTTCATTATAATAAATAAATTAGCTCTTTTTATTAATAAATATATTTTCTAAAAATAATGAATAAAAATATTTAATTTTTAAAAATAAGTATAAATTAATTAATAAATTATTATTTTTATTGGTGTATTTATTGTACTTATCACATCCCCTAACTTAAGCTTTGCTCGTTCTTAAGTAAAAAAAAAAAATAATTTTACATATCTTTTAATTTTAGAATTTTAAATTTTTATCAAATAATTTTTAAAATGGTCATTGATATTCAGTAGAGCTTAAGTGAGCTATGTCATTGGAGTATTAATACTTATCAATATAAAAATTAAGTGAAGAACATCAAATTTTTTTAAACTGTTTCAAAATTATCCCTATCTTTATCTCTGAATTATCTAAACTTTCATATGGATAAGTATATTACTACTTCTGCCCTTCATTTATTAAATTTTTTATTCATATTATTCATTTTTGGATCCAAATATCATTGCTTACTTAGGCAACGAGACTCAATTACTCGATGAAAAATCAATATTTTTTTTAACGTTATACCATTATTGAGTGCCTTAATTTCTTAAGTTTTCTATTTGATCCATATAGCGAGTCTTGGATCAATGACGTCCAAACCAGTTGATTTTAGGATACTAGGTATAAAATATTTGTCGGACTTACTAACTCGAATCAAATAAGCTACGAGTTAAGGCTAGTTTTACAATGAGCTTCTTTATCCTTTCTATCTTTTGATACGAAACTTAATGCTTGCTTAGGCAAAGAGGTCTGATTACTCAATGAGAAGTACTTAAAAATTATTTTATTTAATTTTTTAATTTTATAAAAAAATATATAGTTATCTTATAAAAGTTGATAAAAAGTAGACTCTTCTTTGATGTTGGTAGGAAGAATTAGAAATACTCAAAAAAAAATATTTATGTTCTAGACTTAACTCTTTATTGGATTTTTTTAATACTTGAGCTCTCAATATCTCATAAATTTTCTAATTTATGCATCATTTTTTTTTTAAAAAATACTTAGTTCAACTCAATTTTTAAGCATAATCGAATGTCTAAATGCTAAATACTAACTTCTTTGATATTTTTTTAAAAATTTTATTATTCTTTTCTTTCAACTTAATTGACATTATTCTCAATGGAGAAGAAAAATAAAGAATGTAATAAAGAATAGAAAAGAATACACCTGACTCAATATGTTTGTAGTCTAGCATGTGCCTTTAAAAATTTGGCTCTTCCTCCAACTTTATTCAAAATATCCTAAAAAAAATAAACTAAAAAGATAAATTAGATAAAAGAACTAAATATTGGATTGCCTTTCAATAAGTGCTAAGTTTACCATCTTTAGCCAGATACTCAGCAGCTTACCTATCCTGTATCAAATACTGGATTGATAAATTTCAACGATTTTGGATTGTCAATCTCAGAAAGATAGTTTATTATTCTTTTATTGATATATTCATTATTAATTTTAGGGACATAATTGGTGACCCCATTCTCAGATCCTTGTTTGTTAAGAATTTTTTTATTTATTTTTCTAAAATGCTCATAAATTAAGTTTTTATATTAGGAGTTGAGTTTAATGCACTAGGTACTGAAAGGATGACTAAAGATGGCTTTAATTATGAAGATAAATTAATATGATCTTGATTAAATAACTTCATTGATACTTCATTACATATCTCTTGATTCTTGTAAGAAGAATCGACTTCTAGGGTTGAAGGGAATAGCACTTTAGGTTCATAGGTCTATGGTAAATTATTTGTTCTCTTCTTCTCTATGTCTATCTCACTCATATTTGAATCAGCATCAGTACTAATTTTTGACTCAGGTTCTTCTATATGGTTAGTCTCAATACTAACCATTTCTTCTATATTCTTATTTTGGCTAGTATCAGTATTAGCCTCTATCACCTAATCTTGATATGAGTCCATAAGAATTTTATAATTTTTAAGTTTAAAAATTACTTTGGTATTCTCTAGTTGAAAATTCTTAGGTGGGATATTAGATTGATAATTAGATCCAGGTGATTGGTGAATATTAGGTGGATTGTTTATAAGAATCTATTGGCTTGATAATTGACCTAGTTCTCTCCTTATGTTAGATTCAACTAATTATCCTATTTATGCTTCAAGTCTGATGATAGATTCCTGTTGAGTCAAGATCGATCGTTGTTAATTTAGAATTAATTGTTGAAGTTGATTAAACCTATCGTCAGCTAGATTGGTTTGTTGAGAAGGTGCATATAATGGCTTATTATAATATGATGGCTGGATAGATTGACTAGACTGACCCTTATGATAGGTATAGTTCTGATATTGGAGCCTATTCTAATAATTCTGCACAGGTAGAATTTGGATCTGTGCCTGAGTCTGTTGGGGTATCCAAAAAAAATTAAGATGGTTCCTCCAATTTGGATTATATATGTTTGAAAAAGGATCATTAATTGGCTTGGAGTAGTCTTGAGCAGCTTGAATTTGTTCTTGGATGAAAGGTAAAAATTGTGTAGCCGTAGGACATTTACTCATATGATGGGCTGACATAAATAGAACAAATCCTCTAATAATTAGAGGGTAGTATATATTGTGCAGGAGATTGTTGACCTAGGATTAGGAGTTGATCTAATTTCTGGATGAGAAAGTTCACTTTATTTATCAGGTTCAAATTAGCCTTAGAACTAAATTCTGAATATTTATAGATTTCTGTCCAATTTTGGTAGAAGGATAGTGAAGCATAGTTAATTAAGTTTTCACTCAAGGTTTCAAATAAAGCATAGACTTCGTTCTCATTTTTATTCATAAATGCACCTCTACATGATGCGTTTATCATCTATCTATATTGGTCTCCTAAATCCAAGTAGAAAGCTTGAACTATTTACCACTTAGATAGACCATGATGTGGGGATTTTCTAAGAAGTTTCTTAAATCTCTCTCATGACTCATGAATTTGTTCTCCTGTAAGCTGAGCAAATTCAGTGATAGCTCACCTCATGGTGTTGGATCGGGCTATGGGATAAAATTTATTAAGAAATTTACTTTGCAATTCAATCCAAGTTTTGATTGATCTTCCTACTATGCCAAGCCAGTACTTGGCTTTATCTTTTAATGTAAAGAGGAATAAGATTAATCTAAGGGCATCATTGGTTAAATTTTGAATTTTTACCATAGAGCATATTTCCAAAAATTTATCTAGATGCTTATAAGGATCTTCATTAATATTTTCATAGAAAAATGAGAGCATCTGAATTATGGTCGGTTTGATCTCATAGTGGATAGCATGCATATCAAGTAACTGGATACAAGTCAATGGATTATAGATGGAAGAAATAAAATATTTCTTCATCTGCCTAGGTGGGTCTCTAAAATTTTCAGTCATTTGATTATTAAGTTTAATATGGTTCAGCTATTTAATTTTATGATTGGATTCAACTAAATCAGGTAAAGCGATTTTCTATCGTATATATACTAGTGTAACCCTAACGTATGGTTCAAAATTTTTTAAATTTTTTAAATTTTTTTATTATTTTAAAAAAAATATAATTTTTTTAATTATTTTATTATTTTATTTATTTTATTATTATTAATAATTTAATTTAATTTAATTTTTATTTTATTTTATTTTTAGTGAAAAAAGAAGAAGAAAGAAAGAAGAGTTATAAAGAGGAGGTTCTAAGGAGTCCTAAAGCTAAGAAGAAAGAGAAGAATTAGTTTTAATTAGATTTGATGTTTTAGTTAGCAATCAAGTTAGGCAAATAATTCTAACTAAGGATTATCCTAGATCTAGACAGTTTCTAACTACCAAGGTTATCTTCAAGCCCTCCAAGTATAAGATCAGCCAATCAACTGGTCAGATAAATATAAGGTCGGTGGGAGTCCTCCATTACTTATCTTAGATACCAATTATGCTTGACCAGATAAGCTAACAAATCAATTATAAACTATCTTTCTTCGGGCTCAATCATTCTTGAACCACTTTTCTTAGACACGAGTCAAATTGACTAACCCTAATCTGATCCAACTTTTAGTATTTCTTGTTCTAATGAACTCGAGTTTTTGGGCCCGATGTCTAATTGATTTTAAAATTAAAGGCTTAGGTCAATGCAGGATGCTGATTGATTGTTTATGGGCCAAGAAAGGATGATCGAATTTTTACCTTATTCTATTTAATTGGGTGTTGCTCTTACGTTGATTTAAAAGATGAATATGCACAATCACTTTCAGACAAGAGGTTCTATGCAATTAAATTAGATGCATGAATCTTAATTGAACTTGAGAGCTTACTTTGTCTCCAATGATCACCAAAAAATAAAAATAAAAATAAAACTAAATATAATATGATGGATGCTCTAAGCAATTAGGATTTCTAATCTTATCATGAAACTTTTAATTAGGTTTAAGTGGATAATTTTTAATTAATTTAAAAATAAAATAAATATTTTTTTTTAGAATTTAGGATTGATCTCATTAAATAAGATTGGAAGCTTCCTCCTTGTCCTAATCTTTTTTTTATCTATAAAAAAAAAGAAAAAAAAAATTAGTAAGCAATATTTATAAAAAAATTAAAAAAACTAAAAATTTATTTATAATTAATTTATAAAAAATTAAAAAAATTAAAAAAAATTAATGCTCTTGTCTTTTTCGACAACGATGCCAAAAACTTGATGCATTTATCAGAATTATTCTTAATTTATAAGAAAATTAAAGAAATCAAAAGAAATAAATTTTCATGCCATCCTCGGTAACGATACCAAAAATTTGATAAGAGCACGATGCTGTCGTTAGGACACCATGTTTATCAGTTTAATTTTGACTTCTTAAATTAATTAAAAATAGATAAAAAGCAATGAGTCGGATTAAATCCATAGAGAAAGTAGAATTTTAGTTTTAAAATCTTTGATTTTTATAAAAAAAATTAAAAAAAATCAAAATTAAAAAATAGAATTATAAATAAAAAATAAAAATTAAATAGTGTAGAAAATTAAACTTGGTACTAAGATTTACTAGTTAGATCTTAGCATCTACTTGCAATAAAATTAAAGAGCAGGAATTAAATTTATAATAAAAAGCTTAAAATTTAAATAGTTGAAAAGTAAATATTGCATTAATTAAAGATTCAGAATTTAAATACATAAAATTTAAAAAAAAAAGAAAAAAAAAATTAAAGACAAGCTGATCTTTGATCTTGGATCGACGTCGGCATGAAGATGGCGTAGGAGATAATTCTTCTTCACAGCATCCGTTGTCTTGAAATAGCCTCTAATCCAAGCATGGCTCCCATCCTGGATTGAAGTTTTCTCATGATCGAAGACAATAAGTTCTGGAGGCCTGGGGGTCCTTAAATAAGTATTGGAGGGCTGGGGCCTTTAATATCAAGCAATATGGGACTAACGTGGGGTATAGATTCATGTTTATTGAAAAATTCAAGTGAAAATCGTTGGATCATAGGTTCTACAAATTCTAGCTGTCAGATAGCAATCTGGAGCTTCAAAAATTACCAAAAATTGACATGTAATAGCCCAGATCTGCTCGAAATATTTTTTGGCCATCAGATGGATTTGATCTAGAAAATCTGAGCTGCTGGATCGAAGTTTGGATGCCTTAATCATCGTCGAAAGCATTATCAACCATTGGATCATCGCTTGGGAGAAATCAGACCATTGAATGGTGCTATAAGGGAGCTGGGAAATCGATTCAAAACTGAAAACCACCCTGGTCGTTGGATCTTCATTGGCAGCAACTAGGACCGTCAGATTGTGCTTTTACTGTGCCCATAGACCGCATGGATTGTGCTTATCGAACGCTGCAACTAATCACCACATTGCTTTTCCTAAAAATTATCAAAATGCCCTCACTTAAGGGTCCACGATGAGCTGCGATGAAATTGATGTCAGCCTGACATCGATGGCTCACCGAATGGGTTGGCGTGGGTGGCTTGCACTAGCACATGGATTGGATCGGCTGGCTTGGCACGTTTGGACGCACCGATTGGAGAATGCATGCCGACTGAGCCATTTATTTATTTTTTTTTTAAATTTGTATCAGATCTACTTTAGCTCTGATTGGCTCCAAATTTATTTTATTGCGATCAAAAAAATGAGATCTTTCATTGATAAATATATTTTCTAAAAATAATGAATAAAAACATTTAATTCTTAAAAATAAGTATAAATTAATCAATGAATTAGTACTTTTATTGGTGTATTTATTATACTTATCAGGCATTGTACCTCTTTAATCATTTTTGGTGGTGACATTTTTAGGATTGCCTTGATTTTTTTAGGATTTGCCTCAATGCCTCTACGAAAAATCATGAAGTCAAGAAACTTGTCGGCAATCACCTCAAAAGCATATTTCGTATGATTTAACTTCATCTAGTATTGTCGAAGCATGTTGAAAATCTCTTGGAGGTCCTCGACATGGTCTGGCATTGCTCCGCTCTTGACCAGCATATCATCAACATATACCCCATGTTCTTGCCAATCTGGTTTTTAAAAATTTTATTCACAAGCCTTTGATATGTGGCCCCTGCATTTTTTAAATCGAAGAGCATTATTCTATAACAAAAGATCCCACGATCAGTAATAAAGGCTGTTTTCTCCTTATCCTTAGAAGCCATTCAGATTTGATTATAGTTGGAGAAGGCATCCATGAAGCTAATGAGCTCATGTCCTGAGGTGGTGTCGATCAGTTGGTCGATTTAGGAAAGCGGATCGCTATCTTTAGAACAAGCCTTATTCTGATCAATGAAGTCGATGTACATGTGCCATTTTTCATTCATTTTTTTCATTAGGATAACATTCGCTAACCAGTCAGGATACATCATCTCTCTGATGAAGTGGCTTTGATTAACTTGTCCAGCTCCTCAGCGATAGCCTTCTGGTGCTTCGGGACAAAACTTTATTTTTTCTATTTGATTGGATGGCAGGTTAGGTCTATGCTCAGATAGTGGGCCATCACATTTGCGTCGATCCCAAGCATGTCTTTGACTGACCAGGCGATAAGATCTATATTTGCCTGCAAAAGAGTAATTAGCTGATTTTTCATTACCTAATCTAGATAGAAATCAATTTTTATGGTTTGGTAAGGATTCTCCTTCCTCAACGGGATCTCCAAGAGCTCGTCAAATGGTTGAGTGCAGTTTTCTACCAGTTCCTCTCGACTGTCCAGCCCTATGGGAGTTCAGGTTGGGCTTCCAATTGGTCCTCTACTTGGAGTTTGGCAGCAAAGCACTATCTTGCTACAGTCTAGTTGCCTCGGATCTTCCCTACTCTATGGGTTGTTGGAAATTTGACCGTCAGATGGTAGCTGGATACCACTGCTTTCAACGTCCAGAGGCTAGGTCACTTGAGAATGGCATTGCAAGCTAAAGAAAACTTTACAATGAGGAAATCCATAGGAATCGTCACTAGTTGAGGTGGAGTACCCACTATGATTGGTAACTTGATTATTCCCTCCGAAATTACTAAGCTTCCAAAGAAATCCTGGATCGGTGTATCAAATCTACTTAATTGATTGGAGGAGAATTTCATTTGGAAAAAGATAGAAAAGTACAAAATATCAATTAAGCTTTCATTATCAATGAATACTTAGTATACATTATAATCAGCAACGTTCAAGAAAATAATCACTACATCATTATGTGGCTACTATACACCCTCTGCATCCTGCTCAATAAAGGTTATTGCCTCTCCATGTTTGTCCCCATGCTTTGGTTTCTTTGTTACCACCGCCTCGGACAACCCTCAGTGATCATATGGATTTCATCATGGAGAGGTTGCTCTTCAGTCACCATTGGCTCTTCAGCCTCCCGCCCAGGTATCGACCTTGGATGTTGAGGTTGGCAAGGCAATTGCCGAGGTCTTAGAGGAGGTCAGCATGGAGGAGTTCTTCCTTGTTCAAAATGGTCAAGTCTGCCTTCCCGAATGAGTTTCTTGATCGCATCATGGAGGAAGCGGCAATCTTCAGTATCACGACCATGGTCATGATGGTAGAAGTAGTATCTCGTTAAATCATAGCATTCAGGATTCGTCCGCATCCTCGGAGGCTGAGGAAGCTTGGCCTGGATTTTCATCAAAACCTCTCCCCGAGTGGCATTCAAAGGCATATAATTATGGTATCGCCTCGAGAGAGAGAGCATTGCCGATCTCTTCTTTGTGGACTTGGAGAGCGGTGGTTTCTAGATGGACCTCCACCCCTCTGCTTTCGGGATGGAGATTGGGAGCACCAACAGTAAGCTTCTTGCCCCTTTGGAGGGTGCTTTTTATTAGATCCTATTGCTATAGAATTGGCAGGGATGTCCTCAGCATAAGCTTCCTCCATATTGTTGTACTTCCTCGACCATTCAAGCATTCCTGCATAATCTGTAGGAAAAGACTTTATTAATGACCTCTTCATATCATTTTTTTGCAATCCGTCCATCAAGATGGTCATTGCGATTGATTGATCCAAGTCACGGACTTCAAGGATTGCCGCAATAAATCAGCTCACATAATCACAGATCGACTCTTCCTCCCACTAGCGGATTGTGTTAAGGTAGTCGGATCGCTTTTGTTGTTTGTGGCTGCTAACAAAATGTGTAGCCAAAGCCCGGCTTAGCTCTTCGAAGGAGTGAATCAAAGCTGGTTTCAAATTGGAATACCACTACCGAGCTGCTCCTTTGAGAGTAGCGGGGAAAGCCTGATAGAGGATAGCATCAAATGCTTTCAATGCTGTCTTAAAAGTCTCCACATGATCGATGGGGTCAATGGTCCCATTGTAAGTTTTAAATTGAGGTAGCTTTAAATTTGGTCAAGACGGCTCCTTCATAATCCTCTCGTCAAAGGAAGGCTCGTCATTGAATCCATCATAAGGCCTAGAGGAGGAAACTTTATTGATAGCCTCAATTCGCTTATCAAGCTCTTCAAGCCTCTTCTCCAGAATCTGATTCCGGACAGTACACACCTCTAACTATTGAGGTGAGTGATGACTGGGAGTAGAGTCATGCCCAAATTATAGACTGAAAGATTGGCGGGGAGTTTGCTTCCTCTTCGAGCTTTATAGGGGTGCTCGAGGAGGTTCAACTTGTTGTTGTGGTTGGGAGATTGATGGTTGAAGCAGCATCGAGGCAGGAGGTACAGCTAGAATCGTCGTAGAAAATATAGGTTGCACCATGGACGATGGTTCAGGGACAACTTGATTTAGCTGCAGCACCATTGGAAGAGGCGCAAAAGCAATTTGGACTACCTGAACTATGGTCGTTAGAGTTTGAATCTGCTGGAGGAGTAGGTTGAACTGGTCTATTGTAATAAAGACTGATTGAACCTATGGAGAGGCTTCTACCACCAGAGGCTAAGTATGATCTTTAGCCTAAAGATCTACCTGCTGAGAGAAAGTAGCATCTTCAACATTATTGAGACGTGACGATGCCTTTTTTGGTGGCATATTCAAGAGATAAAACCCTTCCTCTATCTATTATTACTGAAAATAGTTCACTTCAGGAATGGAGAGGTCGGCTTCTTACAGGAAGTGCTAGAATGACTTGCAAAACAAAGTTTGGATTGGAGATTTTGACTCCGACGAAGATCCTCCGATGTTCAAGTTAGCAGAGAACAAAAAAGCAACAATGGGTTCTCTGAGAAAAATTTCTTACTTACCTAGATCCTCGAGATTTGTGATATTTATAGAGAAAGTGTTTGTGGATGTTTCTACTATTCCACTAATTCTGGACTACTGATAACATCGTGACAAGATTAAAATCGATTTTCCAAAATAGGAAGGTCGTTACTAATGGAATTGGGATGCCTTATCCGCTCTCATGAATTTAGACAGAATAGAAAATAGCTTGTTCGTGGTTGGATTATAGCTGGACCGCCATTAGTCCACGAGATGAGTAATCGAGAATGTTGGAGAGCTGCTTATCCGAGATGGTTTAAAAGTCATGAATGTTATCCGAGCCACTGCTGAATAGAACAGCTCGAATCTTCTCTCGAAGCTCGACCACTAGCTTGAAGGGTATTATAGTAACTTCCTCGACCTCAGGATATTGATGTATGTGATCTGAGCCGAGGTGTTTTAGGTGTTGATCGGACGATCTGAGGCATTTTCATTACCACAGTAACACTTTTCATTTCTTTCTCTTCTTTAGAGATGGAAAGGAAGCACCTGAAGGAGATCGAAGGGGAAGGTCAACACCGGTGACGATGGGGATGAAGGTGATAGTGGAGACTAGTGGGAGGTGGCAGCGAGGAGAGTAGGGAGGAGGTTGGCTCCGATGTTGGGAAGGAAAGCACCTAAGGGAGATCGGAGGGGAAGGGTGGGAGGAAGGCATGATGGTGCAAATAGACGGGAGGTGGCAGTGAGGAGAGAGGGAAGGGGATGAGGTTGGCCTCCGCGAGGGGTCGGAAAGTAGGTCGGCATCCGCGTGGGGTTAGATCGCTTCCAATAAGGGGTGAACATAGTATGTATATTATCCATCTGAAAAATTTAAGAATTCAATTAATATTTATATTCATAAAAAAAATTTGATATGAATATGAATCGATGATTATCTGATCCATATCCAAATATTCGAATCTACATATAATCCTATATAAGTTTATATAATATTTATTAATTTTTAAGAAAAACATACAATTATATAAACATGTTATTAACTTAATTTATCATCTATTTAGTAATATATTTGATTTTATGATCATAAAATTTAATTATCTAAGTTATATCTGTAATTATATTCATACTTTCAATATCGAAATGGTATTCACATTAGTTTGAAATAAATATGGATATAAATTTTTGCATCCAAATAATATCCATATCCATATTTATATTCATTTGGACAAAATAAATATGGATATGGATATGTTGGTATCCGATCCCATTTCAGTCCTACTTTTAATATCTTTTCTCATTGCCAACTCAATTATGATACAGTTTTAAACCAAATAGTATTGAATGGTTTTGCTTGCTTCGGATTGGTATGAACTATTTTTCTAACCACCATAAAACTTGGTAAGCCTTTTTTTCTTATATAGAGAGAAAAAAGGAGGGAAGAGGGGGGGGGTCGGGGTTGGTGGGGTGTTAGGGGTGGTGTGGGCCAGCACGAGGGTTCCATTTGGTATCATTTTTTTTCTTTACTCATTGCAACAGTGTTTCTTTTTCTTTTCTTAATTTTTTTCAGGGTGGGGTTGGGGGGCGGGGCATTGGTTAGCTAGTCGTTCAACTGGGTATCATGAGCTATAGGCTTGGAATTGAGACTTAGGAACATTTAGAGGCGAGGATTTTTTTTTTTGGATTCTATGAGAAAGAGGGCATTCTGGATAAAAAATTATTAGTTAAATCTAGTTCACGGCATCATTTTTAGACTAGTTCAACCAAAAGTCAATATATCGCAAGGAGAAAATCACCAAGAGAAGATAATCAATCACCAATAGTAAGAGAGAAAAAAAATTGTAGAAAACACGGTAGGGATGACCTAAGTCCTTGTTCTGGCTCCATGAGGTCTTTAAGGTTGCTCTTTATTCAAGTTCGGATGTAGCCATTGGCAACATTGACAAGACCCTTAGTGCAAGTATCCTGGTTGCTTAATGTGATGCTAAGTCAGGTAAGGACGTCCCTGTCAGAAGCACTGGCAGGCCAGAAGTTGATTGGGGTGATGACAACTAGGGTCTAAGAGAGTTGGTCGAGAGAGCCATCAAGAAGCTCCATATAGTCGTCATAGGCACAATGGATGAGGGAGTCCATGGAGATATCACCGATGGTTGAGGTGCCATGGAGTGCCTTGCCGACTCGATGGATGGTTATGTTGAGGGAGATGTAGCTAAGGTTGCACTCGTCTGCATTAAGGGCACTAAGAACGTTGGGGAGGGAGCTCATGCACAACTCTGAGTACCAGATTAAGGCACAAGTCTAGGAGATGGCATGGGTTAGGGTTCATTTAGATCTGAACCAGAGAAGTGGGCTCAAAAGCAGACCAGGAGGCTCGCCAAGACACCAGAGGTGACGAGGACAACAATGGCAAGGAAGCACAGAAGAATAAACTGGCTCTTGCAGTGAGTTGAGCCAGTTTGACTCAGTAGCAATTTGAAGATGGAGGGGAGGGACTCGAATTGCCGATTGCTCTCTCGACCTCTCTGACTGCAATAAGAAAAAGATCGAGCCCAGTCACGAACCCGACCCGATGGTGGTGCATCCTTAAGGCATCACTATATATGATGGAGGGATAAGGATCGAGTGAGGGAGGTACCACATTGGTGGAGAGAAGACGTTCGATGTGGCTATCCTTACACATTTGGATGAAGGGAAGGATTTCCACTAGGATTCATTGTTTGGCTTAGAATATCTCAATGAAAATAGAAAGAGGATAAGAGATGGATGAGACTTTTTTTTAGATGTTTGAGTGCTACAAGAAAAAATCATGATGATTTCGTTCTCTCTCTTTTCATCGGCAATTATTTTGCCTCCATTTTTCTGTCAAGTTTTGGTTGACCTATTTCAAAAATAACATGATGGACCTGATTCAACCAATAAGTTTTTGATCCAAACGTCTGCATTCTTGACTGCATATCTACCATGTTGCACTTTATTTGTACCATTTTAGCTGGAGCATTTCTTTCAGGACCTAATTACATGGTAGCTATGATGAAAGACTATGAGAGACTTGAGAGCAGTCATATATGATACAGTAAATAGAAATCTCATACAAAAAGAAGGTTAAATGGTTTATGTGTAACTTTTCTATTTCTGTATCTTAGATTTCAAAGTAGTATACATGAAGAGTAATAGGAAATATGATACTTATGTAGGATTTTGGTGTACAGGATGGAAGCACGGCTTTCAAAGCAAAAAATATGAAATCATAAAACTAAACTCAAAACCTAGGACCACCTTATTAGAATTAAAATCATAAAATATATATTTATAATATAAATTAGGATATTGGAACATACCTCTTATCGTTTAACCCTAATTTGATCCTGATTACCAGCAACAGTCCATCAAGGGTTCCATCAGGTGCCCACGTGTTCATTCTCCAATATTGATCTACACGAAAACTTGATCAAGACACCATTATTTTTTATTATTTTAATTAAAATTCTTATGATAAGAACTTTAATTATTTAGACAGAACCTTCCTCAGCCTTTGCTGCCACCCTCCTGGACTACCCTTTTCTTTCTTTCTATTCTCTTTGTCTTTCTTTACTCTCATTCTAAGTTCTTGTCCTAAAGCAGACCTCTTGTCCTTTAATAGGACTTTGTCTTAACAAGAAAAGGAAGAGAGAAATTAAATAATTAGGGAGGGTATGTAAGAAAGAAGGAGAGAGTTCTGAATGCCATGGACTCTCGGTGCACACCCTTATTTATAATATACGTAGGGGTGTCATCAAAAATTTCTCATGCCCATTCCTTATCCTCATCTCACATCCATTCAAAAATATCATGCCCCATCAGAAGAAAATGCTACGTAAAATTCAAAGAATTAATATGAAGAGGTGCCTTGCAATAAAAGGACTCTTCGTATAATTCTACGTACCTTTCTTCCGAAGGATCGCAATACTTTCATATTGGCGCCATTAATTTTCACCATTGATCAACATCAAATGCTGATCTAAGGGACTAAAAGAATGGCACCATATCAGAAGGGAGGCATGGAGATAAGCTTTGAAAAGTCAAAGCCCCCAAAGCCCCAAGGGGCTTTGACTTGGTCCAAGGGGCGCCAAGATAAGGGGGGCGGCAAGGAGTCCCCTCGTATCCAAATTTCTGATTTTCTATGAAGGAGTTTCTCTTGCAGAAGGACTCTTCTATACCCCTTCAGATCTGAAAACCATATAACAAAATTTATGTGAAAAATAGGAAGGATGTTGGCGTCAAACTCATCCATGCGCCACTTGTGCCTAGCGCATGAACCAAATCCCATGCACCAAAGAAAAAGAGTCTCTGGCGCGTGGGTTGCTAATAGATGATGCCCAATCCCTTGGTTATCAAGCCAAGGGTCAACCAAACTAATTACTCAAATTTGATTTGACTTAAATTAGATTTAATCAGCCCAAATCAAAACTCAATTCGAATTTGATTCGAATCTAGGTGCTAGGGTTTGTAACATGTGCTAGCATGTTCAACTTGCAAACATAATCTAATTCAATTAGATTCTTGAACAATTCTCTTTATGTGTGATCCATTGGATTCCACATCTAGCTAGCAATAGGTTTGGATGCAATTTGACCTAATTTGGTTAGAACTTAACCAAACTGATTTAGGTCAAATTGAGCTAACCCAATTTGATAAATTAAAATACTTTCTAATTAATAATCAAATTAAACTCTCTAATTCGATCAAACCCACAAAATAAGATTGATGTCTAGCAACATATCAAGTCTATTCAGAAGATATAAAATTTTGATAAAAATATCAAAAATATCCTTCAGTGAAAAATTATCGTACAACAGAATCCTTCGATCACCCTACATCTCGAATATAACTTTGGGTATGAAAATATGTCAAACCTAACATCATATTCATATTTTTTTTAATCTTATGATGATGATTCGATTAATGAAATATTAAAAATCATTTCTAATTTTTATCATGCTTTGGTCAAAGTCTTCCTGAATCCTCATTTGATTGAAGCAAGTAGGATGCAATCTCCTCTTACTAGGAGTGATTGATTCCATATTGATCTAGTAACAATCTTCATATATAATCTACCATATCTAGATCACCCCATATATGACTGAGTCATGAATGAGTATGAACCAAAATATGGATTCATACATATAAGATTCTATGGTAGTCTTAGGTCAAAGGATTACATGCACAACTTCCACTATGAGAACCATCTATTGACATGTAGATAAGACTCCAGAGATGTTCTCGAGTTGGATCAATTTAGTAAACTCATTCTCTAATGAGCATCCACATCCTTATATTAGTGTCATATATAAGTGACCGTGAGATCAATCATCCTCTCCATCGAGCATACATAAGATGTGCTACTTTTACCAAAAATATTGATTTCCAACTCAATATTTCATCGATCAGAAATATTTAAATTAGAGTTTTAAAGTTTTAGATCTTACTGGTATGATCTCATCATAATCCTAAAATCATAATCCTAATTTATGAAATTCATCATAATCTTAAACAAATAATTAAGACACAACATATGATGAAATAAATATTTTTATTTATTTAAAAATATCATTATATGAGTTTGGAAGATAAAAGAATAATCCATCAAAATACAAATTTTGATTGGTTTGAGGGCATATTCCTTTCAATCTCCTACTTGCACTAAAGCCAATCATCCTTATATTTTAATCCCATACAATCAAGATGGTGATCAAACTGCTGCTGTCATAGAGCCTTAGTGAATGGGTCTGCTATGTTATTCTTTGTATCTACTCATTCCATGATAACATCTTGTCTCTTGATTATTTCACGAATGAGGTGGAAGCATCTCAGAATGTGCTTGGACTTATGATGAGACCTTGATTTCTTTGTTTGAGCAACTACTCCAGTATTATCACAGTAAAGTGGTATTGGTTTCTCAATCTCAGGAATAACATCCAACTCAAAGATGAACTTTTTCATCCAGACAGCTTTCTTAGCGGCTTTACTTACAGCAATGTACTCTGCTTTAGTGGTTGAGTCAGCTACAGTTTGCTGTTTGAAACTCTTCCAACTCACTACTCCATCATTTAGAGTATAGACATATCCTGATATGGATTTGCTATCATCTGGGTCTGATTGAAAACTAGAGTCAGAATATTCTTCTAGTTTAAGATCAGATCCATCATATACCAGAAAAATATTCTTAGTCCTTCTCAAGTACGTAAGAATATTTTTTACTACTTTCCAATGATCCTCTCCTGGATCAGCCTGAAATCTATTAGCTATGCCTAAAGTATAAGCAACATCAGGTCTGGTACATAATATGGCATATATAATTGATCCTACAGCCAAAGCATAAGGAATAGAACTCATTCTATTTCTTTCTTCAGATGTCTTAGGAGACATCTTCGAAAGATGTATGCCTTAACTCATGGATAAGTAACCTCTTTTACTCCCATCCATACTGAACCTTTTCAGTATTAAGTCAATGTACCTAGACTGGGATAAGCCTAGCATCCTCTTAAATCTATCTTTATAGATCTTTATTCCAAGTATATAGGAAGCTTCTTCCAAGTCTTTCATAGCAAACTTATTTGATAGCCATAATTTGATCGATTGCAACATTGAAATATCATTCCCAATGAGTATGTCATCTACATACAGAACCAAGAAAACTATGGCACTCCTACTAGTCTTTTTATACACACATGGTTCATCCATATTCTTGATGAAGTCAAACTCTTTGACAGTAACATCAAAATGGATATTCCAACTTCTTGATGCTTGCTTTAATCCATAAATAGATCTCTTAAGATTGCATACCTGATTTGGTCTCTCAGTTGAAATAAATTTCTTTGACTGTGAGATATAGACCTCCTCCTCAAGAAAACCATTAAGAAAAGTGGTCTTCACATCCATTTGCCATATTTTATAATCATAGTATATTACTATGACAAGCATAATCCAAATAGATTTGAGCATAGCAACAGGTAAAAATGTTTCATCATAATTAATCCCCTATTTTTGCCTAAAACCCTTAGCCACCAATCTGGCCTTATAGGTTTCAACTTGGCCATCCACTCCAATCTTTTTCTTAAACATCCATTTGCATCCAATAGGATTCACACTTTCTGTTGCATCCATCAAAGTCCATACTTTGTTGGCATACATGGAGTCCATTTCGGATTGCATGGTAGCCAGTCATTTGTCAGAGCCTCTACTCATGACTGCTTCTGTATAGGTCAGAGATTCATCATTCTCAATGACTTGGGCTTCATTATTTTCAATAATGAGTCCATATCTCATAGGTGCATGTCGCATTCTGTCAAACCTTCGGATAGGAGTTGTGTGTTCAGGTTCTTCTCTATTTATATGTTCACTTGGTTGAGCAATTTCTATTTATTTTTCTTGAACTTCACTAAGTTCAATTTTTCTCCCATTGCCTCTTTCTAGGATGAACTCTTTTTTTATGAAAGTGGCATGCTTACTTACAAACACCTTTTGTTCAGTAGGATAGTAGAATAGATATCCCATACTATCTCTAGGATATTCAACAAATAGATATTTATCTACTCAAGCATCTAGCTCATCTCCAAAATTTTTTTTGACATATGTTGGACAACCTCATATCTTAAGATACTTAAGATTGGATTTTTTTTTTTTCATATCTCATATGGAATACTAGATACAGACTTAGAAGATACTCTATTCAAGATATACACTATGGTCTCCAGGGTATAATCCTAGAAGGAAATAGGTAATTCAGTGAAGCATATCATAGACCATACCATATCCAATAAGATATGATTCCTCCTTTTGGCCACACCATTTAACTATGGCATATAAGGAGGGATCCATTCAGAGAGAATTTTCTTTTCTTTAAGATGTCCAGAAACTCACTTGATAAGTATTCTCCTTTTCGATCAGATTGAAAGATTTTTATACTCTTTCTAGTTTGTTTCTTGATCATACTTTGATACTCTTTGAATTTATCAAAGACTTCGGATTTGTGTTTCATAAGATATACATATCCAAATCTAGATAAATCATCAGTAAACGTTATAAAATAAGAGTATCCTCCTCTAGCTTGAGTTGTCATAGGACCACATACATCTATATATACTAGTCCTAATAACTCGTTTGTCCTTTCTCCATATCCACTAAATGAAGTCTTAGTCATTTAACCTATAAGACATGATTCACAACTTCCTAATGATTCATAATCATAAGGATCAAAGAACTTTTCTTTATATAACTTGTTAATCCTAGTCTCACTAATATGACCAAGCCGACAATGCCAAAGTAAAGTATTATTAATGTCTTCTCTCTTTTATTTTCTATTTTTTTTAATATGAAATATATTATCATCCAAACATAGAGTCAATAGACCATTGTTAAAAATGCCAAAATATATTATTTCATTAGAATATTTAATTGAGCAATCTTTACTCGTTACATCAAGACTATAATCTTATTTTAATAACAAGGGTATAGATACAATATTTCTAATAATCTTAGGCATATATTAATAATTTGTAAGCTCTAAGATCTTTCCAAAAGGTAACTTTAAAATATTTATCCCTACAGTTTTCACTTGGATGGACTCTCCTCCAGTGTCGTAGAGCTTGAAATCATCCTTCTTCAAACTCTTAATTTTCTATAATTTCTGCAAAGATTTACAGATATGAAAACCATAACTAATATCCAATGCCCAAGAGTTTGAAATGAAAAAATTTAATGATAATATTGTATGTATCTCATACATACCTTTTGGTGCAATAATTATACGAATCTTCATAGTTACAAGGTAAGCCTTGCAATTCCTCTTCCAATGATCTGCTTTGCCATAGTGAAAATAGGTCATCTATCTGGAGGCCTTTTTTCCCTTCATTTTCTTATTTATACCATCTTTAAGGTTCAACCTCTTTTTTGAACCCTTTTTATCTACCTTCTTCTTGGAGATCTCGTTTACAAGAAGAAGAAGAATCTTATCCTTCTTGACATGACTTTCTGCTATTTTTAATATATTTAACAGCTCAGGTAGGAAAGTATTCAGTTTGTTTATGTGATAGTTTACGACAAACTGAGCAAATGATTTTGAAAGTGATTGTAGGATCAGATCCTGACTCAACTCTCCATCCATGACAAAACCTAATTGACCTAATCGAGTGATCAGATCAATTACCATCAGAATATGATCTTGCATAGATGATTCTTCTACCATCTTGGCATGGAATAACTGCTTAGATATCTCATATCTAGCAGTCCTACTCTGCTCTCCATAAAGCTCTTTTAAATTGAGCAATATAGACTGAGTATCCATGCCATCAAGCTGCCTCTATAATTCATTACTCATAGAGACGAGCATGAGGCATTTGATAATTAAGAAATCATTTTGCCACATCTTATATATGGCTTTATCTTCCTCTATAGCATCTTCTCCTAATAGTTTAGGATCAGGGGCATCGAGGATATAGAAGAGTTTCTCTTCATTGAGTACTATTTTAAGATTTCTCAATCAGTCTACATAATTAGGACCGATCAACTTATTTGAATCCAAAATTGAACACAGTAAAAGTGAAGAAGCCATTTTAACCTATATAATAAAGAATATTACATAAGCTAACAACTATGATGACATATATAATTAAATTAGGACTTTAATTTAATTATATCTTCCATTATTTTATCGAAAATCATAACCCTCCAATATGATAATCGAGAAAATCTTATTAGTTTTTTTAGTGAGATTAAGATCCTAATTTCTTATAAAAAATCTTATGGTTGCACAACAAACCTTTTATAAGTTCAAAGGTAGGAAACTCTTTCAATTGCATCTTATGCAATTCTCAATATAACACTGGCCTCTAAAATATTAATAGTCTTGTGTTTACACAACAAACTATAATATTTTAGTTAAGTAAGATCCTTCATTTTTATACAGTTAAAATGGAATATAACTACTCTTGTAGTTGCACAACAAAGCAGTATACCCAAAATACTGTAAGTATCTAAATACACTAGATTGATATTACATCAATCCCCATAATAGATCTTGTCGTTACACAATAAATCTAATATGGTTCGTGACATAATAATGACCCACCATAAAGGAAGGCCTTAATGTAGTAAATATAACTCTAAGCATCCCAATCTAGAATTAAATTAATCTAATCAGCCAGATAAGTGGAAGAGAGGTGGGGGTCCCTCCATTGCTTTTCTTAGATACCAATAAATTGGCCAGGTCAGATAATAGAATTAATTAAAAACCATATTCTCTTTACCAATCATGAATCACTTTTCTAGATACCGATTGATCAATTAGACATCAAGACTAATTCTACTATCGATTAATTATACTACAACTTAATATAATTTTATAAAAGAATTTAATTGATCTCTACACACATTCTAATTTAAATAAGACTAAATACATGAATATATATCAATCATGATATAAAATAAAAAATATTAACATGTATAATAATTCTAGGATAACCATCATTACAAAGGGAACACTTGCCATTATGTCAGGACAACCTTATAGAATAATATATGCATCATAACCTAATTATGATTAAATAAATATGATCATATTATATTAATAACATGATAAATAAATTAAATATGATCATATCATATTTATAATTTTACCATTAAAATATAAACAAGTAACATATGATTTAACCTAATAAGGCTTGCTCTGATACCACTATGAGATTTTGGTGTACAGGACGGAAACATGGATTTCAAAGTAAAAATATGAAATCATAAAATCAAACCCAAAACTTAGGACCATCTTATTAGAATTAAAATTATATAATATATATTTATAATATAAATTAGGATATTAAAACATACCTCTGATCGTTTAATCCTAATTTGACCCTGATCTTTGACAGTAGTCCGTCAAAGGTTCCATAGGTGCCCATATGTTTACCATCCAATGTTGATCCACACAGAGACTTGATCAAGATACTAGCATCTCTGATTATTTTTTAAAATTTTTATGATAGAAACTTTAATTATTTGGGTAGAACCTTCCTTAGCCTTTGCTGTCACCCTCCCGGCCTACTCTTTTCTTTCTTTATATTCTCCTTATCTTCCTTTACTCTTTTCCTAAGCCCTTGTCCTAAAACAGACCTCTTGTCCTTTAATAGGACTTTATCTTAACAAGGGAAGGAAGAGAGAAATTAGATAATTAGGGAGAGTATGTAAGAAAGAAGGAGAGGGTTCTGAATGCCATGGACTCTCGGTGCTCATCCCTATTTATAATATACATAGGGGTGCCATCAAAAATTTCTCATGCCCATTCCTTATTCTTATCTCATGCCTATTCAAAAATATCATGCCCCATTAGAAGAAAATGCTATGTGAAATTCAAAGAATTAATATGAAGCGATGCCTTGCAATAAAAGGACTCTTCGTATAATTCTACGTAACTTTCTTCCAAAGGATCGCAATATTTTCATATTGGCACCATTAATTTCCACCATTGATCAACAACAAATGCTGATCCAAGGGACTAAAAGAATGGTGCCATATCAAAAGGGAGGCATGAAGATAAGCTTTGAAAAGTCAAAGCCCCTTGGGCTTGGACTTGGTCCAAGGGGCACCAAGATAAGTGGGGGGCGGCAAAGAGTCCCCTCTTATCCAAATTTCTAATTTTCTATGAAGGAGTTTCCCTTGCAGAAGGACTCTTCTATGCCCCTTCAGATCTCAAAACCACGTAACAAAATTTATGTGAAAAATAGGAAGGATGTTGGCATCAAACTCATCCATGTGCCACTTGTGCCTAGCACATGAACCAAATCCCACATGCCAAAGAAAGAGAGTCTCTAGCATGTGGGTTGCTAATAGATGATGCCCAATCCCTTGGTTAGCAAGCCAAGGGTCAACCCAACTAATTAGCCAAATCTGATTTGACTTAAATTAATCTAAATTAGAATCCAATTCGAATCTGATTCGAATTTAGGTGCTAGAGTTTGCAGCATGTGCTAGCATGTTTAACTTGCAAACATGATCTAATCCAAATAGACCCTTGATCAATTTTTTTTGTGTACGACCCATTGGATTCCACATCTAGCCAGCAATGGGTTCGGATGTAATTTGACCTAATTTGGTTAGAACTTAACCAAACCGATTTATGTTAAATTAAGCTGACCTGATTCGATAAATTAGAATACTTTCTAATTAACAATCAAATTAAATTATTTAATTCGATCAAACCTACAAGATAAGATTGACGTCTAGCAACGTATCATGTCTATCCAGAAGATATGAAATTTTAATAGAAATACCAAAAATATCCTTCAGTGAAAAGTTACCATGCAACAGGATCCTTTAATCACCCTGCATCTCGAATATAACTTTGGGTATGAAAATATGTCAAACCTAATATCATATTCATATTTTTTCAATCTTATGACAATGATTCGATTAATAAAATTTTATATATAATTTCTAATTTTCATCATGATTTGATCAAAGTCTTCCTGAATCCTCATTTGATTGAAGCAAGAAGGATGCAATCTCCTCTTACTAGGAGTGATCGATTCCTTGTTGACCTACTTACAACCTCCATATATAATCCACAATATCTAGATCATCCCGTATATGACTAAGTCATGAATGAGTATGAACCAAAATATGAATTTATATATATAAGATTCTATGGTAGTCTCAGGTCAAAGGATTACATGCACAATTTTCACTATGAGAACCATCTATTGACATGTAGATAAGACTCCATTGATGTTCTCGAGTTGGATCAATTCAGTGAACTTATTCTCTAATAAGCATCTACATCCTTATATTAGTGTCATACATAAGTGATTGTAAGATCAATCATCCTCTCCATCGAGCATACATAGGATGTGCCAGTCTTATCGAAAATATTAATCTCCAACTCAATATTCCATCGATCAAAAATATTTAAATTAGAATTTTAAGATTTTAGGTCTTACTGGTATGATCTCATCATAACCCTAAAATCATAGCCCTAATTTATGGAATTCATCATAATCTTAAATAAATAATTAAAATGCAGCATATGATGAAATAAATATTTTTATTTATTTGAAAATGTCATTATATGAGTTTGAAAGATAAAAGAACAGTCCATCAAAATATAAATTTTGATTGGTTTGAAGGCATATTTCTTTCAACTTACACATCAACTATACTTATCATTTTGGTTTGAGATTGTAGTGTTATCCTGGTGTTATTTGAGCTGAAAATATTTACTTTCAATTCTATTGGATTCTGTCATGTGGTTGTAGGAGCATGCTATTAATTATTCCACCCTAATCACTGGGTAGAAAAACTTCATGATGTTGCTAACTACATGATGTTACAAGCATTATGAATGAGGAAATATAGTAGGTTCGACATTGATATATGGCTTAAAAAATATCAATAGCTTTTGTTCGTAAATTACTATGCCACTGAAGTAGCACCACAAGTCTCTTCAAATATATGAAAATAAAAGAGCTTACATAATATAAAATTACAAAACATACGGACTTAAGATTCCTGTTGGCATATAAATTAAGTTCAAACCGGGTGAAATGGTGATGTGGCACCTCTCTCTTCAATGCTATCCTTTCCATCTTCATTTACTGGCTCACATACCACATTCTCCTTGTTCTTTCCCCAAAGAACACTATAGAGGCCCACTACCATCAAAGCTCCACCTAGAACACTGCATCCAAAATATATACTAGCCATAATGCAAGGCCATATATATCTAATGCATGCAACTCACTCAAACACAACCCAAGTAGATAAAGATAGGTTACATTCCCAAATGAATTAGCTCATCTAAGAAACATGATGAACAAATTATGATGAAAATAAGGACCAGTGGGATAGACATAGCTAGGAAAATGGGGCCCTCCTTCTCAATGCACCAAGTTTGTATGTCGAAGGAAATAATAGTAACAATAAATCCCTACCAATTTAATATTAATAAGAAGAAACAGTTATTTTAATCAGTTAGAAAATCTTTTTTGACTCGTAAATTTTACTACTAAGAAAAGGGCTATAATAGCGGTTAAGAACCGCTACCGTAGTCGAAAAAACTACTATCACAACCTATAGCAATGATTATTCAACTGTTATCATTGAAGTCATCGTCGTAAGTCTATGGCAGCAGTTTTTGCAATGATTAAGATAACTATTGTCATATATCAAGTATAGTAGTGGTTACACAATCATTGCGATAAATCGATTTATGGCAATGGTTACACAACTACTGTCATAGGTCATTTATGACAGCGGTTGAATAACCGCTACCATAGACATTTATGGCAGGCTTCTATGGTAGCGGTTATGAAACCACTGCCATAGATGCCTATGGCGGCAGTTGTATAACTGCTGCCATAATTTATAGCAGCGGTTGGCATGCAATCTATGACAGTGATTGACATGCCTACAATAGCGGTTGACAACCACTACCATAGATTTTGAATAATAAAAAAAAAATATATATTTTTAATTTTTAATTTTTTATGTGATAAATATAATTCAATATATAATATAAAAATATATCTAAAATAATAAAAAAATATATTTAAATATTTAAATTTTATTATTGAATAAAATTTATTATAATATTTAAAAAATATATATCAAAAGTCTACTAAATCTACATCTAAGTCATCGTCACTAGAAGAAGATGGAGCTGAAGAAGCTGGAGCTAGAGGGGCTAGAGCTGAAATGCTGGCCAATATATCCTTAAGATCTATGAAGTTAGCTCCAAAATGTATGTTGAGTCTTGTTACCATAGCGGTTATGATGCCCTGTAGCTAAGATGTGTGCTCCTCAGTCTGAGTAGCCCGCTCCCTAGCTGAAGCTACCTGTGCCAATACCTCCTCAAGCTACTTCTGACTGACAACACCAAAATTATATGAAGAGATGCTCGTCTTAGACCAATAACTCATCGGTATATGTTCGAGCCTACATCAGATCCTCTTAGAGTGCTTAGACCCTAAGACCTGAGATAGATGGTCATGGTATACATGGTCATGGAGGCTAGAGATGTTCGGGCTCTCGCTCACGAGTGCATCTAACTGCTCCTATAATTATAAATTCAAATAAAATATCATAAGAAATATTATAATACTAACTAATACCTCATTTATTATTTATAAAAAATTTTTCGATCGTAGTGTTCATTGGCCTGCCCTTCTTGTCCATACGGCTGGATTGGAAGATGGTGCTATGGATGGGCATCACTTTCTCTCTCATTAGCTATAACAATAGATCAGCTTATTAGAAATATGCAAAAAAATTAATTTAATTTATAAACTAAAATTCAGAATTCATTATCTCTTTATACATACGACTGGCCATACACTCACGATCGAGAATGTGCGTATACTTCTGAGCTGCCCGGTTCTCTCGTTTCTAATAAAAGATAACCTAAAAAATATTTAAATCATCAATATTTAAATAATAAGTATTTAAAAAATATTTAAATATAATTATTAGTATATTAAAAAATTTAAAAATAAAATAATAAATCTAAAACTCCTGACTCCTGTAATGCCTAACCATCCCCTCCCACTGACCTGGGAAACAGTCCTTAATCCAAGGAACAAGCTCCTCCTCAATGTTCTGTCGGTGCTTGAGCCACCCTCTATGGAGCTTGACCTTGTAATTTTAATACAACTATCTAATTTTTTTTAGTCGAGCATCTCGAGTCTTCTTATGATCTGAAAAGTCATACTTTCTCTGTATAAAGTTATCAAAAGCCAGTTATAAAATTATTCTAATCAAATATAGTATAAACATATCAAATATATAAATATAATTAAGATACACTTATCCATATCTTCTTCCATATCTGGTCCCTAATATCAGCGCCCATCAATCGTCAGCCTACGAGCAGTATTGGAATGATGTTGGACCACCTCATAAGTACTCTAAAAAAGAAATGTATCTCCCACGCGACCTCCTCAACTGGCCTTCTCTCTCGATCGTACTCTACCATGATCTGATGTTGGCGGTTCCACACATATGGCATGCGTGTAGGACCGTGAAATATCCTACTGGATAATGCACCTACAATAAAAATATATTATACAAATATATAAGAGTGTACAATAACTATGCAAATAAATAAATAATTGATATAATAGAAATGCACTCTTACTGGCCATGGAATCGTGCAACGTGGATGCCAATAAAGACTCATCAGTAGGTGAAGCATGTGCCGGAGATGTGACTGATGGTGGAGACTTAGATGTCGGTGATGTTTGGACAACCGATGTAGAGGTAGATGGAATATGCTCCGATTGCGACTCAGATGCGGAGCTCCGCATAGCTTGCCGAGGGATGGGGGTGAAAATTAGATGGCATTTTGGTGCCATCATGACCTGCAACATTAATGAACATTAATCAATATAACATGTTGAATAATTATATTAGTAAAGTATCAATAAATAGACTCTAACATTTATACTAGAATATTAAACTCATCGCCTCGTAGCATCTACAATATGAATATCACCATCGCTCCTAACAAATATATCTGAGACCTCGACAGCACCATATAAATTTTATCCTAGAGGAGCACTTTCTATGCATGGTCCAACATTGTCATCAATCTTGATATCATCAAAAATATACCTAGGCACCATCCTCACAACAACATCCCATTGAGACTCCAAGGGATCACTAATATAGAAGACTTGACTAGCATGGAAGGCAAGTATATACGATTTTTTAGTGCAGAGATGGTGTTATATGTTGACAAGAGTAAAATCACACTCAACAGTCTTCACTCCTGATTGAGATAAGGTGTCAAATCAATCATATTTCATCAACACAATCATTTCTTTAAAATAATAGTCCAAGATGACTATCTTCTCCACCATCCTATAATAGTACAGATCCTCCATACGAGGCTATGAATCCGTTGAGCTAGCATAACACCCAATGGTAGTGCTGAATATCACGTTACTATTTTATATTGTCATATTTATGGATTGACTATGAAGTAAGAGAACCCGTCGGGGTTTTTTCAGCTTACCAGTTGGCACAGTCTACGGTATGGTTCAGAACCCACTGGCGCAATCTAGAACTCACCAGCAGGAGTTCTTTTATCTACCGACATTGCATGGAACCTATTGGCATGATCCAAAACCAACTGGTGGGGGTTCTCTTAGCAGCTAGCATGGCCCAAAATCCATCGATAGGGGTTCTCTTATCGACCAGCACGATCTAGGACCGTCCATGGCCGCTGACATGGCACGACTCAAAACTGTCAGTACGGTCTATTTCAAAATCATTGGCACGATCTAGAACCAACCAACAAAAGTTCTCTTACCTATCGGTATGGCCCATAGTCGTTCATACATCCCAAAACCCATCGATCGGGATTCTCTTTAAATATTATTATAAAATAATATAAATATTATTATAAATATTATAAATAATAATTAATAAATAGTACTATAAAATAAAATTAAAAAAATCATACCTGCGGCTATGAAGAGGGGTCGCACAGAGCTTCGAGGGTCACCAATGGTGGCGATGCTAGAGGGAGGGAGCGGTGCTAGAGGTAGCCTATAAGAGAGACAGATGGAGATAGTAAGATACAGAGACAAACAGATAGAGAAGAGAGACAAAGAGAAAAAGAAAAAAGAGAGAAAGAGGGAAGAGAGAAAGTGACAGAGAGAGAAAGAGGGAAGAGAGAGATAGAATGAGAGAGAGAGAGTAGGAAAGGAGGGGTGGTCGTGCAAAAGGGAGGGGGTGGCGGTGGTGGGTTGGGCTGAGGGTAGAGAGTAGAGAAAGAGAGAGAGAGAGAGAGAGAGAGAGAGAGAGAGAGAGAGAGAGAGAGAGAGAGAGGTGGCAGCAAGGAAGAGGAGCGGTCGGCGTGCCGATGAAGAAAAGGCGGGGAGTGTGGCTATCGAGAAGAAAGAGCAGGCGATCAGAAAAAGGAGAAAGGGGCCATCAGAAAGAGGGGGGAGGCGCTCGAAGAGGCGGGGGCGATCTAGAAAGGGCAGGAAGGTGTTAGATATATGTGCCCTAGAAGCCAGAATTGGCTGACACTTGTAATACACTTCTAGGGGCAAAATTATAATTTTGACTATAATCAATAAAATGGGTTATTTTCTATCACATATGTGTATTTAGTGTCTGTGATACATCCTTTGAGTTAATGGTAATGATAATTCATATTTTCAAGAGTTGAAAATTTAAGACATGAATAATCATTATTAACTCATAAAAGCTCCCGACCATAGGATCATCACGAGGATGGTGATTGATCCGGAAGGTTGGTGTACGAATCGCTTCTCTTTAGTAGATGAGTCTTGAGTCTACGGTGTGGAGACACCGGAGCGAGAGTACAGGTACTCGTTAGAGAACGAGGGCACTGAGCGTGACCACCTCGAGTAGTCATTAGGAAGTCTACCTTCTCGTCAATGACTGACTCGATGCTGCAGTAGTGTGTCTGGTTCTTTTGACCTGAGATGCATCGGCAGTTCACCTTGAGGGTGTTATAGTTTGACTACACCATTACTCGGTCTCCTAGCCATATGGAACCCTGAGGTGTATGTTGGCTATGAGCATGTTCATTGTAGGAACTGGATTGCATCAAGATGGGAATCTATCTACCTCGGTGGTAGAGGAGTAGCCCTATGATGATCATGAGAATCAAGTCCAGAAATCCATGGCCATGGTAGAGTGAAATAATAGAAAGAGTTTCTATTTAGATTTTCACATTGGACTCGAATCGAATGATTACATCATATGACAGAGAGACTAGGGTTTGACGAGTTCACCTTAACCCTAATCTGATCGGGGCTCAAGATAGAAGAACTTAATCACACAGGTAGCTGCACCAAGAGGTTCGCATTCAGCTCTGATGGGTTGCCACCATATACTGCTAGGTGTCACTGGTGGATTTTGGGAGCAATTAGAATGATTTAGATGATCGATCATTCTAGCTGTTCGAATCAGAAGAGTTCTGATCCATCGAAAGGAGTTTCGATGATGTCTATGATAGAGATCATGACATATCCCATTACCATACAGAACTGAACCTAACTGGGTCACACAAACAAGGGTTTGAATCTGGTGATCATCAATTGAACTGATCTAGTTCAATTGATCTGAATGAGAATTCAATTAGGTTCAAGGAAATCGTGCTAGCACTCGATTGAACCTAACGTTCTTCTTTTTACTATCATAAATAAGTTGTCCTGACTGAGCCAAAGGAGTTTGTGCTCAATCAGAGGCCTTCATATGGTCTGACTGGAGGTTGTCCAAGTCAGAATAGGTTGTCTTATTTGTAAGACATTACCTGCCATTTTTGGTCACCTGCCATTTCTTGTTCTTTGACTTTGGTCAAAAGTCTACCTTTGACTGGTCAAACGTTGACCATTGACACTTTTGACTTTTGACCACATGTCATGCACCTATTGGAGAGCTGGTGGGGGCCTGTCCCCCTGCCAGAACCTGGCAAGGAGAAGGGCGCACGCCAAGGGTGGCGTGAGCCCAAGTAGGAGGCGCCTAGGAGTCCTTGTTGGACAAGGACTCCACCTCCCTTTTTGGATTCCAATCAGAGTTCTACTAAGAATCCAGTTTGACTGGTCTTAGGCGCCCTCTAAGGAGGAATCCAGGGGTCTCTATTTTCCAACCAATCAGATTTAGATCTGATTTCACAAAGGGTTTGTGATTGGTTGAGAGGAAGAGGAGTTGGATCACAAGAGGTCTATAAATAAGACCCTGCGCCCAACCCTAATTCCAAGTGAAAAGAATCAAATAGAGATTTCCCATGCCCCAAGGCTGCCTCTCCCCTCCTTCTCCATGCCATAGTCTCTTCTCCCCCTTGCTCTCCACGTCCAAAAGTAGTTTTGGACTTTTGGTTGGTGCGATTCAGATCAAGAAAAGGCGATCAAAAGCAAGAAGGCTGCGCTGCTGCAAAAGGACGACTGCAGATCTTCAAAAAGGTTTTGAAGATCCTCCAGATCAGATCCAGATCTGATTTTTGGAGGTGTGATAGAGAAGAAGAGGATCTCTAGATCCAACCCGAGTGGATACCGATAGAGGCCAGGCGCTTGCATGGCTAAGATCCAGAACCTTCCGCTGCAATCAGGATCATCTACAGGATAATAGGATTACCCAAATCAGGTAAATTAAATTTGATTTAATTTATCTTATTTTATTTTATTTATTAAAATAATAAGAATCAGATCTGAATATATCAAGATCTGATTGAGATCAAGAGAAAATTTTTGAAATATATCTCTTAATCTAATCAGATCTGGACGAACCTGGACTGAAAAATCAGGATTTTCCTTCAGCAACACCGATCGAAGAAGAAAAAGGAGGAGAGATCGACCAATGGACACCAAAGACGAGCGCACTGGTGGTGGTGGGTCGGCGATGGAGAGGATGGAGAGAGAGAGAAAGGAGGACCTCACCAGCGGCAGAGAGGAGAGGGAGAGAGAAAGAAAGAGAAAAAATGAAAATGAGATGAATTTGATGGAGAAAAATGATCTAACCTATGACAGCGATTTTCGGCCTATAGTAGCGGTTGCCAAAACCACTGACATAGGCCTATTGCAGTGATTGCAAAACCACTACCATAATTTAACATCAACTTTTTTTATTTTTTTGAATATGGTGTAATTCTAAAATTTAATGCCCATTTCTATTATTCCTTATCTAGATAATTATCATTAGAGTATCCTCACAAAAGACCATCTCGATCCAATAGCCTTAGCTTCATTGATCAATAAAATTCGACTTCGACGATCACGAATGATGGCATGATGATCTGATAGATGAAGATCACTGATAGATCCAAAAATCTACAATGATGATCTCGATGATGTTTGTAGCATACTATCAAAGTTTTACTTCAATTAGATATTGTTATCATGGTCAATTTAGTATGGAATAATTTTGATCGTTAAATGAGAAATAAGTGATCAAAGGATCAAACTACATTCGATTATAAGATAATTTTTTAGATAAATGATCTTGGCTACTACTTTAATAATTTTTACGGTAGTGATTATAAAATTTAAACCGCACGTCTAAGAACAATCCAAAACTATAAGTTGCTCGATATCGTTCTTAAACTCCTTAAACAATTATGCTTGTGCTTTTATAAGATATGTTTAACATGAATAGTTCATACAAAAATAATTTAAATTTTATGATCATCACCATACAAAATGATTAAAGTTATAGCAAAGATTATTTATCTAAAAAATCATCTTATAATTGAACACCATTTGACTTTTTGATCACTTATTTCTCGTTTAATGGTCGAAACTATTATACACTAAATTGACCATGATAATAAAATTTGATTGAAGTAAAACTTTAATAGTATACTATAAACATCACCGAGATCATCGTTGTAGATTTTTGGATCCATCGATGATCTCCATCTATCATATCATCACGTCGTTATTCGTGATCATCGAAATTGAATTTTATTGATCGATGAAGCTAGGGCTATTGGATCGAGATGATTTTTTATAATGATACTTTAATAATAATTATTTAGATAATAAATGATAAAGATGGATATTAAATTATAGAATTATATCATATTTAGAGAAAAATATGAAAAGATATATAGCAGTGGTTACGAATAACTGCTGCCATAGGTTAGACCTATAACAGTGGTTACTGATAATGCCACAATAGTCTAGATCTATAATAGCGGTTATAATGAATCATTATTATAGATTATTTATAGCAATGATTATAAATAACCGCTGTCATAGATCCAACCTATTACAGCAGTTATATATAACCACTGCAGTAAATCAGACCAATGGCAACGATCATGCCTAACCGCTATGATAAATCAAGACTATGAAAGTGGTTAAATAACTGCTGCTATATATCCAATCTATTACAATGATTATCTATAAATGTTTTTATAAGTCAGACCTATAGCAACAGTTATTTGTAACCACTGCGATAGATAAACCTATGGCAGCAGTTTGTTTTAACCATTGCTATAGGAAAGACATATGGTAGTGGTTCATTGTAACCACTACCATAGATCCTGTGTATTATTTTTCAAACCACTGCAATAGTAAGTGTTGTTGTAGTCCCATTCTATAATAGTGTTTATCGATATAATACTTTGATATCATAAAATATTTATATTTACAAAGAAAAATAAGTAAAGCATGCATGAAGATACGCAGCTAATGAATCATAACATGTAAATCTATATATGTTATTTGGAAAGATTGATACCACCTATTAGAATTTTATGCATATGGCGCTACTTCAGTGATATAGTAATTTAGAAAAACTAGCTATAGATATTTTTTAAGCCATATATTAATATCGAACCTACTATATTACCTCATTCATAATGTTTGTAATTGAGATTTTAAATCCCATGAGATAAAGTGCCTCAATTTCTCTATGAAATGAGATATCCTGCTGTCCTATCCCATTCCGATAGCAGTTCCGATCATATATCCTGATGGATATCCTCCATCTATTTTTTATTTTTCTTTCCTTTATTTCTTTAATTGTTTCTTTTTTCTTTCTTCTTTTTTTTCTTTTTCTCTATCTTTTTTTTTCTTTCCTTTCCTCTTTTTCTTCTCACTTTCTTTCTTTTTTTTTTCATTTTTTTCATTTTTTTAAATTTTTTTATCTTTCCTTCTTTTCTCTTTCTTCTTTTCTCTCTATATAATGGGTTTGGGACTCTCGAGCCTATCCTAGTCTTATTTTCTTATAGAAATGAGATGGGATAGTCGGGATGCCCTTCATTAAAATCTTGCTTATAACATCATGTAGTTAGCAGCATCATAAAGTGTTTCTACCTAGTGATTATGGTGGAATATTTAATAACATGCTCCCACGACCGCATGACAGAACTCAAAAGAATTGAAAGCAAATGTTTTCAGCTCAAACAATACCGGGATGATGCTATAATCTCAAACCAAAATAATAAGTAGCTGATGTGTAAGTATCATATTTCTCGTTACTCTTCATATATACTACTTTGAAATCTAAGATGCAGTAACAAAAATGTTACACATAAACCCCTTAACCTTTTTTTGTGCAAGATTTTTGTTTACTATATCATATGACTGCTCTCAAGTCTTTCGTAGTATTTCATCACATCAACTATCTAATTGGTCCAAAAAGCAATGCTCCATCTAAAATGGTATAAACAAAGTGCAGTGTCCAATTCGAAAAATTATTGGTTGAATTAGGTCCATCATATCATTTTTGAAGTAGGTCAACCAAAACTCGATACGTCACAGAAAAAATAGAGGCAAAACAATTGCTAATGGAAAAAGAGAGAATGAAATCATCATGATTTTTTCTTGTAGCACCCTGTATCCAAAAAAAAAGTCCCATCCATCTCTTATCCTTTTTCTGTTTCCATCGAGATATTTTAAGCCAAGCAATGAATCCCAATGAAAATTCTCCCCTTCATCCGAATGTATAAGGATGGCCACATCGAACGTCTTCTCTCCACCAATGTCGTGCCTCCCTCATTCGATCGTCACCATCCCTCCACCATATGTAGTGATGCCGTAAGGATGCACCACCATCAAGTTAGGTTTGTGATTGGACTTGACCTTTTTCTTCTTATAGTCGGAGAGGTCGAGGGAGTAGTTGGCTCATCTAAGTCCCTCTCCTCCATTTTCAAATTGCTATTGAGTCAAACCGATTCAACTCACTGCAACAGCTAGTTTATTCTTCTGAGCCACCTTGCCATCGTCGTCCTCATCACCTCCGATGTCTTGGTGAGCCTCTTGGTCCGCTTTCGAGCCCACTCCTCTAGTTTAGGCCCAAACAAACCCCAACCCATGCTATCTCCTAGACTTGTGTCCTAATCCGATACCCGAAGCTATGTGTGAGCCCTCTCCTTGACTTCCTTAGTGCCCTCGATGCCGACGAGTGCGACCTCAGCCACATCTCCCTTAACATGACCATCCATTGAGTTGGCAAGTTACTCTACAGCACCTTAGACATTGTTGACATCTCCATGGACTTCCTTACCCATTGTGCCTATGATGACTACGTAGAGCTCTTCGATGACTCTCTCAAGCAACTTTTTCAGACCCTCATTGTCATCATCCCAATTGACTTCCGCCCTGCTAGTGCCTCCAGCGAGAACATCCTCATTTGGCTCAGCATCATATCAAGCAACTAGGATACTTACCCCAAGAGCCTCGCTAACATCACCAATGGTTATGTCTATATCCAAATAAAAAGGGCAACCTCAAAGACCTTGTTAAGCTAGAACAAAGACTCCAACATTTCTGTCATATTTTCTATAATTTTTTTTCTTTTACTATTAGTGATTGATTCTCTTGGTGATTTTCTCCTTGCAATATACCGGGCCTTGGTTGAACTATTCCAAAATGATGTCGTGAACTAGATTCAACCAATAAATTTTTATCCAAAATACTCATTTTCTCATAGAATCAAAATAAAATAAAATAAAATAAAATAAACAAAACTTACCTCTAAATATTTCGAAGTCTCAATTCCAAGCCTATAATTCATGATATTCACGACGACAACAATAACCCCCCCCCCCCACCCCCAAAAAAAAAAAAAAACTGTTGCAATGGGCAAAAAAAACCACTTTGAAACGCAACACTGTTGCAATGAGTAAAAAAAACCACTTTGAAACGCAAGCTTAAAAAAAAAAAAAAACAAATGGAACCTCTCTCTTAAAAATTATTAAAAAAAAAAAAAAAAAAAAAAAAGAGGCTTTTATGGTGCCTAGAAAAATAGCTCCACCTTTATCATTTGTCATGTTAGTCAAGTTTTTCTTGCTTGTTTTGTTTGCACATAATTATTTATTAAATATCGATGTTAGGAGTACTGAAAACATTTTTTATTTCTTAAAAGAATGAATACCGGAAATTGCTGAGATTTGAGGAAACTCATTCTGCTTTGGGTGCTAAGTGTGGCCATCAACTGCACATCTGGAACGGTGGCATCCGCAGCAACAAATGCGTTCCCTGGAAGACTTTCCTGTTAGCTTTGCCATGTTGATAAGATTGACTACGATGACTTGTTTTTTATGCTTTTCTTTTTTAATTGTTTATTTAGATGAAGCCAATAGGCTTTTAAGCTTCAACAACTACTTGTTGTTCTTTAATGTTTTCTTGTTAGTTTTGCCATGTCCATCTCTCCTTTTATCATCTTTTACTTTAGTGCATGCATGCCATATAGACTAGATTTAGGTTTATCGATATCAATTTTGATAACAATATCAGGAATGGTAGGAACGGTGCTTGCTATATCATTCGAAGTCTGAATGCCAGACTACTGGCAGGGAACTCATATCTTTTTGAGCCATCAATGATGAGAGCGGAGCTTTGAGTCATCTAGATAGACATTATTTATGACAAACTAGAGTAGACGGAGAGATTTTACATACAAAATAATTTGGCAACCGTTATCGATTAGAGCTGCGATAATATGAGATAGTTAGAGATCCATCTATTTCTCCGCAATATCTAGATAGCTTTCCGTGAGTTTATCATAGTGTCTATTTGACATATCTTTTGAGAAGCAAACAGAGTGACAGGCTAAGTTATCTCTTACATAGCTGAACACACTAGAGATTAGACTTAACGACTGGTGAGACGTGTCCACGGCCCTGCTGGATGTTTTGCTTTCCGACTTGGTGTTGTATTCACACTTGGTGTTGTATTCACACTAGAGTCATGTGATCACCCACCTATATCCAAAAAAAAAAAAAAAAAAAAGAAGTGAGAGAGAGACTAGATTTAAATCGTTCATCAGTTCAAATTATCCTGACTCTCTTTTGGGGATGCCCAAACTCAAACTTGGCCCAAACCAAGCTACGAGTCTTCACTGCCCCACCAAACCTCAAAATCTACTGCAACCAAGACCATAACAGCTGAGACCCCAGTGTAGTCTTAGACTGCTGAGTTCTTTCGAACAAAGAGATTAAGGATCCTTTCGGGTTATGTTTCACTACTGCGAAGTTGGACAAAACCAAAAAAGGCAGTCTTATGGTGGGCACATGTACAAAAGAAGAGAAGAGGGAGCAGGAGTAAAAGTGCTCCAAAGAAAAAGAAATTCTACATTTTAAGGATTCATTTCTACCAAGTGATGTCGAAGGTGACGTACTAAAGTAAAGATTTTTCTGAATCTGAGAAAAGGTTGGAATTAGCCCATGAGAGAGTAGATGGAGGACTGTCACCTATTATCTCTACCATTTAGAGTAAAATGAAGAATGGAGGCAATAGAAGAGGCAATATTAAGTTTAAGATTCGAGCTGACCTATTTCAAACAAGTGCTATCACAAGATTCATATATTTTTTCTCTCTCTCTCTCTGTTTTTTTTTTTTTTGGTAAAACCTCTCTTTCTTTCTTCTTTCTAAGAGCGCTTAACTCTCTAGGTGAGCTTTATAACTCTTCTCGTCTTTTCTTTTCTTTTTTTTTTTTTTTTTTCCCTTTTTCCTCCGTAGTTTGAATTGCTTTCCAAAGACCAAACAGTAATCCTTCATCTTTTTTTTCCCCTAATCAAGGCTCCCATCTCGTATACCTGAATAAATTGTTCCTCAATCAGATTTGTAGTTAGTAAAAGATAATTTGAAAAGGAAACAAGGTTGTGTTCCACGTAGAATACCAAGGGAAACGGAAGGAAGTGCACCTTTATGATAGGGGGTTCAGGTTAGGTTCCATTGTGCTTGGACCGTATCCGGTAACTGAAGATCTCTCGTTGGCGTCCATCTTCAGGCCATCCTTTGGCTGTCTTCCACCAGCGACGGTGCATGTCCCCACACCTTCAGGCCATCCGCTGACATGTGGCGCCAAGTCCCAGAGGGAAACGGAGTTCATTACCCTGGCCATGAAATAGACAAACTTCTTACCTAGTTGTTTCAACAATACATTGCACAATTTCAGGTGGAATTCTGATGTTTGGGGCAATTTATAATGTTTTATTGGGAAAGAGTAATGGAAATTATGGATTAAAAACCACATATCGAAGAGGGAGCTGACCTACTTAAACAGCAACCTGCAATAGAAATGACGACACCTGCAACTAATAGTTCTCAAAATATGATCAAACTACTTGCGACTTCAGAATGCCTGGTTGGAATGCGTCAAAAATAATTCATTAGCACATCTGTAGCAATCATATAATAACTATTACCAATACGATCAATGGCCAGAAATTCCTTAGAACAAGACAGCAGAATGAGATCAGAAGCCCAACATCCAAGAATATTCAGAAATATACAGCATGCTACACTGAATCACTAATATTCATCAGAAAGGTGGAAGCAAAGGTGCAAAACAAAATTTTCCACGCAATCAAGATATGGATCGTCAAACCAAAAAACAAATCATCAATTAAATTAATAAAATACAGAAGAAACTACACAGCCTCAAATAACATTACACAAGCATTCATACCCATAACCTAACCAGAAGAGTGGTTCTTTCTTCCATTTTATCCATGATCCTCTATGGTAAAAAGGTGCCCTTCTGAAAGCTCTTGAGCAAATTCTTGTACAGAGGAAACTGGCAATTATATATCTACCTTCTTCTCCATGACAGCTGCTCCTTCCTGTATGATAGCAGCTGTTGGACTCCCTACTTCTCCCTTAGCAGCCTGGCCTTCTACTTTCAATTGTGAACCTACTTCTCCTCCCTTAACCATCTGGATGATTTCTGCATTTTGTTTTGAATCCACTTCTTCTCCCCTAGCAGTTTGAACTCCTGCTTTTGGTTTTAAATCAACTTCATCTTCCTCAGCAGTCTGAACTTCTGTTTCCGAATCCACTGCTTCTGCCTTTTCAGTCTGGTGTTCTTCTGCTTTCGATTTTGAATCCACTGCCTTTACCTTTTCAGTCTGGAGTTCTTCTGCTTTTGATTTTGAATCAATTGCCTCTGCCTTTTCATTCTGGAGCTCTTCTGCTTTTGACTTTGAATCTACTGTCTCTTCTTTTGAAGCATGGACTTCTGCTTCCAATTTTGAATCCATTGCCTCCTTATGGACTTCTGCTTTCAATTTTAAATCAACTGCTTCTTTGCTTGCAGCCTGGATTTCTTCTTCTTTCAATTCTGTATCCACGGCTTCTTCCTCTGTAGTCTGGATTTCTTCTGCCTTCCGTTTTGAATCCAATCCTTCTCTCCCATCGTTCTGGACTTCCGCTTTCAAGTTTGAATCCACCGCATCTCCCTTAGCAGCCTGGACTTCTTCAACATTCAATTTTGAATCCACTGGCTTCTCATGTGCTTCGAAAGCCGCAATACAAGAAGTAACAGAGGCTTTTTCTGGAAATTTATTTGGGTTTGAGATGTCAGCAACCAGAGTTTTGGGTTTAGATTCTTCAGTAGATTGAACGGATGCTTGTTCTAAGGTGGTACTTGGGTTTGAAACATCAGCAACCACAGTCCTGGGTTTAGATTCTTCAGTGGATTGAACATCGGTCTCGGGCTGAACTGCTGAAGAGTCAGATGTTCTTTCAGTAGTGGGATTAAAATTTGAGATGTCAGTAGATATACTTTCTGGTTTAGATTCTTCAGTATATTGTACTTCTGCCTTGTACTGAACCGCTTCTTCCTTTGCTTCCACCAGTTTCAGTGGGGGTGTAACAGCCTCTGTCATGAAAGTTTTCCCAGTTTCAGAGGGTCCACTGTTCTCTTCCTTCTGCATTGACAGCAACTTTAATCAGTATGACTTCCAAATCACTTGGAATTCCTTGAAATATTGAAGTTGATGTGCAAATGTTGTGCAATCAGTATGCTTTATCCCTCTTCTCATTAGACATCCATACATTGTCATAGTCTACATTTTCTTTTTTTTTTGGAAAATTATCTACATTTTTTTACTCCCTCATATCTGCAACTCATTGGTTTAAACCTCAATTAATATCTAAGATTAGTGTCTTATTATATAATTTTGAGGTTTCATTTTCAGGGCCCCAGGTATAGCACTGGGATGAAATCACTCCACTAAAGCTAAACTACCATGATTGTGTAAGCCAAAGCTGAACAGCAAAAGGCATCATGAAAAAAGGAACCTCAGGTTTTGTGTAAGTGCTAAACTTGTATATAAATATCATAAGTTTAATCACCTAAAGCCATGATCACAGGGATTATAATACAACAAAGGTACCTGCATGAGGAACAGATCTTTAAATAACAACACATATACAAAAGAAGGTGGGGCTGCCCCACAAAGGAGACTGGATTCTTCCCAGCTGTTGTGACAGCGAAAAGGTGACAAAGAAGAGCTGGACCCCGAAAATGCATCAATTCCCAAGAGCATGCACAAGAAAGGCAAAGAGGAGTCATACGAGGAAAAGAGAAAGGCAACATTATGTCCCACAAAGCTAAAGCTGGATACTTCTTTTATAAAACACATAATCACTACTAACAAGGGCCCAAATATTGTACTACATCAGGTCATCTTATGATGCACCATGGTATCATTATGTGTTCGGGTAAATATGTAGAGTCCATCATCCTTCTACACAGGGGTGTATGTCAAACTCTTCATTGCCACTAAATGGTGTTTCAGAAAATAAGGAATAAGAGTGTGCTTGAATGAACTACAAAAATATGATACTAAATTATTTTACTTGTTCTTCAAAATTACAAGTCATGATTTTATAATGCTAGATATTTAATTGTACAATGAAATTAATAATTATCTTAAAATAGTGAAATTCTACATTGAGTATGATATTTCAAATTCATGTTTTACTCTCCTTAAGTATTTTATACTTTTTTATTTTCAACATTATTTTTAACAACCAAACATCTTTTTTTTAAATTATTAATTCATTTAATAATTACAAATATTGGAAAAGGATGGTATAGTGGTTTTGAATTCAACTCATGGCTTTTCATTTCCAAAAAAAAAAAGCCTTTTCTTTCCTCCAATTGTGGGAGGCATATTGCTTTACCAAAAACAAAACCAAAAGAAAAAAAAAAACAGTGGGAGGCATAATATGATACATGGTGATTGTTATGCGCTAGCTAGTAAATTTTCAATGTCACATTGTTTAACCATTTTCTGTCGGCCAGCAGCCAAAGAGTCTCTCTGTTTTTTTTTTTAAATTGTCAGTTTTCAGTTTTTGATGCCCAGAGCAGCATATAATTTTCTTTATTTTTTATTACTGAGTAGCAGCTAGCGTTCCATGGATGCTGTCTTAGAGAACACCCAGATAATCTATTCGCAAAATCCAAGAGTTTCTACATGCATTTTCTTTTACTCACGTAAGTGGAAAAGCATGATTGGAAGAGGTTCTAAAAATCTCAAATAAATTCTAATCACATCCTGCAATGGATCCCAGTGGAGGATGCGAAAAAGCAAAAACTGTCATATTATAAAAGATATCTAACATGGCACACATCTCAAAGTGTACAGAGCATACCATGATGCCATCCAATAGCATCCAAAGCGAGGTGTACTATTCTAGTATCCAATTAAATCCATATATTGAATCCAGATGTGTACTTATAAATCTTGCGAGATTTGGGTATTCGGTCAACCACCAAGGTAACTTATTCATATCTATTTATGCCTCTAGATAGTCATTTGATGTATATGCTGTGATGTTTCATGTTTTATTCATTATTTTTAAAAAATAAATCTTTTTTCTTTGACAAAATTGAAAAATTGATATACTTTATTTTCTTCTTTATGATATTTTCAGGACTTTAATGTTAGAAATATTAAAATATTAATAATTTCTATCTATTTCTTATTTATATATAAATTTCTTTACAAGCTCTTAAAGATAGATAATTCATAATTATTTTTTTATGTATGCTGCAATTAAAGAGTAATACTAATACTTGATGCAAAAAAAAATTAAAAACTTCAATATTATATATTTTTTACTTGAAATATTTTTTTTCGTTTTAATATTTTTAATAAAATCCTGATCAGAATAGACCCGGATCTTTGATTAGTTCGGTCTCATTTAATAACTCTCTTAGAACCTCAGTTACCTGTATGTTATGTACAATATGGATTCTATTCTCGTCTTTATAATTATATGATTAATTTTAGATTTTATTATTGAATTGTGCGAAAAATCTGATTTATATCTAAAAAATATCCAACTTTATCCATATTTGGATGGAAAATATGGAAATAACTAATATTGGACTTCTATAGATATGCTTAATATCCAATTCATATCCAATATCCATTTATAACAAATATAAATCCTAATTTTAGTATATCTTCAATATCATACGGATATACCAGTATCCAGTCCACATCCGATCCGTTTTCGGCCGTCAAATGTTGATAACTTTCTCGGTGTTCCCCAATTCTCCAAACTCTATATACATATCAGGGAAAAAAAACCTCCCAGATTTACAACCATCAGATACCAATCAGACGGAAACAATGTGAAGAAAGGGCAGAAAATATTTTCTAATATATATACAAATAAAAAAAAAATCGAAACAGTACCTCTTTAAACAAGAGGCCGAGGGATCTCCTGCGGTTCTCCTCCGGCGGCCCTTTCTCGATCTCTTGGCCGCCACTTGTGGCCGCCTCCGCCTCCTCTTTCCTCTCCTCTACGCATGCTTCTTTGGCCTTGGAACCGGCCGCCGCCGCTAAGGGCTCCTCCAGCGGCCGAGGGGCCTCGAACTCCACCTTGAGGTTCGCCGGCTTGGTCGCGCACCCTCCCATCGCTCTCCCTCTCTCGGAGTGGAATAGAAACAAAAAAGACGGATATAACAAAAAGGTGGGAAATGGGGAAAGGAACTCGGGGAGTGAGGAAGGAATTTATAAAGGCGCGAGAGAGAGGCAGTTCCGGTCCGACATTTGTGCTGCAGCGGCGGAAAAAAAAAAAACTGATAGCAGGAGGGAAGCAATGCGGTGTCCCCAAAACGCTCATCTATTTTTATTACACTACTTTCCATGACACCCAAAGGACCGCCCTCTCCGATGGTTGGTCGGAATTTTTTATTTTTCAAAATGGTGGGACCTGGCTTTTTTTTTTTTCTGACCTGGCTCATAAATCAACGGCAGGTGAAATCGAAACCGGCGCGACCTCGGGGCCCACAAGGACAGCGCAAGCGAGAGGATCCAAAGTTCCAGGCCGTCCTGCAGGATCTTTGGGGTCCGTTTGTGGACACAATTCTGTACTCGGTTTGGGGACTACCGTGGCAGTTCTCGTTGTTTCTTTTTTATTTCGCAGCGTAGAAATTCTGATTTTTTTTTTTTTTTTGAAGAAAAGGGTTAGAATGAAGGAAAAAAAAAATAAAAATAAAAATAAAATTAAAGATCGGATTCGTGAGAAAAAGGCAAATAAGAATCATTAGTGACATAAAGACTAGCCAATCTATTGGTTAGTTTGTCTCAATAGTCTAGGATTTGCTTATTTTTTTAAATTTTTTTTTTATGTAATTATGGGCACAAAAAAATCATGCCAGTATCAATTGTATTATGCTGGTGATGGTGCCAGCTAGTTGAAAGGAGTCATAATGAGCTTTATAGATGCTATGATGTTGGCCACCCAAAAGAAATTATGTCCATTAGAAATTGACCAAGTCCTAGGATGTGGTCACAAAAAGTAATTACAATATAGTTTGCTAGTATGGTATATAAATACTATATCTTATTTTAATATTTGACAGAATGGCATGGATTAATTATATAATAATATTTTAGTGTTATCTAACTAAAAAAAATATTATAATTTGCATTCATTGAAGAGGAAAGTGTTGTCTAAGTCCAATCTAATAATGCATAGAAAGACATAAGACTAGCAATGTTTGTTGAGTGGGCTATGATAATCAAAATAGCATTCATGTTACAGCAGGATTTTAGACGGTCGAAAAAATTCATGCTGAAGGATTGATTGAGCTGATTTGATACGGATCGCAAGTCAACCTACAAGATGAAGTTCAAAAATCGATGAGGTATCCTCTAGTTTAAGATTCTTCAATGCCTAAATTAGCTGAAGTTTTATCAATAGATAGTAAAAATGAAAAAATGAAATGTAGAATGGGAGAGTTTAGATAGCGAAATGTTTATTCTTCCTTCAATGAAAAAGTCGAGAGTCAATTTCGACAGAATTTTGGTTCTGTAAACTTATACTTATCTTAGAGGGATATCCTATCCTCCTATTTGTAGAGGAATTTGCTTAGGTCTTAAGAGAAGTTTGTTAGGCCATTAGTTTATTTTGGCCAACTAGATTGTAGTTGTTGGCCGTTAGCCTCGGTAGCGATTAGTTGAAGTACAACTAGAAGAGGGTTGCAATTTGATTGGAGCGCAGTTGGCGTTCGGTCAGCCATTGGAATGTGTCGAGGTCAATAAATCATCGATCTAAGTTGTACGCTGAGGTCGGTGATTTACCGATCTTAATATAAGTTGGATTTACTGTATCGAACCACGTTGGTATTTTATCGATCTCGTATACTAGGCAAGTCATTTTGGCAAGCTGCTAATTAGTTGGTGAAGTCAGTGCAAACACGATCTCCTGCGGAGCTCGAGAGCCGCTATCCTTTAGGACGACAAAATGTCGGTCTGGCAATGTGCAATCAAGATGAGGTTGATTTATTACTGATCTAGTTCTAATTATTTGGTCAATTTAGTTTTGGCTAATATCCAGGCTTCTAGGTCGGTATTTTACCAACCTGACACTGAAATGATGACTCCTTCAGATGGTGCCACATATCCTGCAGGGGATGACCGTACCAACAGTTATCCTCTACTTTCTAGACTTGGGATGGAATTCTTCCAACAGCAAGTGTGAAAAGTCATTTTAGAAGTCATTCAATACATTAAGATTTGTGCCATGCGGTCATCAGATTTGGTTTTAAAATGATTCGAAAAGATAGGCCGCCTCGTTTGTCATAATCGTAGTATCCTGATATTTAAGGAAGCATGGGAGAGGGTGAGGCTATCATTGGCTATGCCATTGTATCTCAGGCATTGTGGGGCACGTGGCGCTCATCTGTGGACTGGCCGAACCACTGTACGGATCAGGCTTTCATGATTGGATCTGGGTCGTTGCATCAAAACAGACTTTCTATAGTTTCCTTGGATTATTGATAGGTGGTTTAAATTTGCCAGTTGCTGGGCCAATCTAGGCCATTGTTTACCCCTATATAAAGAACATTCGTCCATCCTTCTTCCGTCTTCACTATTATTTGCCTAGATGAGATCTCTGCTGCAAGAGAGACTTTCGGGCACCCTGTCAATCAGAGAAGGAGGTGATTCTGGTAGTTGCTAGTGCTTGGAGAGGGTCACTGAAAGTAACAGAGAAGGCCTCTTATTCCCTTCGATAGGATTCTTCTTTCTTTCTCTTGTTCTTAGGGTCTTTGTTTCTTAAGGTTTCCTCTCTCAGTCCTCCTTTATTTCTTTTTATTTGAGTCTTCCTTTTCCATCTCTTCCATTTTTTATTCCTTTCTTCTCTTCATGTCTTCTCAAAAGAGTATCTCTCTTGACGGCGGTGAAAGGGGGAGCTGATCCTGGATAACCATAACATCTGGTCAACCCAATCCTTGCTCACCATTGAGGCGGGTAATACATCTCAGGGTGCCGCCGAAGTTGGTACCTCCTATGAAGATAGTTTAAGGTCTCTGGTAAGAAGATTCTTGGATTATTTTGGCCCTGGCACTGAGCCTTCTCTCATGATAGATACTGACCTGAAAAGGCTTAGGGAGAAGTATTTCATCCCTGACTATTTCCAACTTATTGCTCCTAGTCCAAGTGATCGGGTTACACGACCTTCCGAAAGTTGTGTGATCTTTTATGATGAATCATTTCGGTCCAGCCTACGCTTTCTCCTGCATCCTTTCATTTATAATGTATTAGACTACTATGATCTACAGCTGACTCAGGTTACTCTAAATGCCATTAGGATTATTCTAGTCTTCATCATCTGTTGTAGTTTTGCTATCATTAATCTTAGGATTTCTTTATTTAGAGCTCTCTTTGTTTTAAAAAAAATCCAACTGAGAAGGGCTGGTGGTATTTCTCATTCCAACCAAATTGTAAATTCGGTCCTGCTCTTCCTTCCTCAATCCACGATTGGAAAAGTCTTTTTTTTTTTTGTTTCTTCTGATATTTCTTAGGATTTCAGCACTGATTGGGGTAGTCCCTGACTAAATTGGAACTTCAATAGATCTGTTCTACCTAGGGACAGGAAGGCCTTCGAAGAGCTATTAGGTATGGGTGCTCAAGCTCAGCCAGCTGATGATGGATCAATTCTTATTCGACTCTGGGATCAGCTTGATCTCCCCCCAGGATGAGTCTGTTGTCAAATCTCTTTCCATTTCTTTGAGCTCGATCTCTCTCTCTCTCTCTCTGTCTCTCTTTTGACCATATTTCCTATTGTTTGTTGCAACACTCATGAGGTTTGATCCTCGGAGGCTGATGGAGCAAAAAAAGAAGTCAGAATCCTCCGACCCTCCATCGACAAAGAAGGGAAAGAGGAAAGAGATCGACACTAGCTCAGCGATTCCCCGACCTACGCTTCCTTCCAAAGCGGAGGCGATCGTCATTCACACAGACCCTGTCTGTACCCAATCTTTGTCAGTATCCTTTCTGCTGTTGAGGGGACCTCGAGATACTACTAAGGTGGTCCGACCGCCTCCCAAACAATCAACCACCCATCAGAGGTCGAGTTCTGCCGCTGCACCATTGGGACCTAGTCCACCGACTACATCGATACCGACCTCTGCTCGTCAAACTCAGCCCTCCGAGGGCTCAAAGATTCCACCAATTGACCCGCTGACAAGCTCCCCCAACCAGTTCAATCTCAGGCAAGCTTCTCTATAGGACACTCCTACACTGGGGAAAGATCTCCTATATGTGGTTTTGCTGTAGATGGAGTTGCACACCCATAGAAGGGACCTGGGTCCTGAGGAGCTGCTGAACAATGGCTTCAACAGCATTTTAGATGTAAGCAAAATTTTTTTTCTTACATCGGCATTTTACCGATCTTTTCTCTCTTTTTTTTATGTTGTTTTTTGGCCGATCTGATATCTTTCTTCTTTTTGATTCTTCTTTTACCAGGCTACCTCTTACTTTCGATTGTTCATCGAGCACATAGAGTGGCTAGGCGAGAATAAGAAATCATTGGAGGAGGGTTTGCAGTCTACAAAAGACTGCTTGAAGGCGGTAGAAGAGAAGACCGCCAAAGAGGAGAAGACCGCTATGGGGCTGAAGAAACAGCTCCTGAAGAAGCTCAATGAATTGTCAGAGAAAAATAAAGCTCTTTTGGACCTTCAGAGTAAAGTTAATGAGGGAGAAGAGAAGCTAATAGAGTTGCAGTGAGAGACCTCCAGGATTTCCGACCTAGAGGCAAAAATAAAGAAGCTGGAGGAAAAGGTGGCCTCTAAGGATGAGACATTGGCCACCCGGGACAAGGCACTTCTGACTTACCAAAGAGATCTGAAATACTAAAAGGATGCCACGGGTCATGCTGTAAAGGAGTACAAGTCCTCCAAAAATTTTGCGGAGGAGGTCACGGAGGCTACCAGAGAAGCGTTTGAAAGTAGCTTTAACGGTTGTAGGGGTCTAGTTGGAAAACTCTTTCTAAATTTAGACTTGAGTAGCATTACTATGGAGGCCGGTCTCATCCTAGTTGCAGGAATGGAGGCCTATCTAGCGCCAGAGGTGGGTTTCATTGTAGAAGGGTCCCAGCCTACCCCGAAGATGCCCTCCATTTTGCTTAAGCCAAAGATGGAAGCTCCGAACCCTACCGTGGACCTAGCATCTACTCTAGCTGAAACTCCAACTTTCGCCCCAGCACCTATTGAAATTATTCCACTAGAGGATGACATAGTGGACGCTGCTCCTCTCAAAGCTTCTCAAGCAGATGCCTGATTTTGTATTTTTTTTTCTTTTCATTTCTATTTTTGTCTTTCTTTATCCGCCCAATTTGGGCTTTTGGTAATAACTTTTTCAAATGAAATGAAATCTCCTCTCTTTTTTTTAAATGATCGCTTCCCATGTGCAATGTCGGATTTCTCCAACTTGATGTAACTTGTTGCAATGCTTTGTGCATTTTATTTAGACATTCTTCTGAGTAATAATAAAGTGACCTCACCTCGATTAATTCTTGATGTGGTGGCATTGAATAGACAACTTACATTGAGATCAGTATTAGATAGGAGTCCAATATTATACTAACTTTGAGTTTAGTAATAGAAATCCAATGTAGTATAAATCGGTAATGAATAAGTCTAATGCAACATCGATCCGAAGGTCAAAAATCCATAATAACATCAATCCGAAGATCCATAATGATCAAAAATCCATAATAACGTCGATCTGGAGATCAATAATAATAAAAAATCCATAATAATATTGATCCGAAGATCGATAATGAATAGAAACCTACAATAATGATGATCCAGAGATCGGTAATAATAAAAAATCCATAATAACATCGATCCGAAGATTGATCTTTAAAAAAAGTGGAGATCATATCTCTTGTGCTCATCGAGGCTCTGTCGATTTAGAGATCGATCTTTGAGAAAAGTGAAGATCTTATCTCCTATGCCCGTTGGGGCTCTACCGATCTGAAGATTGATCTTTGAAAAAAGTAGAGATCTTATCTCTTGTACCCATTGGGGCTCTATCGATCTGAAGATCGATCTTTGAAAAAAGTAGAGATCTTATCTCTTATGCCCGTCGGAGCTCTACCGATCTAGAGATCAGTCTTTGAGAAAAGTGAAGATATTATCTCCTATGCCTATTGAGGCTCTATCGATCTGGAGATCGATCTTTTATCGAGGTGATCGAAAGAATTTTACTATTTTAGAGAGATCTCTTAACGAGATAAAATTTTCAAGATCTTTATTCAAAAATTTATTGATAATATACTCTGAGATTTTTTACGTTCCATATTTTAGGAATGCTTGAACTATCTAGATTCTCGATTCTATAGGTTTTCGATCAAATTACCTCAGTAATCCGATATGGACCTTTCTAGTTTGGGATGAGCTTTTCTTATTCCAAAGGTTTCAAAACTTCTATTCGACGACGGACAAGATCACCTCATTAGAAAATTTTTGGCTTCATCCTGGTATTGTAGTATCTAGCCATTTTTTGTTTGTAAGTTGCCATTCGAATTTGAGCAATTTTTCTAGTTTCTTCTAGTAGGTCTAGGTCGGTTCTCAATCGATCTGCATTACTCTCTTCATGAAAATTTTCCACTCGCAGTGAAGGAAGACCGATTTCCATAGGTATTACTGCCTCCGCTCCAAACATGAGTTTGAAGGACATTTCTTCGATTGGTTGCCTTGGAGTGGTTCTATGGGCCTAGAGAACATTGTATAGTTCATCAGCCCAGAGGCCTTTGGCTTTGGTGAGCCTGATTTTCAGATCTTGGAGAATTATCTGATTCATAATTTTTGCTTCTCCATTAGATTGTGGATGTTTCACTAAAGTGAGCCTATGATTAATGTGTAGCTCGGAACAGAATTCTTTAAACTTCATATTATCAAAATGCTTTTCATTATTGGTAATGATTATCCGGGGAAGGCCAAAATGGTAGATGATTGACTTCCAGATGAAGTTCCGCATCTTTTTCTCGATAATTTGCGTTAGGGGTTCCGCTTCTATTCATTTGGTAAAATAGCCGATAGCAACCACCAAAAATTCTCTATCCTATTGCCATGGAAAAGGGCCCCAGGATATCCATTCCCCAAATAGTAAAAGGCCAAGAAGCTATTATTGAAATAAGTTCCGTGGCTGGCTGGTACTGAATGTTAGCATATCTTTGACATTAATCACACTTATTGACGAGATCAGCTGCATCCTTTTGTATGATTGGCCAATAATAGCCCTAGTGGATTACCTTGTATGTCAAGGACCTGCCTCTCAGATGATTTTCATAAATTCCTTCATAAACTTCTCGAAGGGCATAATCAGTCTTTGAGGGTCATAGACACCAAAGTAATAGGAGAGAAAATGATCTCTTGTAAAGTCTTTCATCTAGAATGACGTACCAGGAAGCTTGCCTTTTGATCTTTTGGGCATTTGCAGAATCACTAGGCAGTATTTCTTTGCTTAGGTAATTCATTATTGGGTCTATCCAGCTTAGTTCATGATCTAGTTGAGCGATTATTTGGACTTCTATGCTAGATTTCTTAAGAATTTTAAGGAATGGCTTTTGATTGAGGTCGAAATATCTTGATGTCGCTAGGTGTGAAAGTGCATCAGTTCGGGCATTCTCTGATTTTAGTATTTGGATAATTTCAAGATCGGAGAAATTTTTGGATAATTTCATTGTATGATGTAAATATTAGGACATAATGAAATCTTTGATTTCGTAATGATCTCGTACCTATCCAACAACGAGTTGTGAATCTGTAAACACCTTGAGCCTCTTAATATTGAGCTTCTTGGCAATTTTGAGTCCTACAATGAGGGCTTCATATTCAACTTCATTGTTGGAGGTTTTGAAATTAAACCTCAGTGCATGTTCAGTGATTGCTCCATCGAGACTAGCTAAAATTAATTCAGCTCCGCTTTCTTGGGCATTAGAGGCTCCATCCACATGTAAAAGCCAATAAGATCCTTTAGTGGCTTTTTCTAAAATTTTTGAAATTTTTTTTTCTTTAAGTATCGAACATTCCACCACAAAATCAACCAACACCTGAGCTTTCATAGAAGGCCTGGATCGATAAATGAAATCAAATTCATCAAGTTTAATGGCCCATTTAGTCAATCGGCTAGAACTATCAGGTTGTTGAAGGATCAATCTCAGTGATTGGTCCATTAAGATAATGATGGAATGAGCTTGAAAATATGGTCGAAGCTATTTAGCGGTGGTGACCAGAGAGTAAATCATTTTTTTAATTCCGAAGTATCGAAACTCCACATCTCGTAATAATTTGCTAGTATAATAGATAGGCCTGTGTGTCCCTACATCATCTCGAACTAAAATCAAGTTAACAGCGTTAGGTGAAATGGATAGATATATGAATAGATCCTTACCTTCAACGAGTTTTGATAATAGCGGTACTATGCTAAGATATATTTTGAGCTTGTCAAAGGCGGACTGACATTCTTCTGTTCGTTCAAAGTTTTTAACTTATTTCAGAATTTTGAAGAATAGGAGGCACTTTTAAGCTGTCCTAGATATAAATCTACTGAGTGATGCCACTCATCCAGTGAGTCATTGTACTTCTTTTTTGGAGTTGGAAGGCTTCATCTCGAGTAAGGCTTTGATCTTCTCGGGGTTGGCTTCTATTCCTCTCTGGATTATGAGAAAATCAAGAAATTTTCCAGCTATAACCTCAAAAGCGCATTTATTGGGATTGAGTTTCATTTGGTGTTGGCAGAGTTCTTCGAAGGCTTCTTTAAGGTCGATAATATGCCAATTTGCCTTTACGCTTTTGACCAGCATATCGTCAATGTAAACTTTCATGTTGTGATCGATTTGGTGCTTCAAGACTTTGTTCACTAGGCGCTGGTAGGTGGCAACTATATTTTTTAAATCGAAAGGCATCATTTTATAACAGTATAAATCTTTATCAGTGATGAATGCCATATTCTCCTCATCTTCAAGGACCATCCTAATTTGGTTGTAGTCGGAGAAGGCATCCATGAAGCTTAGCAGCTTGTGCCTTGATGTCGTATTGACTAGTTGATCAATTTTTGATAGAGAAAAGCTATCCTTTGAGCAAGCTTTGTTGAGATCGGTAAAATTGATGCAGATCCTCCATTTTCTACTTGCCTTCTTAACCATGACAACATTGGCTATCCAGTTTGGATACTATGCTTCTCTGATAAATCCTGCCTTCAGAAGTTTGCTGACCTCTTGGTCCATAGCCCTTTGTCTTTCTGGAGTGAAGGTTCTCTTCTTTTGCTTCATAGGCGTATATTTTGAATCAATATTCAATTTGTGCATGATGACATCGGCTGGAATTTTGGGCATGTCTGAGGCTGACCATGCAAACACATTAGCATTTTTTCGGAGAAAAGAGATCAATTATTCCTTTAGGTTGGTATTTAACCAAGCTCCAACCTGGAGAATTCTTTCAAGGTCTTCGCCCAGTGGTATGGTAATAAGTGGTTCTACTGATTCACTCTAGATTTTTTCGATCTCATCATCATGATCTTGGTCAGAAATTTCAGCATATGGAATTTTGACTAGTGCTTTTATTTTAAAAGCTATCAAAAAGCACTGTCTGGCCATTATTTGGTGTCCCCGTATCTCACCGATGTCCAATCTGGTTGAAAATCAGACAAGAAGATAGTAAGTTGAAACTATTACCTTGAGAGCGTTAAGCCTAGATTGGCCAAAAATGGCATTGTATGTAGATAGTATCTTGACGACCAAAAATATAAGTTACATTGTTGACTGATAGGATTCTTTTTTGGTAGTGAATGATAGCATAATTTCTCCTTCGACTGTCACAGAATCACCTGAAAAGCTAATCAGAAGGCTACCAACTTGTCTTAGCCTATTGAGCAAATTTATTTTTGAGAGGGCATCATAGAACAACACATCTTCAGAACTTTCATTATCGATCAGAACTTTTTTTACATCATAGTTTGCTATCGTCATGAAAACGACGACAACATGATTATGGTGTGTCTGAACCCCTTGAGCATCATTTTTAGAAAAAGAAATAACATTTTCAACATACCGCCTTTTGGACGAAGGGCTCCTAAATGCCCTATGGAGCTGGCCACTTTGTGAAATCATATTAATGACTCCTGCAGTTGGTCGGTTGTGTTCAACATCATCTTCAAGCCTTGGGCGTAGCTCTAAGGGCTGATTTGCTCGATCTCGGACATATTTATCAAGATAGCCCCGTGGATCAAAGCCTCAATCTCATCTCTAAGTTGACGGCATTCCTCGATGTTGTGTCCATGATCCTGGTGGAAGCGACAGTATTTGCTCTTGTTTCTTTTGTTTGTATGAGCCTTCATGGGAATAGGATGGCGGAGATATCCTTGATTCTTTATCTCCATCAGAATTTACGTTCTAAGGGCAGATAAAGAAGCATAGCTATCAAATTTTTGGAGAGGACTTTGGGACCTCGGATTTTTCTGAGGTGGTTCACTATTGTTCTCCTAATTCCCACGTCCTTCCTCGCAAGGTCGCTTCTTTCTCTCTTTATCCTTCTCCTTCTATTTTTTATTCAACTTTTCCTCCTCATCATGGGCATACTTCTGGATCCGGCTCAGCATTGCTTCATAATTTTCTAAGAAGTTTTTATTAAGGGAGAAGGTCAGACGATAACTCCTTAGCCCTTACTTTAAGGCAGACATAGCGATGGACTCATTGAAATCTTTAACTTCTAGAATGGCCAGGTTCAAACGGACCATATATTCTCGGAGAGACTCGCCCTCTTGCTGCACCATGGAGAAGAGATTGTCTGAGTACTTTAGGTAGAGATGGTTGCTTTCGAAATAGGCCACAAAGAGCCTGCTCAACTGATCAAAAAAAAAAAATGGACCTAGAATGGAGTCCAAAAAATCATACTCTTGCAGATTTCTTGAGGATGATGGAAAAGATCATGCAGAGAAGGACGTCAGACATGCCTTGAAGCCTCATAATATCTCTGTATCCTTCCAGGTAATCTTGAGGGTTAGTGAAATTATCGAATAGCTCCAAAGTGGGCATCTTGAATCGAGATGGGACCGATTCATTCAAGATTTCAGCAAAAAAGGAGAAAGTGAGGTGGAAGTCCTTCTTACTCTAGGAAGATTTTTCAAGCTGTATCTCCTTCAGTTTCTTCTCAAGATCTTGAAGTTTTTGTTTAAGATTCATCTTTCATAGTGATTTTCTGCAGCAGAAAGTTGAATCTGCTTCGTAGGAGTGATCTTCTTGATTAAGAGGATGCTCTCAGTGGAGTTCTCAGAGAGTTAGAGGATGGCTGATCCATGATGCAACCTCTCGAGGGATAGATTCTTGTCGTTGCTCCATTGTTTGCTGAAGCTACTGTACGACATTGGTGAGGGCCTAGACTTACTGTACTAGGAGACTGAACTGCTACAGATCGATCACAGCTAGGGGATAGGACTGGACCATCTTTAAAGGGGCTCTTGAAGAAGATTGAGCCAGATTCTATGCTTTCTTGACCATTTTCCATCAAATCTTGGGCAAGGGTGCCCTTCATCTAACACCAATCTATTGCAGCAGGACTTCAGATGATAGAAGAGATTCGTGTTGGAGGGCTGATTGAGCTGGTTTGATGCGGATCATGAGTCAACCTACAAGATGAAGTCCAAAAATTGGTGGGGTATCCTCTGATTTAGAATCCTTCGATGCCTAAGTTAGTTGAAGCCTTATCAACAGATAATGAAAATAAAAGAATCGAAGGAAAAAATCTATTTTTTTGGATCAGGTTCGTTCAGATCTGATTGGATTAGGAAAAATATTTCAAAAAAAATTTTCTCTAAGATCCTAATCAGATCTGAGACTCCTCAGATTTAATCTTATTGATATAATAATAAAAATAAAAATATAGATAAAAATTAAATTTAATTTAATTATATCTTTATTTTGGATAATCCAATTATCCTATGATGATCCTGATGTTTGCCTGAGATTTTGGATGTAGCCACGCAAGTGCTTGGCCTCTACCGATATCCACTTGGGCAGGATCTGAAGATCTTATCCTTTCCAATCAATCCTCCAAAAATAAAATCTGGATCTGATCTTGAAGGACTTCAAAATAATTTTTGAAGAACAGCCGTTGTCTCTTGCAGCAGTGCTGCCTTCTTCCTTTCCTAGCACCTTTCACTTGCTTGGATCGCAACTTTTTCGTGCCTAAAGTCTCTTGGGTGTGGAGAGGAGAGAGAGGACCAAAGGGTGGCATGGAGAAGGAGGGAGAGGGGCTATGTGGCATGGGCTAAAGGTAGAAGAATTGAATTCTAGGCGTAGATAGGGTTTATATAGACTTTACTGCGCCATGCAGTGCCACATCATCCTGGCCAATCACGGTCCTTTATGCAATCAGATTTAAATCTAATTGATGGGATGATATCATCTGATCCAATCAAATTAGAAACTCTCAAAACTCTCCTTAGATGGAGCTAAGATTGAATCAAACAAGTCTTCTTGGCGCCATCAAATTTAATTCTCTGAAGCAACTGAAGTCCTATCTGTATGGGACTCCATATTTTATCCTCATGGAATGCACGCCTCCCTAGGCATGCACCCTCTTCCTATCTGCTTTTAAGTAGGAGGACAAGTTTCTAGGTTCTCTCCTATGGGTGCATGACACATGGGCAAATGTCTAAGTGTCCATGATCAATATTTCACCAATATCCGAAGATAAGATTTAGTAGGTGATGAAAAATGGTAGGTATTATCTCAAATTTATCTCATAAATTAAGACAATCCTTTTTTGATCTGGACAAATTCTAGTTAGACCAAGTAAAGGTTCCTAAGTGAGCTCAAATACATTTGGTTCAGTCAAGACAAGTTTTAATGATTATTAAAGGAGAACATTAGGCTCAATCGTGTGCTAGCACGATTTTCTTGAACCTAATTAAATCTTATTCAAATCAATTGAACTGGATTAATCCAATTGATGATATCTAGATCTAAACCCTTATTTGTGTGACCTAGTCAGGTTCAGTTTCGTATGATAATAGGATATGTCATGATCTCTATCATCGACATCATCGAAATACCTTTCGATTGATCAGAATTTTTTTGATTCAGACTACTAGTATGATCGATCATCCAAATTATTCTAATTACTCCCAAAATTCACCAGTGACACCTAGCAGCATATGGTGGCACCCTATCAGAACTGAAAGCAAACCTCTTGGTATAGTTACCTATGTGATTAAGTTTCTCTATCTTGAGTTTCGATCGGATTAGGGTTAAGGTGATCTTATCAAATCCTAATTTTCATCATATGAATTAATCATTCGATTCAAATCCAATGTGAAAGCCCTAATAGAAACTCTTTCTATTATTTCACTCAGCCATGGCCATGGGCTTATGGACTTGATTCTCATGATCATCATAGGGCTACTCCTCATCTACCAAGATAGATAGATCCCCTATTGGTGCAATCCAATTCCTACAATGAACATGCTATATCCAACATACACCTCAAAATTCTGAATGGCTAGGAGATCGAGTTATGGTGTAGTCAAACTATAACACCCTCAAGGTGAACTGTCGATGCACCTCAGATCAAAAGAATCAGACACACTACTGCAGCTTCGAGCCAGTCATCGACGAGAAGGTAGACTTCCTCATGACTGCTCGAGATGGTCACGCTTAGTACCCTCATTCTCTAACGAGTATCTATACTCTCACTCCAATGTCTCAACACCGTAGACTCAAGACTCATCTATCTAAAAGAAGCGATCGTACACCGACCTTCTGGATCAATCACCATCCTCATGATGATCCTACGGTCGAAAGCATTTTATGAGTTAATAATGAAAATGTATGTCTTAAATTTTCAACTCTTGAAAATATGAACATCATTATCATTAACTCAAAGGATATATCACAGACACTTTCATATATATACTGTGATAGAAAATAACCCATTTTATTATATTAGTTAAAATTATAATTTTATCCTTAGAAGTGTATTACAAGTATCAGCCAATCTGGCTTATAGGGCACACATATCTAACAAACTCCCATTTGATCTAAAGCCAATTGGCTATAAATCTAAGTCCCATCTTCTTAAGATGGGCTTCGATCTTCTGCTGGCTCAACAATTTTATAAATGGGTCTGCCGTATTATCTGTGAAGTCGACTCTCTTGACCTTGACATAATCTTTCTCAAGATAATCGCGGATAAGATGGTATCGCCGTTCGATGTGCTTAGATTTTTGGTGAGACCTTAGCTCCTTAGCAAGAGCTATGGCGCCATTATTGTCACAGTACAGAGGAATGACATCCGATGGTATCACTCCGATCTCTGCGGTGAACTTCTTATACCAGAATACCTTCTTTGCAGCTTCTGATGCAGCGATGTACTCTGCTTCCATGATGAAATTTGCTATCACTATCTGCTTAAAACTCTTCCAACCGATAGCACCACCATTGCATACAAACAGACTTTCAGATGTTGACTTTTGATCATCTATATCAGACATAAAATTCGAGTCTGTATATCCCTAGACTTGGAGTTCTCCATTACTAAAGACTAATATTATATCCTTAGTTCTTTTTAAATACTTAAAGACACATTTCATAGAAGTCTAGTATTCTTCACCTGAATTCGACTGATATCTACTCGTGACACTCACAATATTGGCTATATTAGGTCGTGTACATAACATGTCATACATGAGGCTCTCTATTGCTGAAGCATAAGAGATCTTGCTCATGCGTTCAATCTCCTCAGATATGTTGGGACATATTTTCTTGGAGAGATGAACGCCATGTCTAAAGGGTACCAATCTTCTCTTGAAGTTTTTCATGCTAAACCTCTTTAGCACTTCCTTTATGTACATCTTCTGTGAAAGACCTAGCATCCTATTCGGTCTATCTCTATAAACCTTAATTTCTAAAATAAAGGATGCTTCTCCTAGGTCTTTCATAGAGAATTCTTTAGATAACCATATTTTAACTATGGTCAACATGAAAATATCATTCCCAATAAGGAGAATATCATCCACGTACAGTACGAGAAAGATAATAGTGCTCCCACTAATCTTTTTGAAAATACATGGTTCCTCCTCGTTCTTGATGAAATCAAACAATTTGGTTACATTATTAAAAAGAGTATTCCAACTTCGAGATGCTTGCTTAAGTCCATATATGAACCTTTGCAACTTGCATACTTTATGATCAATATCATTGGATGTGAAACCTAGTGGTTGTTCCATATAAATATCTTCCTCAAGGTATCCATTTAAGAATATCGTTTTCACGTTCATTTGCCATATTTTATAATCAAAATAGGCTGCAATAGCAAGCAATGTGTGGATGAATTTTAGCATGGCTACTGATGAAAAGATATCTTGATAGTCAATTTCTTCGCGCTGACTATACCCTTTTGCCACTAATCTAGCTTTGAATGTCTCCACATTTTCATCTGCACCAATCTTTCTCTTATAGATCCATTTACACCCAATAGGTATTATTCCTTCTGATGGATCTACCAAGGTCCAGACTTGGTTTGAGTGCATCGAGTTAATTTCTGACTTCATTGCCTCTAACCATTTTTTAGAGTCGATATCCGATATCACCTCATCATAGATTTTGGGATCATCACCATGAACCCCATTACCTATGAGAAATATTTTCTCTACTTCCTCTGAAATAGTACCTAAGTACCTCTCAGGAGGATGGAAAATTCTTTTCGATCTACGAGGTGGAGGAGGTAGTGATTGTATTGGCTCAACCTGATTTGGTTCCACAGGGTCCTTAGCTCGTTGCTCTTATGAGATTTTTTCCTCGAGCTTGATCTGCTTTCTAATGTCATCATCTTAAATAAACTATTTTTCAAGAAAGATGGCATGCCGACTCACAATTACATTGTGGTCTTCTGAAATGTAGAAATAATATCCTAATGACTCTTTAGGATATCCTATGAAACGAGCTCTAAAGAACCTATAGTTTAACTTGTCTGTTTATTATCTTTTGACATGAGCCAGACAATCCCAAATTCTAAGATGACTCGGACTTGATTTCTTACCATGCCATATCTCATACGGTGTGGTAGGAACGATGTTAGAGAAAATTCTATTCAGTAAATATATAGCAGTTAACAGACTATATCCCCAAAGAAAATCAGAAATATCTATGAAGCTTATCATGGATCGAACCATATCTAATAGAGTCCGATTCCTCCGTTCTGAAACCCTATTGAGTTGAGATATTCCAGGTGAAGTCCATTGAGAGACTATGCTATTTTGCTTAAGATAGTCCAAGAATTTTCGACTAAAGTATTCACCTCCTCGATCTGATCGAAGAATCTTAATAGGTTTTTCAGTTTACTTTTTAACTTCATGTCTGAATTTCTTAAACTTTTCAAAGACTTCAGACTTGTGTCTCATAAGATACACGTACCCATATCGAGATAAATCATCGATAAAAGTTATGAAGTAGTCAAATTTGCCTCTAGCCGACACATCAAATAGGCCGCACATATCAGTATGTACTAGGACAAGTAGTTCCGTGGCCCTTTTCTCATGTCCTACAAAAGGGAGCTTAGTCATTTTGCTATAAAGACATGATTCATAAATTGGATATGACTCGGAAGTCAACAAACTCAATAGTCCAATTTTCTCTAATTTGTTAATCCTATCTTCTGCTATATGACCTAGCCTTAGGTGCCATAGATATCTATCATTTGGACTATCCATGGGTCGTTTTAATCTTATGGCATTCATATTTTGCTTGATATTAAAGATAGATACATCAATATGTAACTGATAGAGATCATTAATAAGAAAATCACTTGCAATTTTATTTCTTTCATAAAGAATATTACGATGGTCCTTAAGAAAACTAATTATATAGCCTTCTTGTGCTAAATATAAAACAGAAATCAAATTTCTGCTTGCAGTAGGCATATAATAATAATCCCTAAGTACTAAATCTAAGTCAGATGGTAGTCAAAAAGGATAGGTTCCTACGACAACAGCAGCAATCCTTGCTCTATTTTTGTTGCGTAGGATCATCTCACCATCCCTCAATCTCCTGCTATCCTCATGATCCTGCATGGAGGTACATAAATGAGCACTAGAACTAGAGTCAAGTACCTAACTAGATGCAAAAGAAACCATAAAGTTAGATTCAATAATGAGCATACCTCCAGAAGGACCTGTTTCCTTCTTATTCTTCAGGATGGCTAGGTATGTAGGACAATTTCACTTCCAGTGGCCATCAGTATTACAATGAAAATATTTTTCTTTGTTAGCGGCTTTCTTCTTCAGCTCTGCCTTCTTTTTCTTTCCACCTTTCATCTTCTGCTTTTTCACAGACTTCTTCTTCTTTCCAAAAAATTTTCTCTTGAAAGAAGTCCGTTCCATAGCAAGTACTGAGCCTTTAGAATCTTTCATAGAAAGTTCAGCAGTAACCAGCATATTCATAAGCTCGATTAGAGTATTCTGAAGTTTATGCATATGGTAGTTAATGATGAACTGCCCATATGCATCAGTCAAGAATTACAGAATTATATCATTCTGCAGATCCTGGTCTAACTTCACTCTGAGCTTCTTAAGCTCTTCCAAGTCCTTGATCATCATCAGACAATGATTTTGGACTGACTGCTCATCATGTATTTTAACCTTAAATAGTCATTTAGTGATCTAATATTTGGCTGTACGACTTTGTTCACCAAACAACTCTTACAGGTGAGCCAATATTTGGCGGACAATCTTGATATCTTCATGTTGGTGCTGAAGCTCATCAGACATCGAGCCCACCATGTAGTAATTGGCCTTATTATCTTCGTCTGTTCATTTATCAAGAGACGCTCTCTGTTCAATGGATGGACTAACTGGTAAGGTGGGGGGATCCTGATCCAATACATGAGTCAACTTCTCGAAACTCAAAATAATTTTAAAATTTTGGAGTCAATTCTTATAATTGGATCTGGTCAGTCTATAGGTGTCCAAGATATGGGCTAGTAGGTTGGACGTAGATATTTTTCTTTTTTCTGTAGAGAGTCAAAGTTTTTAGTTAGATTTTATAATTAAGACTTGATCAATTTATTTAAAAATTTAATTTTTAAATAAATTAGCTTCTACTATCTTTTTGAATCCCTACACTTCCTCTATAGAGATGCAAAAATCTTCATGATTACTGATTTCTAGTAGGTGGTGCAGTCCCACCAACTGACTCATCACCTCACCTAATAGTTATTGATGATGGATTAGCCAATGAATGAACAACTCTTGTCCAATGGTTCTCTAATCATAGTGCATCCAAATTTGATCTCTAATTCATAAATCTCACCATATCCGAAATATTGATCCACTCCTTAGTTAAGTTAAACCCACCATTTGTACAGATTAGATTTCTAATTGGATCTCTCACCGTATCCAAAATATTGAGCCCAATCCATCCTCCTGCTCATAGCATCCAATGCTTAATAGATATGGTTGCATCTTTTCGGTGCAACTGAACCACTGTGACCAATCGAGAACAATCAACCCCAAGAAGGACCCGCATATCTACAATGGTGGAAGATTTTAGACTTAATCTTTTCTTAGAAAGATTTGATTTAGGTCTCTTTAAACTTGACTTGACATAGCCATAACCATTATGACTAATCTAGTGGCATGGATTAGCTTGTATTATTAGCCACCTTAGATCAAGACTGGGCCGACATATATGGCTAGATAAGTGAGATCGGTGGAAGGGATATGCCATTAACTCAATAAGAACGCATTAGAATCGAGTAGCTTCTAATTAAAAATCTATCGATCGTATCTGCCAAACTTACTTTAGATACTAAATTATTGAGCCAGAACCAATTGGGTTAGCCTACAATCCAGACTCTAACCACTAAGATAATTAGATCTTAACTTAATCGGTCACTCATGTGACTCAACCTTGATCCAGACTTAATCCTATTAGACTGATCAGTTTAAGTACTCTTGATCCCATCTAACCAACTCTTGATTCGATTTGATCAACCGCTAGATCTAATTGAGCTACCCAAGTTCGAACTCAATTTTATGACTATGTCTTAAATCTAAAAATTCTTAATTTTAGACCTAATATATTTCATAATCTTAATTTTTAATTAAGTTTAGGGTTCATAAATAAAACATGTATATAAAATCCTAGAGTTTCAGAATCTAGAATTTTGCAGAAAATAAGTTTTTTGATTTCTAATTAAGGTCGAACGTGCAGCACCCCTACACACCATAAGAACACCCCATCGAATGGAAGGAGAGGGCCTTTAAACCCTACTTCGTTCTTATGACCGGATGGCCAAGAGGAACATCTTAATCAGGAATATGATAAATCTACAAAACTAGTTAGATCTACATCATATATCACATATATAAAAATTAATCTGCTAAAAATATATTTTGCATACATCTCATGTATCATATCATGCATATTTTTAGATCTAAATTATCTCATAAACATCTAAAAAATAAGATTTAAATTTGATCATATCAAATTAAAATTTATTCTAGATAATTTTGTAGAACTATTCTACAACTAGTCTAAACATACATCAATCATATCTCATATGAATAAATTAAATAAATTTATTTTTTATTTTTTAAATTTAATTATAATATTTATAATATTATAAAATAATAAATAAATAAATTTAAAAATTATAATTAAGTAAATTAAAATTATGGTCATGCTAGACTACATATAGAATAATTCTATTCCTAGTCTAGTCATGCATCTCATGCATCTTAGATCTAGATTTTTTAAATTTTTATTTTTTTAATTTTAGATATAATCATATTTAATATGACATCTAAAATTATCTAATTATTAGATCAAAAATAAATTAAAATTAAATTTAATGAACTGTGGAATCTGGCTCTGATACCAGTTGAAGGAAAAAACCTATTTTTTCGGATTAGGTTCATTCAGATCTGATTAGATCAGGACGGATATTTCAAAAAAAAAAATTTCTAAAATTCTAATCAGATCTAAGACTTCTTAGATCTAATCTTATTGGTCTAATAATAAAAATAAAAATAAAAATAAAAATAAAATCTAATTTAATTATATCTTTATTTTGGATAATCCAATTATCCTATGATGATCTTGATGTTTGCCTGAGATTCTGGATGTAGCCATGCAAGTGCCTGACCTCTATCGGTATCCACTCGGATAGGATCTGACGATCTTCTTCTTCTTAATCAATCCTCCAAAAATTAGATCTGGATCTGATTTTGAAGGTATTCAAAATGGCTTTTGAAAAACAGTCGTTGTCTCTTACAGCAGTGCTACCTTCTTTCTTTTCTGACGCCTTTCACTTGCTTGGATCGCACCTTCTTCCTGCCCAAAGTCCCTTGGGCATGGAGAGGAGAGAGAAAACTAGAGGGTGGCATGGAGAAGGAGGGAGAGGGGCTATGTGGCATGGGCTAAAGGCAGAAAAATTGAATTTTAGGTGCGGACATGGTTTATATAGATCCTGCTGCGCCATGCAGTAAAACATCATCCTGGCCAATCACGGACCTTTATGCAATCAAATCTAAATCTAATTGATAGGATGACATCATCTGATCCAATCAAATTAGGGACCCTTAAAACTCTCCTTAGGTGGCACCAAAACTGGGTCAAATAAGTCTTCTTGGTGCTATCTAATTTAATTCCCTAAAGCAACTGGAGTCCCATCTATATGGGACTCCATATTTTATCCTCATGGGGTGCATGCCTCCCTAGGCGTGCGCCCCCTTCCTATCTACTTTTTAGTTGGAAGACAAGTTTTCAGGTTCTCTCCTATGGGTGCATGACACATGGGCAGATGTCTAAGTATCCAGGGTTAATATTTGACCAATGTCCGAAGACAAGATTTAGCAGGTGACGAAAAATGGTAGGTATTGTCTCAAATTTACCTCATAAATTAAGATAATCCTTTTCTAACCTGGACAAGCTCCAATCAAACCAAGTAAAGATTTCTGAGTGAGCCCAAACATATTTGGCTCAGTTGAGATAAGTTTTAATGATTGTTAAAGGAGAATATTATCAATCATGTGCTAGCATGATTTTCTTGAACCTAATTGAATCTTATTCAAATCAATTAAACTGGGTTAATCTAATTGATGATATCTAGATCTAAATTCTTATTTGTATAATTCAGTTAGATTCAGTTTCGTATGGTAATGGAATATGTCGTGATCTCTATCATCGACATCATCGAAACACCTTCCGATGGATCAGAACTTTTCTGATTCAGACAACTATTATGATCGATCATCCAAATCATTCTAATTACTTTCAAAATCCACCAGTGACACCTAGCAGCATATGGTGGCAATCCATCAGAACTGAAAGTGAACCTCTCGGTGCAATTATCTATGTGATTACATTCCTCTATCTTGAGCTTCGATCGGATTAGGGTTAAGGTGATCTTGTCAAACCCTAATTTTTGTCATATGAATTAATCATTCGATTCAAGTCCAATGTAAAAATCCTAATAGAAACTCTTTCTATTATTTCACTCTGTCATGGCCATGGGCTTATGGACTTGATTCTCATGATCATCATAGGGCTACTCCTCATCTACCGAGGTAGATAGATCTTCTATTGGTGCAATCCAATTCCTACAATGAACATGCTATAGCCAACGTACATCTCAGGATTCTAAATGGCTAGGAGACCAAGTTATGGTGTAGTCAAACTATAACATCCTCAAGGTGAACTGTCGATGCACCTCAAGTCAAAAGAACCAGACACACTACTGCAGCTTTGAGCCAGTCATCGACGAGAAGGTAGACTTCCTCATGACTGCTCGAGGTGATCATGCTCAGTGCCCTCGTTCTCTAACGAGTATTTATACTCTCACTCTGGTGTCTCTACATTGTAGACTCAAGACTCATCTATCTAAAAGAAGTGATCATATACCAACCTTCTGGATCAATCACCATCCTCATGATAATCTTACGATCGGAAGCATTTTATGAGTTAATGATAAAAATTCTTGTCTTAAATTTTCAACTCTTGAAAATATGAACTATCATTACCATTAACTTAAAGGATGTATCACAGACACTTTCATATACACACTGTGATAGAAAATAATCTATTTTATTATATATAGTTAAAATTATAATTTTATCCTTAGAAGTATATTACAAGTGTCAGCCAATCTGGCTTCTAGAGCACAGATATCTAACAAGAACGAAAGACAGAATGAGAGAGTTTGGGTAGCGAAAGATTTGTTCTTCCTTTAATGGCGAAGTCGAGAGTCAATTTCAGTAGAGTTTCGGCTCTGTGAACTTATACTTACCTTGGAGGGGTACCCTGCTCCCCTATTTGTAGAGAGGTTTGCTTAGGCTTTAAGAGAAGTTTGTTAGACCATTAGTTTATTTTGGCTAGCTAGATTGTAGCTATTGATCGTTAGCCTCGATGGCGATTAGCTGAAGTACAGCTAGAAGAGGATCGCAATCTGATTGAAACGTAGTTGACATTTGGTCAGCTGTCGGAATGTGTCGAGATCGATAAATCACCTATCTGGGTTGTACACTGAGGTCGATGATTTATCGATCTTAGTATTAGTTGGGTTTACTGTATCGGACCACATTGGTATTTTACCGATCTCGTATATTAGGCAAGTCATTTTAGCAAGCTGCTAATTAGTTGGTGAAGTTAGTGCAAACCCAATCTCCTGCGAAGCTTGAGGGTCGCTATCTTTCAGGACGGCAAAATGCCGGTCTGGCAATGAGCAATCAAGATGAGATCGATTTATTATCGATCTAGATCTGATTATTTGTTCAACTTAGTTCTGACTGATATCTAAGCTTTCAGGTCGACCTGATATTGAGATGATACTCTTTCAGATGGTGCTACGTGTCCTGCAAAAGATGACCGTACCAATAATTTAATATTTTAAATTTTAAAATAAAAATAAAAAATTAATATATATTAAATAATATTATAATAATGATGTTCAATATTATTTAGTGGACATTGCAGTTTTTGTTTCCACAGGTGATTAGAGTAGGAAAAATTTGACAATTCGACAAAGTCTCAAAGGGTAAATAGCACATTTTAGCACAGTTATAATAAGATTATATCATTGGCAAGTAATTAAAAGGTATGCATAAAAAAAAAAAAATTATTAGATTAGATAATAAATTTAGTTATTTGTATATAAAAATAAGTCATGATTACTGAGATTTGATACAAATGTATCAATCATACATTCAACCATTGGATGTAATTAGTTAGCAAATAATAATATTTATTATATTGTTAAAATAAAAAAGAACATGAGATCACGTGTTATAAATGATGCAAGGCTGGCAACCACAACATTAGTGGGCTTAGCCGCACAATGATGGAGGTACATATGATGCATCATGATTAAGTGCATCAAGATGGTCCACTACCATGCCCAGGCTTGCATAAGGAAATACCACTGGTGGCCCTCCACACCTCGCTGTCTTGCACGATGCCAAACAATTCAACTCGATGAGGGTGATACAGTAGGAAGAGCATGAAGAGTATATCACATAATAAACAAAATATGTATAAGAATTATTGGGAACCCAATGAAGATGCCTTGTTGGCTCAAAAAGTTGATGCTTAATATATAGATCACAGTGTTATTATTGGTGTATGTCCGTCAACCATTATAAGTGGGCCACAATTATCGGTTCTACAGAACGCCTAATTGCTATTTTGTTCAATAATATAATTTGTAAAGAAAATACAATTCTAGAATCGCAATACATTTATGCCACCAAAGTAGGATGTCAGCATACATAAAATTCACATTGAATTTTTAAAAAAATTGTGTAGGAACTCAATTTCATATTCAATTCTCAGGTTATAGCAATCAAAACTTTCGCATCTGTAAGATCTATATCATAGTTTTAGCTCTAAATTGAAGTTAACTTTGTAAATTAAAGGCATGGTTGTAAACTAAAATTATTGCATGATGTCATATGGTCTACTTGTGTGGACATGAAAAAAGATTCCAGAAGTTTTCTCTTTCTTTTTCTCTTATCTTCTTCTATTTAGAATTTTTATTAGTGAGAAGACAAAAAATCTTCTTCCTTCGGATCTCTATCCTTTTTTCTTTCCATCTCTTTGGAATAAAAAAAGAGATTCTATTTTTGGATTAGCATCAAAGCTAATACAACTTTAGCTCTTCCAACTTCCTTTTATCCCAACTTCATCATTCAATTCATCTCTTATCAATGAGAAAAATCCTTTCCATCATTCGCCCAAGAACCCCATCCTCTTTTTTTTAGTCAGCAATGCCTCCCTTCTTAAAAGTATCCTCTCTAAGCCACTACCCTATGACTAGAACGGAAAGGTTACCTCCTCCTTTTCTTTTGCTTATTTTTTTTGTTTAATTTGGATTTTGGTTATTCTCGATTGGTCTCTTCTCCATAGGCTATTCCATCATTTTATGTTGTTGCTTTGTTTGTTTAGCAGGGAATGGTGGTGCTAATTTTGGACTCTTCAACTTGAAGAGAGCTTATAAGAAAGATCAGATTTGTAGAGTTTTATTTTCTTAATTTTTAGAAGATTTTAAGTCCCGATCCAAAATTTGACCAAACTTTAACCTTTAAGGCCCATTGACCCAAACTATAATTTCCGGTCCATTGTTTAAATTTTAGTCCTAATGAGACAAAAATGCCCTCAATTCAAATACGGCATATTCTCGAAATAATTTTTTCGTCTCCTTTCCTTTTTCCCTTTTGATACCCGACGACCTCTGACGAACCAATTTTAGGATGATTTGCCTCGCGCCACCAGCGGCGATGTCTGCGGCATTACTTCTTTGGCAAAATCTCCAACGATAAGGACGACGATGGAGATGGCAGATAGAGGTAATTTTAATCATTCCCCTTTTTTTTATCGATATTTTTCCTTTTGCCTCTTCAGCGGCACTAATTCTTTTCCTTTCTCTCTTCTTGCAGATTTTAGACAAAGAAGTTTTTAACTGCTGGATCGGTTGTTAGGATTCCTTTCAGATATTTTAGCATTGGACATTGCATTATCTCCCTGTCCAAAAATCTCTATTCAATCTGAACAGAGGAAGTAAAAAAATCAATTGTCAAGTAAGTATTATTCTTTTTGTTTTTGCATTATATTTCATATTTATGATCTTTTTTTTGGTTTTGGCTTTGACTGGTTTTGATTTCTCAATTTATCCTTGAAAATATCCAATTCATGATGCATGTTTTCTTAAATTTAAGGTATTCAAAGAATTGAGAGAAAATATGAGTGTAATTGTAGGGTATTGCATTTTTTTCATTGGTAAACTCTAAAATTTTACAAAAAAAAAATACGAGAATTTAATTATCGGTCCCTTATTTGACGTCGCTATAACGAAAACTCCCCATTGCAAATTTAAATTAGAGTAATGGCAGAAAATTTTACATTGAACTTCATAATTATAAATTTAAATTATTTTATCAACTTGAGTTAAACTATTAACACTACAGAATAATGCATTTTAATTAGCAGAAGCTTTGCTATCTTAATTTTTTTTTAGTTTTTTGAGTTAAATTAGATTTATATTTGTTTACAATATTACGATGATGTTTTTGATATGTATCATGTGAATTTGATTTGCGATGCCGTGTCAAGATGGCTAGTTCAAGGAGAGGCAAAGATTTATGTATTGGCCTAATTAATATGGTGAATGGAAGATGCTATTTTAGTTACTATATTGAGGTTATGGACATACTTATAGAGTCCATGTCTGAAGAGCACAAGACAAAGATGGCTGCGACTCCATTTGTCAATTTGCTACGACCTCCATATATCAAGCAAAGCAGGCCACTTTTGGATGCATTATTGTTCTTTTAGGATGATGAGGAGGGCTTTAGGTTGGGTAGTACTATGGTTTCTTTTGTGGGGAATGACATTGCCTTTATCCTTGGTTTGAGGGCTACGGATGATAAGATTGAATTGTATAGGGATAGGAAGATTCAGTCGGACCTCATCATTCGATTTTTTAATGGTGACTATAAAAAGACTACTATGGATTTAGTTAAAAATAGATTGATGTCTCTTGTTAGAAAGTCAGGATTGCAAGATGTAGAAGATTTTACCAAGTGTTGGGTTCTTTTTTTTTTTTTATAACTATTCTTTTTCCAACTGTACGATACCATGTTCCAAAAGGATTATATCAATATCTTGACGATTTGGATCGTCTAGGTTCATATAGTTGAGATCTTACGGTTTTTTCTTTCTTTCGATAGTAGATCCCTAGCCTAGTAGAGAATGTGCGCATGAGGAACATGACTGAAAAAGGCTCTGTTAGGTATATGGATGGATGTGTGGTGGCTCTGGTGGTAAGCATATCTGTGTTTACTTTAAATTCAATTATTTGATAGTCAATATATTATGGTATCACTTACTTTAACATGGTAGATAATTAGTTTAGTATGGTTCATAGTTGATATAGAATGGCACATAGTTAATTTGTTATGGTACATAGTTATTGTATTATGGTACATAGTTAATTCATACTGATACACACTTAATGTATTATGGTACATAATTAATTTATATTTATATGTACAATTAATCTATATTGAAACATAGTTAGTTTTTTATGGTGCATAATTAATTTACTATAGTATACAGTTAATCTATACTGAGTCATAATTAATTTATGATAATACACAGTTAATTTATTATAGTATATAGTTAATTTATTATGGTACATAGTTAATTTAAGTTAGATACAGTTAATCTTTATTGGTACATAGTTAATTTATTATGGTACATAGTTAATCCTTATTGGATCATAGTTAATTTAGTATAGTACACAGTTAATCTGTAATAGGTACATAGTTGATTTATTATGGTACACAGTTAATTTATTATCTTACATAATTAATCTTTACTGGATCATAGTTAATTTACTATAGTACACAGTTAATTTACCATAGTACATAATTAATCTATAATAGGTACATAGTTAAGTATTATGGTATACAGTTAATTTATTATTGATACACAGTTAATTTATTATGTTACATAATTAATCTTTACTTGGTCATAGTTAATTTGCTATAGTACATAGTTAATTTACTATAGTATATAATTAATCTATAACAGATACACAGTTAATTTATTATGTTGCACAATTAATGTTTACTAGATCATAGTTAATTTACTATAGTACACAGTTAATTTATTATTGGTACATAATTAATTTATTATGTTACATAATTAATCTTTACTGGATTATAGTTAATTTGCTATGGTACACAGTTAATTTACTATAGTATATAGTTAATCTGTTATGATACACAGTAAATCTATATTTTTTTGGTATGATACATAGTTAGATTCCTCTAAAATATGATGCTTACATTGCTTTTTTTTTGTGCAGCCATGGTCTGTTGAGTATGCCAATAGTTTACTTGAAAAGCATGGACCACCATTTATTTATCCTCATCTGTTGCATTGGAACAACGCCCCATTCCCTCGCAAGGTGGAGGCAATAATCGAAGCTATTAAGAAATTAAAAAAGTTTGAGATATTAGCTTTTATATCTAATATAATATAAATTTCAGTTTAAGCATAACTAATCTTTTTAGAAATTTTTTCTATTTCATGATAGGTGATCCAGAAGATTGAGCCTAAGGAGGATGAGGTATGCCTCCTATCACAAAGGCCACAAGAGGCATTTTCAATAGAGGAGTAGGCACGTATAAAATCTATTTTTTTTAATTTTTTATATTTTATATTAGTTTTCTAATTTTTATATTATTTTTTATTTGGCACACACATGCAATGTGCCGGCACACAGTAAAGTTTATCTTGCACACACTTATAATGCATTCTTAGACATTTTCTATTATATCATTGTCTTCATGTCGCATACACTTATTTTCGTTTGATACATAGCTATTTGGCACATAGTTCATCTTATTCTCACTTATACCATCTCCAATATTTTTATGATTTTCAGGATCCATCGTCTAGCGGACCCAAACAAGATCTAATTAATGCTTTGGAGATGCGGATCGCAGCAGTTGAGAGATCCTTGATTAGTCATGACTTTCACTTAGGGAACCCTCAACCAAATTGAGGATACTGCATCGAAGGATGCATGGATTGATGCCTTCGATAGGAGACTTTCATGAATTGAGAAGATGCTCCAGGATAAGGGCTTAATGCTGGCAGTTGATATTGCAAGCATAACTGCAGATCCTTCTAAGGTGAGTACAATGATGTAGTTTTAATATTCATGTATGAAAATGATGCTATTCCTGACGTAATTAATCTTTTTTATTAGATAAGGATGGATCAATGTTTTATACGTAAAGAAACCCATCTGGCTGTAGTGGACACTACTATAGCTCATAGTAGTGAAGCGATGGAGGTAATTTTCAAAAAAAAGTACTTAAAGATATGTTTTTTTAAATATCAATACTCACTAAAATAATAATAAATAATATACATCTTTTTTAGGTTAGTTACGTGGCTGGAGTGGAGTGCGAGAAAGAAGGTGCTACCGCAAAACTGGTGTCCTCATTATGCAGGTGGGTAAAATTAGAAGGTCGGGAGAGAAAGTCCATGGAGAAGGAAAAGGCTACATCATACCTTCCTAAGACCTACAAACGTACAAGAAAGAAACAGCAGGAAGGGAACATAGCTGAAGGAAGCATGATCTTATCCACTAGTGAGAGTGATGCTGATTCGGATTAGTTTTCAATTTTGGAGCCTATCACTATCGTACTGATGGAGCTAAGTCAATCAGTTAAGGAACAAGGAGATCCTCTCCCACATAGCGAGGTTTAGGAATTTTTTGATGTATCAACTAACTGTGTTTGTATTATATGCTTGCATGACACATAATAAACATTCAGTACATTTACTTTAAATGTTTCTTATATTTTGTCACTTTTAGCATATTCGAGAGTCTACCATATTTATAGATCTTGAGTCATTAGTGCTGTCGGATAAGCCAAGATGATTGAAACACAGGCGCACATATCACGGGAAGGGGAGAGATATACTACCATCATTTCTTGAAGCATCTATTGATTTCTATCTTCATGGTGATCACTCCGAGTAAGTAATTCTAATATTTTTGCATGTATCCCATTATTCATAACTGGCTCTTTTGTTATCTCAAATAAATTATTTTGTTAAACCACATTCTATTATAATATTTGTACATATTTTATGTAGTGAGACTATCTGGGAGGATTCAGATACTTCTAAATCTTTTTGCACATGTTATGCATTGGATCAACTTCTTAATAATGGGCCAGTATGAAGTGATGTATGAAAATTAACTACTCATAATTTTTTTTGGACAAATATTTTATTTAATGATCTTAATAATTAGATTTGCATTAACTACAGCTTGTTAATGTATACTTCCATATAATGGAGCTATTCCACATAGAGGATAGGGAGCTTGTGGAGCATGCTGCTCTATTTTTGCGTTATGAGATACAGGTATGAAATTTAAGTATGTAATACTAGAAATATCAACAAAACTTATTCAATAATTTATTTTACATGATAACTAATGGATTCATTTGTATTATCCATCTTCTTTTTCTCATTTGTCAATATAGACTATTGTACTTCAATGTCTTTCTAGTGTCACTGAAGTGACTACTGAAGTCACCAATCATATCATAGATTCAGCACAACTAAGTATACAGAAATGGTTGGCTGATATCTGATTATCAGATATTCAGCATTGTAGATACTTGTTCATTCCCATGAACACTTCATGGCATTGGTACCTTTTATTTTTAGATTTAAAGGAGCAACGATTTGACTGCTACAACTCATTGTGGAATTTCAATATATCTGATGATGTAAATAAATATGTATGTAACATTGTATCCCAATTGTTTATTTTTTTTAATTTTTAATAGCATCTATAATTAATGCATTGTATTTCATGCCATATGTAGGCAACATTCATGCGGTTATGGTTGTATGAATGAGTAGGATTACACATCCTCGAATTCTAAGTTCGAGATGTTCGTGACTGTTTATAGCAAAAATATGATAGTGTTGATTATGGTGTACATATGATGATGTCTGTGGAGATACTTACAAGAGGTAGCTCATGACCATTGCACGATGTTTTTAAGGATGCCTCATTGTACAAGAGTTAGGTTGCAGCAAATATTCTGTTTCATGGGTACTGTGTATCATATAAAAAATTTTGGTTATGGTATGAAAAGAAGATGCCATTTTCTAGAGATTAGGACATATTACTTTTTGTAACCAATCTTGGTAATTAATTCCAATTATAAATTATGACGTTGTACTAATTATCAGTTATACTTAATATCATCCAAAATTTTTCAGCATAAAAATTGACCTTGTGAGCTTTTGTGGTTTAATATTATAGTACTTGATGACTGCCATCAAAAGCCAATAACATGACGATGTTTAATATTGTGAATTACAGATTATGCCATGATACTTCAAAAGCATGCTACAATACATCCAAAGTATGCTGGTTCAGTAACTGTTACACAATTAATTCAATACTACACATAGTTAAATGAATCATGTGTGCAGTATTTTTAAGACTGTATACAGTTAAATGATTCATGCACATAGTTAATCTAAGTATCATGGCATGCATTTGAAATATCGGAACATGTCGAGTATTTGAAGTACCACGGCATACTTTTGAAGTATCGCGGCATGCTAATTTAAGTATTGGGGCATGCCGAGCATTTGAAGTATTGCGGCATGCTTTTGAGATATCACGGCATGCTAATTTAAGTATCGGGGCATGCCGAGTATTTGAAGTATCATGGCACACTTTTGAAGTATCGCGGCATGCTTTTGAAGTATCGGGGCATGCCGAGCATTTGAAGTGTCGCGGCACGCTTTTGAAGTATCACGGCATGCTAATTTAAGTATTAGGACATGCCGAGCATTTGAAGTATTACGGCATAATTTTAAAGTATCGCAGCACGCTAATTTAAGTATCGGGATATGCCAAGCATTTAAAGTATTGCGGCTTGCTTTTGAAGTATCATGGCATACTAATTTAAGTATCGGGGCATGCCGAGCATTTGAAGTATCGTGGCATGCTTTTGAAGTATCACGGCATGCTTTTGATGTAGGATTTGGTGGTACTTCCAAGCCTTGGAAGGCCACAAAAGGAGCTAGGGTGTTGGCTCCAGGAGTCTAGGATGGGTATGTCATAGGACACACAGGAGTTGTCTAGGTGAAGGTGGCATGCAGTCCTACACGAACTCGAGGTTCAGATATAAGGATCTTAAGGAGGCTTAGTAGGTGCTCTAGAGATCTAGGATAGAAGATGAAGCCATAAATTAACTATGTGCAGTATTTAATTAACTATATGTAGTCTTAAATTAACTATGTACAGTCTTAAATTAACTGTGTGCAATCTTAAATTAACTGTATGCAGTATTCATTTAGCTGTGTATAGCCTTAAATTAATTGTATGTAGTATTAAATTAACTGTGTGCAGCCTTAAATTAATTATGTCCAGTAATAAATTAATAGTGTGCAATCTTTAATCAACTGTGTGTAGTGTTTAATTAACTATGTGCAGCCTTAAATTAACTATGTGTAGTATTCAATTAACTATGTATAGTCTTAAATTAATTATATGCAATCTTAAATTAATTATGTGCAATCTTAAATTAACCGTGCAACATTAAATTAACTATGTGCAGTATTCAATTAACTGTGTAGTCTTAAATTAACTATGTGCAATCTTAAATTAACTATGTGTAGTATTCATTTAACTGTGTGCAGCCTTAAATTAATTATGTATAGTGTTAGGGATAAATCCAGCTCCCATCGAAGTTCAATCTGAAGCTTAGCCTAATACAGCTGGTAATCATGGAAGAGCTTCAATCGAAAATTCTCTCCCTAGCAGTCGAATTCATTCAGTGGCCGAACTACCCAGTGGACAAATCTAGCCGAACTTCTCAGTGGTCGAGCCCCAGCCGAACCTCTTCAACCGACCAAACTTCTCAGTAGTCGAACTTCTATGAAAGTCGAACTTTTTTTGGACTCCTCCAGCAACCGAGCTTCTATGAAAGCTAAACTCCTTCCGGACTCCTCCAGCAGTCGGGCTTCTATGGAAGCCGAACTCTTTTTAGACTCCTCCAACAATCGAACTTCTATAGAAGCCGAACTTCTTTCAAACTCCTCCAGCAATCGAGCTTCTACGAAAGCCAAACTCCTTCCGAACTTCTCTAGCGGTTGGATTTCTATAAGAGCTGAACTCCTTTCGAATCGTTCCTTCAGACTGATTCCTACAGGCGATCCCACTACTGAATGGTTATAATTATCATAATAATTATGATTGTTATTTATCAAGATAATCATGATCGATATTTATCAAGACAATCATGATCGACATTTATCAGGATAGTTACGACAGTCATTAATCAAGATAATTACAACAGGCTCCGTCTATAAGAAGGGACCCCAGATACATTTTTTGAAAGCTTTTTTCTTTTCTTTTCCAAAACTCTATCGAATTCCTCTCTGAGCACCCCATTTCTATTGGCCAGAAGAACTAACTTGACCGTCGGAGGGTCCTACCAGAGCCACCACCACCACTGACTTTGGATGGAATTTTGTTTTGCAGGTCACCGACGGCGACCTCATCTTTCTCGACTCCAACTCGATCCGACGTCAACCAAATTCTGCACCAACAAAATTGGCACTAAAGGAAGGGCCCTTTATTTTTGAGGTTTTCTTAATCTTGAAGGAGTGCTCAGTAGCGATATAGAGTTCTTCCCAGAAAAAAATACCTTCCAAGAAAGCTTCGATCCAGCGATCAACGGTCTCTGCAGTCAGATCTCGTCCAAATACATCAGTTCCCGCTCCAACTTCGATAACTCAAGCTCCACCTACAGCCATAGTAGATTCGGAGTAGTTTAATCTACTGATGCAGCAGGTTCAGGGCCTCACCAAGATGGTACAGACTAAGCGGCAGCCCCCGATGGCAACTCCACCAAGAAACCCACCATCAGATTGTCGAGAATCGATCCTAAGGAAGAGCATTTGGGCTAGCATACCCATCGTCGTTAGGAAGGAGAAACAAAAAGTAGAGGATCCAAGTTCGGATCATAGTTCTCCTCTGGAGGAGATCTTTTCCATCTATAGTCGGAAGTCCTCCAAGGTCTGCGATCGAAATGACGTTCTCAATTACAAACTATGGAAGATGGACCGATGAATTGAGGAGCTCGACCATGTTATCCCAGCTCACCATGACGATGTCCGCATCGATCCTTCTTTCTCTCTCCAAATTATGTAAGAGCTCATTTCACCGAACTTCAAGCTCCCTTAACTTGAAAGCTACGATGGAATCTCTAATCCGGTTGATCATCTGAAGGCCTTCTGAACTATGATGCTGCTTTATGGCACACTAGACACCATATTATGCCAAGCTTTCCCATCTACCTTAAAGAGAGCAGCAAAAAATTGGTATTCAGTATTGCAGTCGAGTACAATCTTCTCTTTTGATCAGATGATTTATCAGTTCGTAGCTCACTTCGTCAGCAGCCGACGTCCGTGTCGAAGTTCGGATTCCCTGATGAATGTCAAGTAGAAGGAGAAAAAATCCATCCAAGCTTATGTCATCCGATTTAATGCTGCGGCATTAGAGGTCCGGGATCTGGATCAGTCTGTTGCAATGGCCACGCTCAAAGGCGACCTTCAAAAGAATGATTTGCTATTTTTCTTGAAAAAGAAGTACCCCAGGAACTTTGCCGATCTGCTAGCCCGAGCCGAGAGATATGCCCGTACGGAAGAAGCCTTCAAATTAAAGGATGAAGAAGTCGCAGGAGAGCGGTGGGCAGACGAGTCTAATAGACCCACCACCGATGGAGGGTCGAGTGAAGTTTGGCCGCACTCACGGACTCCCCTCGGACGCAAGCGAGTCCGAACTCCTCGAGCTCATCATCAAGGAAGCCCCGACAGAAGGACACAACTATGCCCCTCTTAACGCTCCTCGAACTCAAGTTCTAATAGAAATCAAGAGTCAACTACCGAGACCAGAGGAATTACGGTCTCTCCCGAACAAGATCAATCGAAGCAAATACCGTCTCTACCACCGTGACCACGATCACGATACTGAGAAATGCATTCAACTCCGAGATGAAATCGAGGAGCTCATCAGAAAGGGCCGGCTGGGTTAATTCCTCTGACGTCAGTCTAAAGCAGGAGAAGATCGACCAAGGGTGCTACCATAGCCAGGAACAATAAGAAGGTCGGCCGCCTTTCGGTGTCATCAATGTTCCCCTTGGGGGGCTCGGTACCTCGGTGAGCCATTATCTCTTAGCCTTAAAGCCAATAGAAGTTTGCTCCAAATTAAGAAGGTCGGCATGAAATAGAGAAGGTCGCCCAGCCCGAATCTTATCGTCTGAAGGAACTCGAAGGAACAACGCTCCTACGATCCTGAAACATAAAGAATTTAAGAGCGTGTTATCAGTAATTTTCCTTCAATTCAATAAAATTCTTCCTTTTCGATATTATTGTTTTTTTGGTGCAAAAGCTATGTGATGACAGAAAAGAAGTAATCAATAGTGACCGTGTTAGGAACAGGAGGAGAACCTCATCTTAACATGAGCAGGATGAAGTTCTTCAACCTCAACTAGAGATAGGATCTCTTTCGAGCATTCGAGTCAACCTTGGCTAGAGATAGGATCTCTTCCGAGTGTCCGAGCTTCAACCTCGGCTAGAGATAAGATCTCTCCCAAGCGACTGAGCCAACCTCGATCAGAGATAAAACATCTCTCGAGCGATCGAACCAACCTCGGCTGCAGGAGATAAGATCTCTTCCGAGCTTCAATCTCGACTAGAGATAAAATCTCTTTCGAATGATCGAGTCAATCTCGATTAGAGATAAGATCTCTCCCGACCATGTTAGGAATAGGAGGAGAACCTCGTCCTAACATAAGCAAGTCGAAGGCCTCGTTCATTTTAGATGAGATGGAGAGAGAGGCCTTGACAATGGCCCTTATGTGCCCCCACAGTCCGTTAGGAACAGGAGGAGAACCTCATCCTAATGTGAGCAAAGTTGAAGACCTCGTTCATTTTAGACAAGATGAGGAAAGAGGCCCTGACAACGGCCCTTATGTGCCCCCATAGTCCGTTAGGAACAGGAGGAGAACCTCGTCCTAATGCGAGTAAAGTCGAAGACCTCATTTATTTTAAATGAGATGGAGGAAGAGGTCCTGTCAACGGTCCTTATGTGTCCCCATAGTCCATTAGAAATAGGAAGAGAATCTCATCCTAATGTGAGCAAAGTTGAAGGCTTCGTTCATTTTAGATGAGATGGGGGAGAGACCCTGACAATGGTCCTTATGTGTCCCTACAGTCCATTAAGAATATGAGGAGAACCTCGTCCTAATGTGAGCAAAGTCGAAGACCTCGTCCATTTCGATCATTTTAGATGGGATGAGAGAAAAGGCCTCGAAGATGGCTCCATTGTGCTCGACAATAGTAGGAGATAAGATCTCCTCCGAGCTTTAACTACACTTTCAATCTCGACTGGAGACAAGGTGCATAGCCTTGAAGAGGACTTCGATAGTCGCCCTTTTTGTACTCTCTTCCTTTGAGTTTCAAACTCGAGAGTAGGGGGACTATTATTGGGAATAAATCTCGCTCCCATCAAAGTCCAGTCTGAAGCTTAGCCTAATGCAGCTGGTAATCACGAAAGAGCTTCAATCAAAAATTCTCTTCCTAGCAGCCAGATTCATTCAGTGGCCGAACTATCCAACGGACAAACCTAGCCAAACTTCTCAATGATCGAGTCCCAACCAAACCTCTTCAGTCGGTCGAACTTCTCAGCAATCAAACTTCTATGGAAGCCAAACTTTTTTTGGACTCCTCCAGCAATCGATCTTCTATAGAAGCCAAACTTCTTCCAAACTTCTCCAGCAGTCGAACTTCTACGGAAGTCGAACTCTTTCTAGACTCCTCCAGCAATCGATCTTCTACGAAAGTCAAACTTCTTCCAGACTCCTCCAGCAACCTAGCTTCTACGAAAGTCAAACTCCTTTCGGACTCCTCTAACGGTTGGATTCCTATAGAAGCCGAACTCCTTTCAAACCATTCCTTCAGACTAATTCCTACAAGCGATCCCACTACTGAATGGTTATAATTATCACGATAATTATGATTGTCATTTATCAAGACAATCATGATCGATATTTATCAAGATAATTATGATCGATATTTATCAGGATGGTTACGACAGTCATTAATCAAGGCAGTTACAACAGGCTCCATCTATAAGAAGGGACCCCCAGATATATTTTCTAGAAGCTTTTTTCTTTTTCTTCCTAACATTCTACCGAATTTCTCTCTGAGCACTTCATTTTTATTGGTCAAAAGAACTAACTTGACCATCGGAGGATTCTATCGGAGCCACCACCATCGACTCTGGATGAAATTTTATTTTGTAGGTCACCGACGGCGACCTCATCTTCCTCGACTCCGACTCGATCTGGCATCAACCAAATTTTGCACCAATATATAGTATTAAATTAACTATGTACAGTCTTTAATTAACTATGTGCAGTGTTTAATTAATTGTATGCAGTCTTAAGTTAACTATGTGCAGTATTCATTTAACTATGTGCAGCTTTAAATTAACTATGCAGCCTTAAATTAACTGTGTGCAGTATTCAATTAACTATGTGCAGCCTTAAATTAACTATGTGCAGTATTCAATTAATTGTGTGTAGCCTTAAATTAACTATGTGTGATCTTAAATTAATTATATGCAGTATTCATTTAACTGTGTGCTGCCTTAAATTAACTATGTGCAGTACTCATTTAACTATATACAATCCTAAATTAACTGTATGCAACCTTAAATTAACTGTGTAGTATTCATTTAACTATATGCAGTCTTAAATTAATTATGTGTAGTATTAATTTAATAGTGTGCAGGATTTATTTAACTGTGTGTAGCTTTTGAAGTATCGTGGCATGCTTTTAAAGTATCACGGCATACTTTTGGAATATCATAGCATGCTTTTAAAGTATCACCGCATGCTTTTAAAGTATCCTAACATGCTTTTGAAGTATCGCGGCATACTTTCGAAGTAACTTCCATATCATTATTTCAAGTATATAGAGTAGTTAATTTTTTTATCTTTCATATTATTACATGCTTTTGAAGTATCATAGCATAAAATGCTTTTAAAGTATCATGGCATACTTTTGAAGTATCGTGGTACGCTTTTGACTGGATGCAATCTTAAATTAACTATGTGCAGTATTAAATTAACTGTGTGCAGCATTAAATTAACTATATGCAGTATTCATTTAACTATGTGTGATCTTAATTTAACTGTATGCAGTCTTAAATTAGCTATGTGCAGTATTCATTTAATTATGTGCAGTCTTAAATTAACTGTGTAGTATTTATTTAACTGTATGCAGCCTTAAATTAACTGTATGTAGTCTTAAATTATTAACTATATGCAGTACTCATTTAACTATGTACAGCCTTAAATTAACTATGTACGGTATTCATTTAACTATGTGCAGTCTTAAATTAACTATGTGCAATCTTAAATTAACTATATGCAGTATTCATTTAACTATGTGCAGTCTTAAATTAACTGTGTGCAGTATTAATTTAATAGTGCGCATGATTTATTTAACTGTGTGCAGCTTTTGAAGTATCGTGGCACACTTTTAAAGTAACTTCCATATCATTATTTCAAGTATATAGAGCAGTTAATTTTCTTATCATGGAATATTACTTCAAGTATAACTTTCGTATCATGGCATACTTTTGAAGTATCATAGCATTGAATACTTTTGAAGTATCATGACATGCTTTTGAAGTATCGCGGCACGCTTTTGACGGTGTGCAGCCTTAAATTAACTACATCATCATATATTAGAGTGTGTCAGTACACCACACTAATACTAACAATGTGTTAAATTTTATTGTATTCAGAAAATAGTAATGTCCAAAATTTATAATTTTTAGCAAAGCATATAAGTTCAATGGAGAAGCAATTGAATAACCAAAAAAATATAGATGTTTTTAGGTTTTACAAGTTCGTAAAAAATTGCACTTACAAAATATTCAGACTGTCTACTTCTGATAAAACAACTCTAATCTGAAATATTACTCTATAGGATCATTACATGTCCTTCTGTTGTATCCTTCCTTTTCGCATCACCCATATTTTATATTTCTTGATGAATCTATCTGTGAAGCTCTTCTCTTTTTTTGAGATCTGTCAGGATGAGTCTTTATGATAGGAGGTAAAATATGAATATCATCTGAGATAGTCTAGCTCACCTCAATATCAGGAATTAGATAGATGAATTCTGTATATGTTGCTCTATACATTTTAGCTTGAAAATAATTATCGGTAAAGTGATATAATGATCTACCAGCCTTCTCAATACATGCACATGCATGCTTACATGGCATTCGAAAGATTTGCCAATCACCACAAAAGCATGTACATTCTTGTAGGTCAACCTTACATGAGTACTCGTATCCTTTACATCATAAATCATGATGCTTGATATAAAGACAGATAATCTATGACCCTCTTCTGCATTTCTTTGCAACATTTTTTCAAGATCAGGACAAAGATAGGTTTGGATGCTGTAACCCCGACTTCGTCTATCATGCATTCATTGCATAATTTGGATTCTTATATGATCAACCATTTAAGGAATGGGAAGATGTCAAGCCTCCAAGATCCAACTATTAAAACATTCGATAATATTAGATGTTATTATACCCCAACATGGACCTGGAAAGACTGAATTTGCCTAATGCTCCGGCTTCGCATGTGCTATAAAGTTTCTTGCACCTAGGACTTTTGCTATAAGTTTGTTTATTAATTTTTGAAAAATATTCAATCTTGGAGTATGTGCAGCAACATTTAATAAATCAACAAATCTCTTTCTTTGACTTGCAGGATAATGGACAAGCACCTGCATGTAAAATAATAAAACAAGAATATATACAATAGTTGTATGTTAAAATACTCAACTAATTTAAAAATATGATTGATAATTTAGAAAAGGATGCTGCATACCTGATTTTTAAAATTATCTTTAATATGACAGATACAGTAGAAGTGGTAGCTATCTATGAAGTACTTTGACACTACTTTTATAAGTTGCTGATGTCTATCTATCATAATCGTGAATGATTGTTCATGATAGTCGATACAAGACTCTAAGGCTCATTTCAAAATTCGATAAAACCAGTCCCAATTATCATCATTCTCTATATCAACAGTGGCATATGCTATAAGAAACATATTATCATTCGCATCTTTACCCGTAGCACCAAGTAAAACTCCTCCATCTTTATGCTTAATGAATGTTGCATCCATGAATATCAGAGGTCTACAATCTTTTATGAAACTATTAATTGATCCTTTAAATGAAATAAATAGATGTCTGAATTGATCATCGAGGGTTTCATACTCTACCATACTATCGAAGTTGGTCTCAATAATGGCATTGCAGTGCCATCGGATCTGTTAATAAGATACTGACCTCTGACCATAGAACTCCTTAGTAGCAACCTCTTTTCCATGCCAAGCTTGATGATATGGTAATTCTACACCGAATTCATGATGAATATCTTTTACAATATCAATTGGCCTATACAAAGATATATCCTAATTTTTTTTTATAGTATTTAAAATCCAATGTTTTGAAGTCTTAGGATGAGATCGAACTTTCAACCCTACTCGGCATGTATGTTCATTGTTCAATGTTTTAATTACAAATTTATCTTGATTCCTAAAGCGAGAAGTATGAAGACGCCATCCACATCCTTTATATGCACACTCAACGGTCACATGTTGACGATCATTCTTCATAAATATAAAATCTCTACAATTTATAATGTAAAAATTATGAATTATAAGATGAAGGGTTTCAACATTCTTGAATTCTTGACCTACACCCTTTATAGAGTTTTTTTAAACATCCAACATGTTCCTTGGATTGAGTCATCTTCAATGGTAGTTCTTGTTTTTCGACCACTCAAACAAAATTACTTGAGCTACCAAATGAGAAAAAATGAGATGAATTGCTCTTCTTAAATTTTTTTGAACAATCTACATGTTTACCAATTTCTGATTGGTCACTATCCCTGAAATGTAAAAGAATCATTTTTTTTTAAAATATTAGTAAATATTGATTATCATATTAGATTAAGTCTAATTAGAACTACTAAAATTAACTGTAAATATATATTATATTACCTTATATTGATAATCATATTATGCGATTAAGCCAATCACTACTACAAAAAATGGCTATGACAGCGGTTTGTAACCGCTGTCGTAGTCCAAAAAATCACTGTCATAGGCTATGACAGTGATTTTTTAATCGCTGCTACTGCGGTTGTCGCCATAGCTCTATAGCAGTGGTTATTGCAGTAGTTGTTTAAACCACTACCATAGATGGCCTATTATAGCGGTTTATAAACTGCTGCAATATATCAACTTATAGCAGCGGTTATGTAATCACTGCTATAGGTTATCTATAGTAGCAGTTACATAACCACTGTCATAGATAATCTATAGCAGCAATTTTTTAACTGTTGCCATAGATCTTGTTGGTGCGAAATCTGATTGACGTCGGATCAAGCTGGAGTTAAGAAAGAAGAGGTCACCGTCGGTGATCTGCAAAATAAAGTTCCACCCGGAGTCGATGGTGGTGGCTCTGGCAGGATCTTTCGATGATCAAGTCAGCTCTTCTGACCAACAGAAATGGAGTGCTTATGAAAGAATTCAACAAAATTTCGAAAAGGAGAAGAGAGCTTAGAGAAAACGTATCTGGAGGGTTTCTTTTATAGATGGAGTTTGGAGTAGACTGATAGTGATAGTCGTAGCCATCCAGTAGCTGACCACTCAGAATCATATGGGGATTGTTATGGAGAGGGGTGCCGTTTGTAGCAGACTGATAGTGACAGTCATAGCCATCTAGTAGCAGGTCGCTCGGGGTCGCATGAAATTTATTATGAAGAGGAATGCCACCTATAGCAGACTGATAGTGACAGTCACAGTCATCTAGTACTAAGCCGCTCGGGGCCATGTGGGATTTATTATGGAGAGAGATGTTCGTTATTGTAATGTGCCCATTTGTCAAGATTTAATAGTCAGAGTTTGGAGGAAGCAGACATCGATTGGTGAAGAGCTTTGACATACATCAATTTCAGAGAAGTTCGAACTCCTAAAGAAAACATGGCTAGAGGAGATCATCCAGAAGGAATGCTAGTTGAAATCTGAAAGTAATTCATTAGAGGAATCCAGATGGAGTTCGATTGATAAAGAAGTCCAGAAGGAGTCCAACTAAAGGAGAAGTTTGAAAAAAGTCCAACTGATGGAGAAGTTTGGTTGAAGAAGAAGTCTGGGAGAAGTTCAGTTGAAGAAAAAGTTTGGAAGAAGTTCAACCATTGGAGAAGTCTAGAAGGGGTTCGAAAGGAGTTCGACCGCTGGAGAAGTCTGGGAGGAGTTTGGCTACCGAAAGAGTTTAGCTGCTGAAGAAGTTTGGAGGGGTTTGGTCGATGGAGGAAGAATTTTTGATCGAAGCTCTTTCGTGATTATCAATTATATTAGGCTAAGCATTAGACTGGACTTCGAGGGGAGCGAAGTTTATCTCCAACACTAGTCTCCCTACTTTCGAGTTCAAAATTCAAAGGAAGAAAGTACAAAAAAGATGACTACCAAAGTTCTTTTTTGGGCTCTACATCCGTTGAGGTTGAAGCTCGGAGGAGATCTTATCTTCGGTTAAAGTTGAAGCTCGGAAGAAATCTTATCTCCCATGGAGGTTTAGAGAGATCTTATCATCTTTTGAAGTTGAAGCTCGGGGAAGATCTTATCTCCAGCCGAGATTGAAGAAAAAGATCTTATCTTCAGTTGAGGTTGAAGGAGATCTTATCTCCTGGTGAGGTTGAGGCTCATGAGAGATCTTATCTCCAGCCAAGGTTGAAGAAGATCTTATCTCCTATTGAGGTTGAAGCTCGAGGAAGATCTTAACTCTAGCCGAGGTTAAAGAGATCTTATCTCCTGGCGAGGTTGAGGCTCGGAGGAGATCTTATCTCCAATCGAGGTTGAAGAAGATCTTATCTCTTATTGAGGTTGAAGGATCTTATCTTCTTTTGAAGTTGAAGCTCGGGGAGATCTTATCTCCAACCGAGGTTGAAGAAGATCCTATCTTCTTTTGAAGTTGAAGCTCAAAAGAGATCTTATCTTTAGCCGAGGTTGAAGTAGATCCTATCTTTCTATTGAAGTTGAAGCTCGGAGGAGATCTTATCTCCGATCGAGGTTAAAGTAGATCCTATTTTCTATTGAAATTGAAGCTCGGAAGAGATCTTTATCTCCGATCGAGGTTGAAGGAGATCCTATTCTTTTTTTGAAGTTGAAGCTCGGAGGAGATCTTATCTTTAGTCAAGGTTGAAGGAGATCCTATCTTTTATTGAAGTGAAGCTCAGGGCAGATCTTATCTCTAATCGAGGTTGAAGTAGATTCTATTTTTTATTGAAGTTGAAGCTCGGAGGAGATCTTATCTCCAATCGAGATTGAAGTAGATCCCTATCTTCTTTTGAAGTTGATGCTCGAGAGAGATCTTATCTTCAATCGAGATTGAAGAAGATCTCATCTCCTATTGAAATTGAGGCTCGGAGGAGATCTTATCTCCAGTCGAAGTTGAAGGCGATCTTATCTCCTGATGAGGTTGAGGCTCGGAGGAGATCTTATCTCTAGCCGAGATTGAAGAAGATCTTATTTTCTATTGAAGTTGAAGCTCGGAAGAGATCTTATCTTTAGCCGAGGTTGAAAGAGATCCTATCTTCTATTGAGGTTGAGGTTCGGAAGAGATCTTATCTCCAACCGAGGTTGAAGGAGGAGATATTATCTTCAACCGAGGTTGAAGCTCGGATGAGATCTTATCTCTAGTCGAGGTTGTAGGAGATCTTATCTTCTAGCGAGGTTGAGGTTCGGAAGAGATCTTATCTCCTACCGAGGTTAAAGAAGATCTTATCTTTTGTTGAGGTTGCGGCTCGTCGAGATCTTATCTCTAACCGAGGTTGAAGGAGATCTTATTCCTATGAGGTTGAGGCTCGAAGGAAGATCTTATCTCCAACCGAGGTTGAAGGAGTTCTTATCTTCTATTGAGGTTGAGAAGATCTTATCTTCTTTTGAAGTTGAAGCTCGGGAGAGAACTTATCTCCAACCGAGGTTGAGGAAGATCCTATCTTCTTTTGAAATTGAAGCTCGGAGGAGATCTTATCTCTCGTAGAAGTTAAAGTAGATTCTATCTCCTGTTGAAGTTGAAGCTCGAAAGAGATCTTATCTCTGATCGAGGTTGAAGGAGATCCTATCTTCTTTTGAAGTTGAAGCTCGAAAAAAATCTTATCTCCAACCGAGGTTGAAGAAGATCCTATCTCCTATTGAAGTTGAAGCTCGGAGGAGATCTTATCTCCGACCGAGGTTGAAGTAGATCCTATCTTTTGTTGAAGTTGAAGCTTGGAGGAGATCTTATCTCCGATCGAGATTAAAGGAGATCCTATCTTCTTTTGAAGTTGAAGCTCGGAGGAGATCTTATCTTCAGTCGAGATTGAAGGAGGTCCTATCTTCTGCTAAAGTTGAAGCTCGCGGAAGATCTTATCTCCAGTTCGAGGTTGAAGAAGATCTTATCTCCTATTGAGATTGAAGCTCGAAGAAGATCTTATCTTCAGTCGAGTTGGGGCCTTTCTTCTCACCTCATCTAAAATGAACGAGGCCTTCAATTTTGGTTACTTTAGAATGAGGTTCTTCTCCTATTCCTAACAGGCTATAGGGGGCACATAAGGGCCATTGTCGGGGCCTCTCTTCTCACCTCGTCTAAAATGAATGAGGCCTTCAACTTTGCTTACGTTAGAATGAGGTTCCCCTCCTATTCCTAATAGACTATAGGGGCACATAAGGGCCATTGTCGGGATCTCTCTTCTCACCTCGTCTAAAATAAATGAGGCCTTTGACTTTACTCACATTGGAACGAGGTTCTCCTCCTGTTTCTAATGGACTGTAGGGATACATTAGGGCCATTGTCCGAGCCTCTTCTCTCATCTCGTCTAAAATGAATGAGGCCTTTGAGTTTGTCCACGTTAGGATGAGGTTCTCCTCTTATTCCTAATGGATTGTAGGGGCACATTAGGACCATTATATGGTTCTCTCCTCTCCTCCTATCTTAAATAACCAGAGATCTTCGACTTACTCATGTTAGAATGAGGTTCTCCTCCTATTCCTAACATGGCACTAGGGGCATAGATGGACCGTTGAATGGGCCTCTTCCCTTGTCCTATCTTAAATAATCGAAGGTCTTCAACTTACTCATGTTAGGATAAGGTTCTTCTCCTATTTCTAACATAGCAATAGGGGCACAGATGGATCGTTTGAATGGGCCTCTTTTCTCCTCCTATCTTAAATAATCAGAGGTCTTTGACTTGCTAATGTTAGAATGAGGTTCTCCTCCAATTCCTAACATGGCATTAGAAGCACAGATGGACCGTTGAATGGGCCTTTCTTCTCCTCCTGTCTTAAATAATTGGAGGTCTTCGACTTGCTCATGTTAGGATGAGGTTCTCCTCCTATTCCTAACATGGCAATAGGGGCATAGATGGACCATTGAATGGGCCTCTCTCCTCCTTCTATCTTAAATAATTAGAGGTTTTTAACTTGCTCATGTTTGGATGAGGTTCTCCTTCTGTTTCTAACATAGCACTAGGGATACAGATGGGCGATTGAATGGACCTCTCTCCTTCTTCCATCTTAAATAATCGGAGGTCTTTGACTTGCTCATGTTAGGATGAGGTTCTCCTCCTGTTCCTAACATAGCACTAGGAGCACAGATGGATCGTTGAATGGATCTCTCTCCTCCTCCTATCTTAAATAACCAGAGGTCTTCGACTTGCTCATATTAGAATGAGATTCTCCTTCTATTTCTAATATGGCCACTTTCGATTATTTCTTTCCTATCATCACATAGTTTTTGCACCAAGAAATAATAATGTTAAAATGAAGGAGTTTTATTGGAGAAAAATTATTGATAGTACATTCTCAAATTTTTTGAATTCCAAGATCATGGGAGTGTTGCTCCTCCGAGCTCCTTCAGATGATAAGTTTTGGATCAGACGACCTCCTCTATTTCATACGAGCCTTCTCAATTTGGGGCAAGCTTTCTCTGACTCTGAGGCTGAGAGATGGCAGCTTGCTGAAGCACTAAGTCCTTCATCCTGAACATTTTATCTCTGACTCTGGAGTTATAGTATCGGGCCACCCTTCGTCTGTAGGCCGCCATCCAAACCCGGGCTTCCTCTCTTTTTTCTTTTAGTAGGTCGAGATTGACTCTGAGGTCCTATAAGTTACGCTGCTCATCGAAGACCATGACCCATGCTGATGGGAGCTTAAGCTCGATTGGGATGACTATCTCCATTTCAAAGACTAAGGCGAATGGTATTTCCTCAATCGATAGTCTTTAAGTAGTTCAGTACATCTAGAGAACGTGGTAGAGTTCGTCCGCCCATGCCCCCTTGCTCTATCGAGTCTTATCTTGATGTCTTGTAGTAGGATCCGGTTGGTCACTTCAGCTTTCCTATTTGCCTATGGATGAGCTACCGATGTGAAGTGATGGAAGATGTTTAGATCTTCATAGAACTCAGTGAACTTCATCCCAACGAACTATCGCCTGTTATCTATTATGAGAGTTCAAGGTAGACCAAACCGGCAGACGATTGACTTTCAGACGAAGTCCTATACCTTGACCTCGATAATTTTTGCTCGTAATTCGGCTTCGACCCATTTGGTGAAGTAGTCGAATGCGACTAGGAGGAACTTCCGTTGTCCGAATGTCGTTAGAAAAGGGCCAAGTATATCCATTCCCCTCTGTGCAAATGGCCAAGATGCGCTTAGTAGAGTAAGTTCAAAGACTGGCTGTCTTTGTATATTTGCATTTCTCTAACAACGGTCATATTTTTTGACATACTTCATAGAATCATGGTACAAGGTCGACCAATAGTATCCTTGCCGAAGTAATTTTTGTGACAAGGATCTGGCTCCTACATGACTTCCATAAATTTTCTCATGCACTTTCTATAATGCGAAGTTGGCCTCTGAAGGTCAGAGATATCTCAGCTGCAGTAGTGAATAGGACTTTTTATACAACTTACCCTCATACAAAATATACGAAAATGCTTAATTTCTGAGTTTTCGAGCTTCTTTCGGATCACGAGAAAGAACTTCCTCTTTGAGATAGGCAACTAACGGGTCAATCCAACTCAGCTCGAGCTCCGTCTGCATAACGAGCTGTGATTTCTCTGAGCTTGGATATTTTAGAGTTTCAAAAGATACTTATTTGGACAGTCTGGCTGGGGCTGAAGTGACCAATTTAGAGAGAAGATCGGTTCTTATATTTTTGACCCTCAAAATCTATCGAATGCCAAAACTGTCGAAGGTCGAAGTCAAATCTTTTACTTTCTCGAGGTATTTTATCATACTTTTCTTCCGTGCTTCATACTTGCCACTAACTTGGTCGACCACTAATTAAAAATCACTATAGACTTGAAGCGGATCTACTTTTAACTCTCTTGCTATTTTTAACCTGATGATCAGCGCTTCATATTCAGCTCCATTATTAGTTGCAGAAAATTTAAAGCATAGCGCATACACGGCAACGACTTCCTCGAAATTGACTAAGACTAACTCCGCACCTGCTTCAGCAGAGTTAGATGAACCATCCATGTACAGGATCCAAAAACCTTCAAAAATATCGACACTTTCTTTGGAGAGGCTCGGTTGCAACCATGAAATGTCGATCTCATTCTGTTCAAGCTCGACTTCTTCTGGAATGGTGCATTCAACTATGAAGTCGGCCAGTGCCTGAGCCTTGATTGCTGGTCGAGGTCGATAGTTGATGTCAAACTCTATTAATTCAATGGTCTATTTTGCAATTCTTCTAAAAGCATCTATTTGATGAAGAATTGCTCTGATCAACTGGTCTTGGCATCTCTTAGGATCCGACTCATGTAGTAGACTGATCGCTGTACTTTTGCCTCTTCTTTGATCAGGACTGTTGCTAGCACCGTAGAAAAGACCACGAGGTAGAAAAATAGCTCCTCTCTAGATTCAGATTTGTCTAGTAGGGGGGCGAGTCGAGGTAGTTCTTGAGCTCGTCGAACGCCTTTTGGTATTTCTAAGTCTAGTAAAAATCTTTCAATTTTTTGAGGATTTGGAAGAAGGGCATGCAGCATTTGGCTGACCTCGAGACAAAATGACTCAAAAATGCCACCTTTTCGTTCAGGCACCGAACTTTCTTGATGGACTTCGGAGTGGTCATCTCCTGGATAGCTTGAATTTTCTTCGAATTGGCCTCAATCCCTCATCTCAAGATCATGAATCTCAAAAAATTTTCTGAGGCTACCCCAAAGGTGCACTTGGTTGGATTCAGCTTCATCTTGTATTTTCTAAGCGCATCGAAAGCCTCTTCAAGATCGGCGATATGATTGACAATCTCTCGATTTTTGACTAGCATGTCACCGACGTAAACCTCCATATTGCGGTCGATCTATTTCTTAAAGATTTTATTGATCAAGCGCTAGTAAGTCGCGTCTGCATTTTTAAGCCCGAAGGATATGATCCTATAACAGTAAAGACCATGATTAGTAATAAAAGCAGTCTTCTCCTCATCCTCTGGTGTCATCCAAATTTGGTTGTAGCCAGAGAAGGCGTCCATGAAGGTGAGGAGCTCATAGCCTGAAGTCACATCCACCAGTTGATTGATTCTGGGCAAAGGGTAGCTATCTTTTGGGCAGGCCTTGTTAAGCTTCTTAAAGTCGATGCATATCCTCCACTTACCATTGGCTTTCTTAATCAGGACCACGTTAGAGATCCAAGTCGGGTAGCTGACTTCTTGGATAAATCCAGCATTGAGAAGCTTGTCGACTTCTTCTGCTATTACCTTCTGTGTTTTTGGTGCATGACCTCGAACTCTTTCTTTCACTGGTCGATGCTTGGGGTCAATAGCCAGTCGATGTTCCATAACTTCGGCATCAATCCTAGGCATATCCGTCGAAACCCAGGCGAAGACGTCGGCATTCCTCCGTAAGAAGGCGATGAGCTGCTTTTGAACTTCATCTTCTAGATTGGAGCCAATTTGCACCGTATGCTCCGCATTTCCATCATTCAGGGGGATGGTCACAAGATCTTTTATGGGCTCACTCCATTCTTCAACAAGATCCTCGTGGACATCTAGCCCATCAACAGGATAAGGGTCGGACCATTCTTTCTTTTGCAGAGCAATTGAGTAGTAGTGCCTTGCCAAAGCTTGATCTCTCTTGACCTCTCCAATCCCATAACTTATCAAAAATTTTATTTTCAAATAATAAGTTGACACCACCGCCCGAAGCGCATTTAGACCAGATCGATCGAGAATTGTATTGTAAGCAGAGGACGCCTTTACTACCAAAAAATCCACCTATGCTCTGAATTGTCTTGGATATTGTCCTGCAATCACGGCTAGAGTTATTACACCTTCAAATGGCACTGCAGCACCAGCGAAGCCTACTAGGAGGAAAGTTTATTGGTTCAAGCTGACTATCAGATATTGACATTTTAGAGAAAGCATCATAAGATAAGACGTCAACCAAACTTTCATTATCAACTAGGACATGACGTACATCATAGTCTGCTATATTTAAAGAGATTACAACTATGTCATTATGCGGAAACTGTACCCCCCATGCATCTACCTTAGTGAAGATTATGGGTTCTTCAGTCCTTTGTCTCTTCACTGATCCCTTAGATCCATTGGCCTCTTCTCGTCGAAATACCTTAGAGATAGTGTTGATGATGCCAAGAGATGGCCAATCTCCTTGTTGTTCCTTCCTTCTTGGTGGTTCTGACTATGACAGTGCCCTCAGTTGATCTTCTCTTGCTTCAGATCGATGTCTAAGGAATCGACCTAGCCGACCTCTCCTGATGAGCTTCTTGATTTCATCTTGGAGCTGAATGCATTCTTCAGTATCGTGGCCATGGTCATAATGGTAGAGGCAGTATTTACTAGAATTACGCTTGTCAGGATGAGTGCGCATCCTTTTAGGTCTCGATAGTTGCTTCTTGATCTCCATCAATACTTATATTTTTGGGGCATTAAGGGGGGCATAGTTGTGAAACATTCTATGGGAGAACTTCATCATGCCCTTCTATCCGGACTTCTTTGATGACGAGCTCGAGGAGAGTTCAGGCTCGCTTGCGCTCGAAGGAAGTCCGTGAGCGTGGTCGAACTTTATTCAATCCTCCATCAACTGTGGGTTTATTAGACTCGCCCATCTATCGCTCTCCTACGACTTTCTTATCTTTCAATTTAAAGGCTTCTTTCGCTCGGACATATCCCTTAGCCTAAGCTAACAGATCGGCAAAGTTTCTGAAATACTTCTTCTGCAGGGAGAATAGCAAATCGTTCTTCTAAAGACCATCCTTGAGTGCGGTAATTGCAACAGACTGGTCTAGGTTTCGAACCTTCAATGCAGCAGCATTAAACCAGATGACATAAGCTCAGATAGATTTTTCCTCCTTTTGCTTGATATTCATCAAGAAATTCAAACCTCGGTGTGGACGTCGGTTGCTGACGAAGTAAGCCACAAACTGATGGCTCATCTGGTTAAAGAAGAAGATCATACCTGATCTTAATATCGAGTATTAGTTTCTTATTTCTTCCTTCAAGGTAGATAAAAAAGCTCAGCATAAGATGGCGTCTGATCGCTATGGAGCAGCATCATGACCCGGAAGGCCTTCAGGTGAATGATCGAATCAGAGATTCCATCGTAGCTTCTAAGTTGAGGAAGCTTGAAGTTCGACAGAATGGACTCTTGCATAATTTGAGAAGAGAAAGGAGGATCGGTGTGAACATCGTCATAGTGAGTCGGAGCAACGTGATAAAGTTCCTCAATCCGTCGATCCATCTTCCGTAGTTTTTAATCGAGGACGTCATCTCGATCGTAGATCTTGAAAGGCTTTCAACTGTAGATGGCGAAGATCTTCTTCGAAGAAGAATCATGATCCAAGCAAGGATCCTCTACTCTCTATTTTTTTTTTCTAGGGGTGACGGGTATGCTAGCCCAAGTGCTCCGCCTTGGGATCGATTTCTGACATCCCGATGGTAGATTTCTTGGTGGAACCACCACCGAAGGCTGCTGCATGGTCTACATTATTTCGGTGAGGTTCTGAATCTGCTGCATCAGTAGGTTAAATTGCTCTAGATTTACCATGGCCGCTAGTGGAGGAGGAGGTTGAAGCACCGATGATGGAGTAGGAATGAATGGATCTGGCTCAGATCTAACAGTAGAAGCGGTAGATCTTCGGATAGTCATCTTCTTTGAAGACATTTCTTGAGATTGAGGGAGAAGATAGAGATGAACCTTGAAGAAAAAGATCCATAGGATCGACTGAGCACTCTTTTAAGAATAAGGGTACCTCAAGGACAGAGGGCCCTTCCTTTAGTGCCAATCTTATTGGTACTAAATCTAGTTGATGCCGAATCAAGCTTGAGTTGAGGAAGAAGAGATCGTCGTTGGTGACCTGCAAAATAAAGTCCCATCTGGAGTTGGTGGTGGCGGCTTCAGTGGGACCCTCCGATGATCAATTCAACTCTTCTAGCTAATAGGAATGAAGTGCTCAGAAAAGAATTCAGCAGAGTTTTGAAAAAAAGAAGAGAGCTTAAAAAAACATATTTGGAGAATCCCTTTTATAGACGAAGTTCAAAGCAAACTGATAGTGACAGTCGTAGCCATCCGATAGCTGGCTGTCTGGGATTGCATGAGATTTATTACGAAGAGGGGCACCACCTGTAGCAGACTGATAGTGACAGCCATAGCCGTCGGTAGCGGATCGCTCAAAACTATGTGAGATTTATTATGGAGAGGGGTGCTGTCTGTAGTAGACTGATAGTGATAGTCATAATCGTTCGGTACTGAGCCGCTCGGGGTCACGTGAGGTTTGTTATGGAAAGAGGTGTTCATTGTCGTGATGTGCCCATTCATCGAGATTTAATAGTCGAAGTTCGGAGGAAGCAGGCATCGGTTGGTGAAGAGTTTTGACATACATTAATTTCAGAGAAGTTCGGACTCCTAAAGGAAACATGGCTAGAAGTGATTATCCGAGAAAAGTGCTAGTTGAAATCTGAAAGTAATCCACTGGAGGAATCCGAATGGAGTTCGACTGATGGAGAAGTCTAGAAGGAATTCGACTGAAGGAGAAGTTCGAAAGGAGTCCGACTGATGGAGAAGTTCAGCTGAAGGAGAAGTTCAGTTGAAGGAGAAGTTTGGAAGGAGTTCGATCGCTGGAGGAGTCCGGAAGGGGTTCGACCGCTGGAGGAGTTCGAAAAAAGTTTGGCCATTGGAGGAGTTTGACTATTGAAGGAGTCTAAAGGGGTTTGATCGATAAAGGAAGAATTCTCGATCGAAGCTCTTCCGTGATTATCAGTTATATTAGGCTAAGCATCAGACTGAACTTTAGTAGGAGCGGGATTTATCTCCAACAAATCTAATGCAGCAATTGGCACCGTTAGCACCACGGACCTATGGCAGCGATTGGCACAGATATGGTAGTGGTTATAAAATCGCTGTCGTAGATCTTTTTATAATTAAAAAATTAAAATTTTTATTTTTTATATATTTTACCTGATAAATATAGATATATAACACAAAAAAATATAATAAAACTCAAAAATTATTCTAAAATGCTAAAATTTTATTATCAAATAAAATTTATTATAATATTTTTTAAAAAAAATAAAATACATCAAAAATTTTCTAAATCTACATCATTGAAGCCGAAGCTAGAGCTAGAGCTGGTGCTGGAGCCAGAACCAGAGCTGGAGCTGGAGCTGGAATGCGGGCCAACATATCCTCAAAGCCTGTGACTTCAAAACACGCACTGAAGTGGATGGAGTATGCTCCGACTACTCTTTGGATGCTGAACTGTGTGTAACCCGTCGAGGGGCATGAAAATACTGTCCAAAATTTCATTCGAAATTCTTAGTATACCATTTGATTACTATAATTACCATAGAATTATCTATAATTTTTAAACTATCCATATTGGACAATCAATTAATCATTGTATATAATTCTCTAATCCGTATAATTACATATAATTGTATGGATGTCGAAGATTATGTACACTAATCAATTGACGGGTCTATCATTATGCAGTGCAATAAATAAAAGCAACAAGATATAAACATCTAGAAAATGTTATGCAATAAATTCTACAACATGAATTACATGCATAAATAATTAAGGATGAGCAACAGTCATAGATCCAATCTCTTGCGCAAATCTTAGTGTTAATCCAAAAATCTGAAAGAAGAACAAAGTAGATGATGGTGGCATCTTAGGGCTTAAAGTTGGAACCTTAGAGAGACATCAAATTTTATTCGCTCAGAAGCCGAGCCGACTCCGTGCCTGAGACAGTCGGCTCCATGCCTGAGACATCCGGCTCGAATCCTCCCTCAGTCGGCTCGATCACGGTCCGAGCTAGCTCGGCTGCATATCCAAGCTGGCTCGATTGTGTGCCATCCCTTCGATCACTCCCTCTCTCGATCTCTCTCGTCAACGACAGCGGCGAGGCCGAACCCTTTCCTTCCAGCTTTTCTATCTCTCGATCTTCCTCATCGATGAGGTCGGACTCCATCCCTCCCTCTCTCACTCTCTCGATCTTCCTTACCGACAAGGCTGGACCCCATCCTTTCCAATGATGCCGGCAAGGCCGGACCCCCTTCCTTCCTCTCTCTCTCTCTCGATATCCCACTCTGCCTCTCCGATCTTCCTCGTCGGTGAGACCAGACCCCCTCCCTCGCAATGATGGTGGCGAGGTCGGATCCCTCTCTTCCTCTCTCAAGTACAAACCCATTGGGTATTCGGATTCGGATCCGATATCAGTAATTAAAATTGGATCCAGATCTGAATATTCATATTTCAATTCGAATCCAATCCATTGACAGATCTAGTCCACAATCATCGATGAAAGGAATATGCCCTCAAGCCAATTTATTTTTGGGATGTTCTTTGTCTTCCAGACTCATGTAATGATATTTTTAATAAATAAAGGCATTTATTTCATCATATGCAGTGTCTTATTATTTATTTAAGATTATAACAAACTTTATAAATTAGGGCTATGGTTTTAAGATTATGATGAGATCATACTAGTGAGACCTAAAATCTTAAAACCCTAATTTAAATATTCCTAATCGATGGGATATTGAGTTAGGGATCAATATTTTTCGGTAAGACTGGCACATTCTTTGTATGCTCGATTAAGAGGATGATTGATCTCACAATAACTTGTGTATGATACTAATACAAGAATGTGGGTGCTCATTAGAGAATGAGTTCACTGAATTGATCCAAATTGAGAATATCTAATGGAGTCTTATCTACATGTCAATAGATGGTTCTCATAGTGGAAATTTGTGCATGTAATCCTTTGACCTGAAACTACCATAGAATCTTATATATATAAATCCATATTTTGGTTCATACTCATTCATGACTTAGTTATGTACGGGATGATCTAGATATGGTAGATTATATATATGAAGATTGTGAGTAGGTTAACAAGGAATCGATCTCTCCTGGTAAGAGGAAATAGCATCCTACCTGCTTCAAACAAATAATGATTCAGGAAGACTTTGATCAAAGCATGATGAAAATTAGAAATGGTTTCTAATGTTTCATTAAATGAATCATTATCATAAGATTGAAAGAGAAATGAATATGATATTGGGATTGACATATTTTCATACCCAGAGTCATATTCAGGATGCAGGAAGATCGAAGGATCTAGTTGCATGGTAATTTTCACTGAAGGATATTTTTGGTATTTCCATCAAAATTTCACATCTTCTGGATAGTCATGATACGTTGCTAGATGTCAATCATGTCTTGTGGGTTTGATCAAATTAAAATTTTAATTTGATCATTAAATTAGAAAGTGTTCTAAATTAAGTCAAATTGGGTTGGCTAGTTTTGACCTAAATCGGTTTGGTTGAGTTCTAACCAGATTAGGTCAAATCACACCCTGACTCACTGCTGGTTAGATGTGGAACCCAATGGGTCACACACAAAGAGAATTGATTAAGGGTCTAATTAGATTAGACCATGTTTGCAAGATGAATATGCTAGCACATATAGCAAACCCTAGCACCTGGATTCGAATTGGATTCGAATCGGCTTCCGATTTGGGCTAATTAAGATCCGATTTGAGCCAAATAAGGATTTGGTCTTGAGTTGGATTAACCTAGATTGATTGGGCTTCAGATTGGGTGCCACATACCTACATCCCACATGCCAGAGAGTCTCTCTCTTGCACATGGGAAGTCTTTCATGCGCAAAGGACTCTTTGGCGCATGGAATAAGATGGCGCCTACCTTCTTTGACTTTTTCCATATGTTATGTCACATAAATATTTTTTAATTAGCATGGACATCTGATATGGGGTGCAGAAGAGTCCTTCTATAGATGAAATACTTCTTTTTCCTTTTAAATTTTTCGCCCAGGATGTTTTGTCGCCCAAGCCCCCTTGCCGCCCAAGACTCCATGCCGCCTACTCCTCCTTGACGTCTCTTGGACTAAGTCAAAGTCTCTTGGGACTTTGACTATTCAAAGTTTATCTCCATGCCTTCTTGCTGAATGGGCATCCCTTTTTAGAGCCATTGGATGGCCTTTTGTTTCATGATCTAATGGATGAAAAGGGTGGCGCCAAAGATGAAGCATTGCGACTCTTCGTAAAAACTTACGTAGAATTAATCCAAGAGTCCTTCTGCTTTAAGGCACCTCTTGGACTAAGTCTATATCTCATTTTTACTGATGAGGCATGAGATTGGCTGATGGGGCATGAGAATTTGATGAGGAAAGGGCATGAGATTTTTTGTTGGCACCCCTACGTACATTATAAATAGGGGTGCACACCAAGAGTCCGGGTGAGTGAACATTATCTTTTCTTTCTTACAAGAGTTTTTTTTTGTCCAATTTTCTTTTCTTTCTTTCTCTTGTCTAGACCTTGTCATTATAAGGATAAGAAGTCATCTTAAGACTAAGAGATTAGGAAGGAAAATTAAGAAGACAAAAGAAAAAGAAAGATAGATAAGGAAAGGCAAGGAAGGTGACATAAAGGCTTAAGAAGGTCTTGCCCATTTAATTAAAGTTCTTATTATAAGAATTTTAATTATATAAATCAGAGGTGCTGGTGTCTTGGTCAAGTCTCTGTGTGGATCAACATTGGAGGGTGAACACGTGGGCACCTGGTGGAAACCCTGACGGACTGCTACCGACGATCAGGGTCAATTTAGGGTTTAGCGATAAGAGGTATGTTCTAATACTTTCTTTTATATTACAAATGCATGTTATATGATTTAATTGCTAATAAGGTGGTCCTAGGGTTTGGGTTTGGTTTATTTGATTTCATGTTTTTGCTTTGAAATCCATGCTTCCGCCCTGTACACCAAATCCATCAGTGGTATCAGAGCAAGCCTTATTAGGTTAAATCATATAATGCTTTGCTTATAGTATAATGGCATAAATGAAAAATATGATATAATATTTTTAGCATATTTTTATATGATGAGATCATATTCTTTTACTTATCGTAATGAGATTATGTTGTATATATTATTCTGTAAAGGTTGCCCTGATATAGTGGAAAGTTTTCACTATATAATGATGGTTGTCCTAGAATAATTATACATGTTAATTGACATATATATATATATATCATATTTAATGCTATTATGCATTTAGTTTGTTTTAAATCTATATGTGCATTGAGACCTTTTAAACCCCTCTATAAAAAAAAATTATATTAAGTTGTAGTGTAATTAATCTTTAGCTAATTCAGTCAGGATGTCTAATTAGTCAATCGATGTCTAGAAAAAATAGTTCTTGATTGGTAAAGAGAACATAATTTTTTAATTAGTTCCATTGTCTGACCTGGCCAATTTATTGGTGTCTAAAGAAAGCAACGGGAGGACTCCCATTTCTCTCCCATTTATCTGACCGATTTGATTAATTTAATTTTAGATTAAAATGCTTAATATTATATTCACTACATTAAGGCCTTCCTTCATACTATTTTCTTATTATGTCCAGAACCATATTAGTTCTGTTGTGTAACCACAAGATCTATCATGGAAAAAGATGTAATATTAATCTAGTGCATTGAGATGCTTACAGCATTTTGAATATACTACTTTGTTGTGTAACCACAAAAGTAGTTATATTTCATTTTTGACTGTATAGAAATGAAGGGTTCTACTTAAACTAAAATATTAAAGTTTGTTGTGTTAACACAAGGCTATTAATGTTTTAGAGGCAAAAGTTTTTTGAGAGTTGCATAAAATGCAATTGGAAAGAGTTTCCTACCTTTGAACTTATAACAAGTTTGTTGTGCAACCACAAGACTTTTTATAAGGAATTAGGATCTTATTCTCACTAAGAAAATCAATAAGAGGGTTATGATTTTTAGTGGGAGACATAATTAAATTAAAGTCCTAATTTAATTATGTTTGTCATCATGAATTGTTTGCTTATGTATTGTTCTTTATTATGTAGATTAAATGGCTTCTTCACTTTCATTACGTTCAATTTTGGATTCAAATAAATTGACTGATCAAAATTATGTTGACTGGTTGAGAAATCTTAAAATTATACTCAGTCAAGAAAAACTCTCCTATATTCTTGACACCCCTGATCCTAAGCCATTAGAAAATGATGCCACAGATGAAGATAAGTCCACATACAAGATGTGGCAAAATGATTTTCTTACTGTCAAATGCATCATACTTGCCTCTATGAATAATGAATTACAGAGGCAGCATGATAGCATGGACACTCAATCCATATTGCTCAATCTAAAAGAGCTTTATGGAGAGCATAGTAGGACTGCTAGATATGAGATATCTAAGCAATTATTTCATGCAAGAATGATAGAAGGAACATCCATACAAAATCATGTTTTGATGGTAATTGACCTAATCACTCGATTAAGTCAATTAGGTTTTGTAATGGATGGAGAGTTAAGTCAGGATTTGATCCTGCAATCACTCCCAGAATCATTTTCTCAGTTTGTCATGAACTATCACATGAACAAACTGAATTCTTCATTGCCTGAGCTGTTAAATATGCTCAAGACAGCAGAAAGCCATATCAAGAAAGATAAGGCTCCTCTTCTTCTTATGGAAGGGATCTCCAAGAAGAAGGCAGGCAAAAAGGGTTCAAAGAGAAGGTTGAATCCTAAAAGTGGTATAAATAAGAAGAAAAAGGGGAAGAAGGTCTCCGGACAAATGACCTATTTTCACTATGGCAAAGCAGGTCATTGGAAGAGGAATTGCAAGGCTTACCTTGCAACCGTGAAGTCTGGTGCAAATAATGCACCAAAAGGTATGTATGAGATACATACTATATTATCATTAAATTCTTCCATTTCAAATTCTTGGGTATTAGATACCGACTGTGGTTTTCATATCTGTAAATCTTTGCAGGGGCTGTAGAAAATTAAGAGTTTGAAGAAAGGTGACTTCAAGCTTTATGGCGCTGGAGGAGAATCTATCCAGGCAGAAGCTGTAGGGACAAATATATTGAAGTTACCTTATGGGAAGATCTTAGAGCTTACAAATTATTATTATATGCCTAAGATCATTAGAAATATTATATCTATACCCTTGTTATTAAAACAAGGTTATAGTCTTAATGTAACGAGCGAAGGTTGCTCGATCAAATATTCTAATGAAAATATTTATTTTGGCATATTTAGCAATGGTTTGTTGACTCTATGTTTGGATGAATAATATATTTCATATTGATGAAAATGAAAAATGTAAGAGAGATGACATAAATAATACTTTACTCTTGGCATTGTCGATTAGGTCATATTAGTGAGGCTAGGATTAACAAGTTATACAAAGAAAAGTTCTTTGATCCTTTTGATTATGAATCATTGGGAACTTGTGAATCATGCCTCATGGGTAAAATGACCAAGATTCCATTTAGTGGACATAGAGAAAGGACAAATGAGTTATTAGGACTTGTACATACGGATGTATGTGGTCCTATGACAACTCAAGCTAGAGGAGGATACTCTTATTTTATTACATTCACTGATGATTTATCTAGGTTTGGATATGTGTATCTTATGAAACACAAATCAGAAGCCTTTGATAAATTTAAAGAGTATCAAAGTATGGTCGAAAAATAAACTGGACAATGTATAAAAATCCTTCGATCTGATCGGAGAGGAGAATACTTATCTAGTGAGTTTCTTGACTATCTTAAATTTAAAGGGATTCTCTCTGAATGGACACCTCCTTATACACCATGCAATTAAATGGTGTAGTCGAAAGAAAAAATCATACCTTATTAGATATGGTACGGTCCATGATGTGCTTCACTGATTTACCTATTTTCTTCTGGGGTCATGCTCTGGAGACTGCAATTTACATCTTGAATAGAGTACCTTCTAAATCTGTATCTAGTACTCCATATGACATATGGAGAAGTAAGAAACCTAATCTTAAGTATCTTAAGATATGGGGTTGTCCAGCTTATGTCAAAAAAAATTTTGGACATAAACTTGATGCTAGATCAGACAGATGTCTATTTATAGGATATCCTAGAAATAGTATAGGATATTTATTCTACCATCCTACTGAACAAAAGGTATTTGTAAGTAGGCATGCCATTTTCATGAAAAAAGAATTTATCCTAGAAAAGGGCAGTGGCAGAAATATTGAACTTAGTGAAGTTCAAGAAAAATCAAATAGAAATTTCTCAACCATATAATCATATAAAAGAACCAGAACACATAACTCCTATCCATAGGTCTAAAAGAGTACGAAATACACCTATGAGGTATGGTTTCATTATTGAGAACAATGAAGCCCAAGTCATTGAAAATGACGAACCTCTGACCTATGCGGAAGCAGTCAAAAGTAAGGACTCTTACAAATGGCTGGCTGCCATGCAATCCGAAATGGAATCCATGCACACCAACAAAGTATGGACTTTGGTGGATGCACCAGAGGATATAAATCCCTATTGGATGCAAATGGATTTTTAAGAAAAAGATTGGAGCTGATGGTCAAATTGAAACCTATAAGGCCAGATTGGTGGCTAAGGGTTTTAGGCAAAAATAGGGGATTGATTATGATGAAACATTTTCACCTATTGCCATGCTCAAATCTATTCGGATTATGCTTGCTATAGCAGCATACCATGACTTATGAAATATGGCAAATGGATGTAAAGACTGCCTTCCTTAATGGTTTCCTTGAGGAGGAAGTCTATATGTCACAGCCAGAAGGATTTGAGTCAAATGAGAGACCAAATCAGGTATGCAAACTTAAGAGATCCATTTATGGATTAAAGCAAGCATCAAGGAGTTGGAACATCCATTTTGATGAAACAGTAAAAGAGTTTGGTTTTATCAAGAATGTTGGATGAACCATGTGTGTACAAGAAAACTAGTGGGAGAACCATAGTCTTCTTGGTTCTGTATGTAGATGACATACTCCTCATTGGGAATGATATCCCAATGTTACAATCAGTCAAATTATGGCTATCAAATAAGTTTTCCATGAAAGATTTGGGAGAAGCATCCTATATACTAGGAATAAAGATCTATAGAGATAGATCTAAGAGGATGCTAGGCTTGTCCCAATCAAGGTACATTGACTTAATACTGAAAAGATTCAGTATGGATGGGAGTAAAAGAGGTTATTTACCCATGAGTCAAGGCATACATCTCTCTAAAAAGATGTCTCCAAAGACACCTGAAGAGAGAAATAGAATGTGTTCTATTCCTTATGCTTCGACTGTTGGATCAATAATGTATGCCATGTTATGTACAAGGCCTGATGTTGCTTATGCTTTAGGCATTGCAAGTAGATTTCAAGCTGATCCAGGAGAGGATCATTGGAAAGCTGTGAAAAATATTCTTAAGTACTTAAGAAGGACTAAAGATATTTTTCTTGTATATGGTGGTTCTGATCTTAAACTAGAAGCATATTCTGACTCTAGTTTTCAATCAGACCCAGATGATAGCAAATCCATTTCAGGGTATGTCTTTACTCTGAATGGTGGAGCAGTGAGTTGGAAGAGTACTAAGCAGCCAACTGTAGCTGACTCAACCACTGAAGCAGAATACATAGCTGTAAGTGAAGCCGCCAAGGAAGCTGTCTGGATGAAGAAGTTCATCACTGAATTAGGTGTAATTCCTGAAATTGAGAATCCAGTACCACTTTACTGTGATAATACTGGAGCTGTAGCTCAAGCAAAGGAACCAAGGTCTCATCATAAATCCAAACACATTCTGAGATGCTTCCATCTCATTCGAGAAATTATTGAAAGACAAGATGTGGTCATAGAACGAGTGGATACAAAGAACAACATAGCAGACCCATTCACTAAGGCTTTACCACTGCAACTGTTTGATCGCCACCTTGATTGTATGGGATTAAAATATAAGGGTGATTGGCTTTAGTGCAAGTGGGAGATTGAAAGGAAATATGCCCTCAAGCCAATTTATTTTTGGGATGTTCTTTGTCTTCCAGACTCATGTAATGATATTTTTAATAAATAAAGATATTTATTTCATCATATGCAGTGTCTTATTATTTATTTAAGATTATGATGAACTCTATAAATTAGGGCTATGATTTTAGGATTATGATGAGATCATACTAGTGAGACCTAAAATCTTAAAATCCCTAATTTAAATATTCCTAGTCGATGGGACATTGAGTTAGGGATCAATATTTTTCGGTAAGACTAGCACATTCTTTGTATGCTCGATTAAGAGGGTGATTGATCTCACAATAACTTATGTATGACACTAATACAAGAATGTGGGTGCTCATTAGAGAATGAGTTCACTGAATTGATCCAAATTGAGAATATCTAATGGAGTCTTATCTACATGTCAATAGATGGTTCTCATAGTGGAATTTGTGCATGTAATCCTTTGACCTGAAACTACCATAGAATCTTATATATATAAATCCATATTTTGGTTCATACTCATTCATGACTTAGTTATGTATGGGATGATCTGGATATGGTAGATTATATATATGAAGATTGTGAGTAGGTTAACAAGGAATCGATCTCTCCTGGTAAGAGGAAATAGCATCCTACCTGCTTCAAACAAATAATGATTCAGGAAGACTTTGATCAAAGCATGATGAAAATTAGAAATGATTTCTAATATTTCATTAAATGAATCATTATCATAAGATTGAAAGAGAAATGAATATGATATTGGGATTGACATATTTTCATACCCAGAGTCATATTCAGGATGCAGGAAGATCGAAGGATCTAGTTGCATGGTAATTTTCACTGAAGGATATTTTTGATATTTCCATCAAAATTTTACATCTTTTGGATAGTCATGATACATTGCTAGACGTCAATCATGTCTTGTGGGTTTGATCAAATTAAAATTTTAATTTGATCATTAAATTAGAAAGTGTTCTAAATTAAGTCAAATTGGGTTGGCTAGTTTTGACCTAAATCGGTTTGGTTGAGTTCTAACCAGATTAGGTCAAATCACACCCTAACTCACTACTGGTTAGATGTGGAACCCAATGGGTCACACACAAAGAAAATTGATTAAGGGTCTAATTAGATTAGACCATATTTGCAAGATGAATATGCTAGCACATATAGCAAATCCTAGCATCTAGATTCAAATTGGATTCGAATCGGCTTTCAATTTGGGCTAATTTAGATCCGATTTAAGCCAAATAAGATTTGATCTTGAGTTAGATTAACCTAGATTGATTGGGCTTCGATTTAGGTGCCACATACCTGCATCCCACATGCCAAAGAGTCTCTCTCTTGCGCGTGGGAAGTCTTTTATACGCAAAAGATTTTTTGGCGCATGGAATAAGATGATGCCTACCTTCTTTGACTTTTTCCATATGTTATGTCGCGTAAATATTTTTTAATTGGCCTGGACATCTGATATGAGGCGTAGAAGAGTCTTTTTGTAGTTGAAATACTTCTTTTCCCTTTTAAATTTTTCGCTCAGGATGTTTTGTCGCCCAAGCCCCCTTGCCGCCCAAGACTCCATGCCGCCTACTCCTCCTTGACGTCTCTTGGACTAAGTCAAAGTCTCTTGGGACTTTGACTATTCAATATTTATCTCCACACCTTCTTACTGAATGGGCATCCCTTTTTAGAGCCATTGAATGTTTTTATTTCATGATCTAATGGATGAAAAGGGTGGCGCCAAAGATGAAGCATTGCGACTCTTCGTAAAAACTTACGTAGAATTAATCCAAGAGTCCTTCTACTTTAAGGCACCTCTTGGACTAAATCTATATCTCATTTTTACTGATAAGGCATGAGATTGGCTGATGGGGTGTGAGAATTTGATGAGGAAAGGGCATAAGATTTTTTGTTGGCACCTCTACGTACATTATAAATAGGGGTGCACACCAAGAGTCCGGGTGAGTGAACATTATCTTTTCTTTCTTACAAGAGTTTCTTTTTGTCCAATTTTCTTTCTTCCTTTCTCTTATCTAAACCTTGTCATTATAAGAACAAGAAGTCATCTTAAGACTAAGAGATTAGAAAAGAAAATTAAGAAGATAAAAGAAAAAGAAAGATAGATAAGGAAAGGCAAGGAAGGTGACATAAAGGCTTAAGAAGGTCTTGCACATTTAATTAAAGTTCTTATTATAAGAATTTTAATTATATAAATCAGAGGTGCTGGTATCTTGGTCAAATTTTTGTGTGGATCAACATTGGAGGGTGAACACATGGGCACCTAGTGGAAACCCTGATGGACTGCTACCGACGATCAGGATCAATTAAGGGTTTAGTGATAAGAGATATATTCTAATACTTTCTTTTATATTACAAATGCATGTTATATAATTTAATTGCTAATAAGGTGGTCCTTGGGTTTGGATTTGATTTATTTGATTTCATGTTTTTGCTTTAAAATTCATGCTTCCGCCCTGTACACCAAATCCAATAATCGACATGGCACGGCCTAAGGCTACCGCCATGGTACGGTCCAAAAATTATGGCATGTAGATAATTATAATATTTATAATAAATATTTATAATATTTATTATAAATATTTTATAAATTATTATAAATATATATAATTAATAAATAATATTATAAAATTAAAAAAAAATTATACCTATGGCTATAGAGAGTGGGTCGCACCAAAAGCTTCGAGAGGTCACCAGCGATGATGCTAGAGGAGGACGATGGCACTAGAGGTAACCTACGAAGCAAAAGTAAGATAGTGAGATAGA